>OU343224.1:264393347-264469884 GCA_910596185.1 Chrysanthemum makinoi | reverse complement strand
TTTCATTTATATGCGTTTCCATTAGGGTTTCTCAACTCAATCCTAGCCATCATTCGTGTTGTTGATCTCCACCCTGGTTTCTTATTTTGCCAAAATCAAGAGATAGTGGGAAAAATCTTCTATATCCTGGATAACTTGTAGATGAGGAATCATTTAATGTTCTTGATTTGGTGGAGGAGGGAACATGGGAGGAGTCATGAGTGGAGATGGGAGGAAAGAGCGTGTTCAGGGCAGTGAGGGGAAGAGATAAAAGCGGGCATGGATTTGACTTATTTGATCGAATTATATTATATTAAAGGGGGTCCAAAGGTAGGAGGGGTCCAAAAGCTTGGGTGGTCAACAATGGTTTTGACAGGGTCCAAGTGTATTAAAAGGTTTAAAGTGGTTTAAAACACAAGGACCCAAAGTTAAAATTCTCAAAAATGTAAGACTCAGTCAGCATATTTTCACAAAGTTATTCCAGGGGACCATAAGTGACAAGTTTCAATAATGCAAGGACCAAACTTGACATTTTCAATTTTCCATAGGCCATTTTTGCCAATTTTAAAATTGAAGGACCAATTTTGTAATTTCTCAAAACTTTTGATATTTTTCACCAAAGGACTAATTTTGACAAGTTATGATTTAAAAAGGACCTTTGGTGATTTTTCTATTGAAATTGTGGCTCAGACTATTTCTGACAAACTTATGAAACTTGGGGACCTAAACTGCCAATTATGCAAACTTAGCTCATTTTTCATCTGATTTTAAACATTTTGCATCCTAAACATATATATAAAATGCAATTTTTGGAATATTTTCAGTATTTTGATGCATTTTTGAGCATTTTTAAACGTTTTGCAATTCAGATTTAACTAAAAATGATGAGTATTACACACTCATCAATCCCCCACACTAAACTATTGCTAGTCCCTAGCAATCTTTTGAGAAAACTTAATGGATTTGAATCTCTTTACCAAAAGCCATTACTTCGGGAGTAGCCAAATGTTTCAGTTCAAGTAAGAACCATGGTACAACGATAACCATGTGATTTTGAGCAAACCACCAGCTCAACGGATTTTGATTACCTTACCGAAGCCGCTTGCTTCGGACTAGCCAACTCTTAGATAAATTATTATCTTTGGTGAGCTGATTACCAATTATGGTTTTTCCACTGCCTTTACTACAAACCATAAACTTGCGGGCTAGCCAACTCTTCACTTTTAAGGATATGGTGAGTTGAATACCATACAATTTTGGCAAATTGCAAGTGTCAGCCAACGGATTTGAGAAATCTTTACCAAGAGCCGTTTGCTCCTGGATTAGCCAACCCTTTTGTTTTTTAGACATGGCGGACTGATAACCAAATGAGTAAGTGCAAAACACTTACTAAAAAAAATTTTGGCCAAAACGGGGAATTGGGTGGTATAATTACATGATAAAATTCATGAGAATTCCCCCCACACTTAGAAATGAATATTGCCCTCAATATTCAAAAGCACCTACGGTTATGCCGAAACCGAGAACGAAAAGGGAAATACTACGGCCATTATTTGAGAGATTTTTTTGTGAAAACTTATATACACAAATGGGCAACTCCCCACACTGGGTGGTAGAAAATAGAAAGAAGTCGAAATAACAGTGAAAACCCATATAGTGTGCTACCGTTTTGATTCCCGAGTCGCTAGATGACTCGACCCCGATTCATTGGTTCATGTGGAAGCAAAGTGGAAGAAACAATCTCCATCGGACTTTCATTCAAGATGTTTGGACAAACATTTGAAGCACGTGAAAGTTCCACACCGATGAGATATATTCCCTACCAAGAGAATGAGAAATACCGGGGTCAAAGATGGTATCTTCACTCTCGTAGGAGTTAAGACATGGAGAAGAAATGGGATGAGAAGGCAAAAGTGTCAATTACTGACAATCGGGACATGGGGGCAAAAGATTAGATTGAGGAACATTAACGGAATGTTCAGAAATCTTATCCACCACTTTATAAGTCACAACATCCGTGTTGGACTTAAGAAATATCCGAGAGTGAACTCCTTTGAGGTAAGATACCGGGTTTGAACACTTTGTCCTCGGAGAGGAATGAGACGCAAGTATCAACCACGGTAAAATCCTTAAGGGTAGATGAGTTACTCATGGATGAAAGAGAGTGCGGAGCATTTTGCTCAAAAGCACGCCCTCACCCCTAGGATGAGGATCGATGTGAGTAGTTCACCGGCGAACTTTCATGGAAAAGTCTACTCCTTTCTGGGAGAGAGGCAATTCAAATGTGGACGACTTACACAGTGAAGAGAAAGATGAAAAGTGGGAATTCCACTACTCTCCTTTTAGTATAATCGTCATCAAAGCGAATACTCAAATTCTGAAGAGAATCATGGACAAAGCCTCAAGCTCTAAAATGGTTCGGGCTTTTCCAAGATATAGTCACTATCCACAACGGATAGAGATGAAGCCGTTTAGCACATAATGATTCGATCTTAGAAACGAGGAGATTTACATTGAACAATTTTTCACCTGAGTATCTCGCCCTCAATTTCCAGATCATCGAATCTTCACCTCCTCTAAGCTAACTAGCTCGAAGGAAAGTCCTCATAATCAATGTTCCATAAGATAAAGAATCGTCAAAGGGTACAATCTTGTCAATCGTAGAACATCTCGACATGATCGTTTGGGATGTCAAGAGGAGGAGAAGAATCATCATCAAGAGGCTCATCAAACATATTACGGAGATAACCCGGACTCACTTGGGGTTGGGACAAGGTTTCAAACACAAGACTGCCCGTTCCGCATTAAGTGCAAGAGGCTCGCCCCCATTAAAAGGTTATTCGAAGGTTCTACGGTAGATAAGGTAGGAGAGTGGACATGTGCGGTACTTTTATGGGCTTGAGGTATGCACCTTTTCCTTTATCATCTCCCAATCCTCCTCATCCTCGCCATCGACAAGCAGCCTCGTTAAATAGGAGAAGTTGAGCCGCCGCTTCCCTGCCTAGAAATCTTCTATGAGAGTCGCTTGTTCCTGAAAGTTCTTCAAGGATACAAGGATATTGATCGATGACGAAGTTGTGGGGTTGGACATTGTCAAAACTAGAAGTGTTATAACAAGGATCGGGTCCAAAGTAATTATGATTCCACTACATTGATAATCATCATGAAGACCCCCACACTTAGCACAATGAGGGTATTGGGGAGAGAAATTTTGAAACGATGTTTGATCATTGAAATGATGAAAATACGGTTCGTCTTCGTATAAATTTTGTCAAGGGTAGTTGAAATTGTTTTGAGGATAATTGAAAGAGTTTGGGTTAGAATCATAAGCTTAATGAATTCTCTCTACAAATCGAACAACATCCATTGACAAGATAGTTTTCCACACCACTCGCACATACATTTGAAACAACGAAAACCTTGTGGTAACAAGTCTCCACAACCGTAGCAATAATTTTGATCAAACAAAGGTATTTCGGGCTCGGAATAGGAACGAGGGTTCAACAACATCACATATGGTGGTGGTAAAGTGGTATTTCCGAAGGTGAATCTTGACGGTTCATTAAGAAGTTTTGAATCATGTCATTTCCGCCCAAAAAGAAGTCGGTAAAAACGTTCAAGATTCCGGAGTTGGGACCAGTGGTGTGCTCTTAGAGCTAGCAAGTTCCACCACTTCCGTTATGGTTCCTGTTTGAACGGGTTCATCGTAATCAATTCTAATTATCGACCTTTTTCATCGGCTTGAATTTGCCTCGATTAGATTACGGGCTCTAAATTCAAAAGAAATCGCCCCTAACCCTGGGAGTGCTTGAGGTAGCCCGACGCTGAACGGTTTGTCAACATTAGAACGTGATTTGGTTGGCGGGTGGTTGAAATAACTTTGAAAAGACTTTTTGATGGATAGTTCGCACAAACCGCAAAATTTGCTTGAATCCAGGCCTTCCACACCGCCACACACGCACTTGTGACAATGATGTTGATCTTTTTCCATACATCAAGATGATCGTCGTCATTAGAATTAAACATAGAGTTAAAGAGATAGAATTAAACGGTTTGAGGATAAAGAAGAGTAGAATCAAACGGCATTTGCAGGGTAAGAGAAATAGAATCATACGGATAAGAGGAATGAGAAGAGTATTTTTGATTTTTGATTTTTATAAGAAAATATAAACATATATAGATGGTATGAACAATGAGTTAATATTCAAATCACTAACTGCTAAACGTGAAGATAATTAGCACAAATACCAAGCAATGCAAGCCAAAAATTTGATTTCGCTTCAACAGTCAAGTTTATCACACGTTTACCACTTGTGAATGGCCGATCGTAAGAAACTTAAACGGTTCTAAACAAACCTCAATGAAGATCGTGGGAGTATAGTGTTTCCCCAGTCGTTAAGTCCCAACGAAGCCGTGCGAATAGTCAAACGTATAGTGATCGAGAGATTTGAACGGAAAAGAAGGATTTGAATTATTACAACTAAAGAAAAGTTCATAAACTACAGGGCTTAAATGCAAATTAAAGAAAATTAAAAAGAGGTTAAATATTAAATAAACGCTTATCACATATTCAAAATGATGTTTTTGATTTTATGTTTTAACAAACGAACCACACGACGCATAAAAGAAAATGTGAAACTAAATCAATATTAACCCTAAAAATATGAAAATGATATTTTTACAATCCTAATGATAAAAGAAAATTTTTAGAAAAAGAAAATTATTTTTATAACTAATTATCTAATTATTATTAATTAAAAACTATTTTTAACTATTTAGTATTAGCCTAAAATACAAGAAAATAGGAAATAAAGCTAGAAAAATAAATTTATGACTTGGAAAAATCTAAAATAACAAAAGAGAATTTTCAAAACTATTTTTGTATTTTTCCGATTATTTTTCTATTTTCTAAATTAAAAACATTTAAAACTAATTAAATTACTTAAAAATACAAATTTAACTAATAAAAAATCAAAAAATATTTTTTGTCTTTTATATTTATCTTAACTTAAGAAAATGAAAATTATTTTTGAAACTTTTCTTAATTATTTGTATATTAAATGCTAATTAAAAGTGCTAAAAAAGTAATTAAAATGCAAAAAATAGCAAACTGACTTGGAAAATCTGAAAATTCAAGAAAAGTCTAAAATAATATTAGAATCTAAGAAAATATAAAAATGGTGTTTGTGTGAGGAATATGAAATCGATAAGACAAGTGCTTATAAATAAGCACTAAGAATAAGCAAATGACCACAAAAAGCCACCTAACTGTAATGGGCTATAATATGCTAAAATAACTCAAAACAACTTATAACAACTATCTCAAAACCCCAAAACACAAGTTGCTATGATTTGATCATTTGAGCAAAAGTATAAATTCGCTGACACTACTTTACTAAAAATAAGCTACCCAACAAGCTAGAAATCAAAACAAAAGTTGGAACTCAAGAAGACCGTTGACTACTTGTAAACCAAAAATTAGACCTGACAAATTTATGAGCTTTTTGCAAGCTCCTCGCAAATTACTACATGTAGAACACTCAAGATTCATCGAAGTCAGGTAAGTGGCAATTAAGCCAAAGTTGAAAAGCCATTTTGAAGCTTATAAAAATTTCACAAAAATTTACAAAAATGATGATAAGTAAATAGACCAACGAATTTTAAAATCCCAAGTTTCACTCAAATTGGCCTGTAAAATGAACTCATGAAAATTCAATTCAAGTTGGGTGAAAACTCCGGGTTTTCATGGTTTTCACTTTTGAAGACAGCTTAGATATTTGACTTTTTCCAACTTTGATCTCTTAAAAGCGTATTGAAACTAATGAGTTATGATGGAATGAACTGAAATTATGTTATCCTAAATGATTCTAGTTTTCCAAATACAAGATATCTCATTTTCACTCCACCCGATGTGGAATTTTGAAACGTATAAGGTTGTTGTCGATATCCAACATGATGGAGATGCAAAATTAAAACTAAGATATCTAAGTTGCATCTATTGAACTAAAGCAATGATTTCTATTACTTAACTAAACTTGAGCAAGAACTATGGCTTAATGCCAAATGGCCCTAAGACATTGACTAAAATCTTATATACCTAACACCGAATTATAACTAAGCAAGAGTTATGTCCTATAATCTAAAAAAGCCAATCAATGCAAATCTAACAACTTACTACTAACAGATATGGCTAAACTCGATTATGTAACAAACTAGCAAAGGGAAGCAATGAAAAGAGCAAATTGGTCACAGTTATTCAAGAGTTTAGCCACATTGGCATGCTAAACAAACAGCACCAATCATTTTAACTTATCTCAACCATATCAACCAATGTGATCAACCCAACTCCATACTAAGTCCCTTTTGAGCTTAACAGTTAACTTTTGTTGACTGTTTGAAATTTAATTACAACCCATGAAACTTCACCAATTTCTTATTAACCAAATACAAGCTTAAACAAACAATCTAAAACACTTCAACAAACTAATACCGTAATTTGACGAGAATGGTTTTTTATGAAATTTAGAACAATCTAAAACCGGAAATTAATTGTTAAAACTGATGAATTGATACATAATTTACTTGTCCATTACATAAGAACTTGAAACCCGCTAAAAATTAACATTGAATATTAAAAATCGATTAAGCATGAAAAATAAGAACTTGGTCTAAAACAATGCATAACCCTTGCCTTTCTCTTCATTTATATATGCTTCATTAGGGTTTCTCAACTCAATCCTAGCCATTGATTTGGTGTTGTTGATCTCTACCCTTGGTTTCTTATTTTACCAAAATGAAGATAGTGGAAAATCTTCTATATCCTATAACTTGTAGACGAGGAATCATTTAATGTTCTTTGGATTTTGGGGAGAGGAGGGGAACATGGAGCCGGTTTGCAGTACCGGAAAGACGGGAGGAAGAGTGTGTTCTTATAAATGTAGGGAAGAGATAAAAGCGCCGTGGGCTGGATTTGACTTATTTGATCGGCTTATATTATATTAAAGGGGTTCCAAAAGGTGAGGGGTCCAAAAGCTCTAGGAAAGGTCAACAATGGTTTTGACAGGGTCAAGTGTATTAAAAGGTTTAAAGGGTTTAAAACACAAAGGACCTATGTTGCAAATTCCGAAAATATGAGGACCTAGGGTCGCCATTTTCACAAAGTTATTCCGTGGGACCATGTTGACAAGTTTCAATATTTCAAGGACCAAACTTGACATTTTCCAATTTTCCAAGGGCCATTTTTGCCAAATTTGAAACTTGGAGGACCAATTTTGTAATTTCTCAAAACTTTTGATATTTTTCACCAAAGGACTAATTTTGACAAGTTATGATTTAAAAGGACCTTTTGGTGATTTTTTCATTGAAATTAGGGCTCGGGACTATTTCTACAACTTATGAAACTGGGGACTGAACCGTACAATTATGCAAACTTAGCTCATTTTTCATCCGATTTAAACATTTTGCATCCAAACATATAAAATGCAATTTTGGAATATTTTCGTAAGATTTTGATGCATTTCCTCGAGCATTTTTAAGTGTTTTGCAGTTCAGATTTAACCAAAAATGATGAGTATTTACACACTCATCACTGTCAATCCAAATAAATTTCACCATGCAAAAACCTTGAGCAGTACTTTGAAAACCTCCAAGCAGTACTTTGCATCCAAGCAGTACTTTGCGTCCAGTACTTTCTTAACAGCAGTACTTGCATAAATTTGCAGTACTTTAGAATGAGTAACAATACCTTTAAATTTAGAGCAGCAGTACTTTCAATAATAACAAGATTGAGAAAGAGCGTCTTTTCATCCAATCGCATTACTTTCAAACATGGGCAAACAACTTTTCAATAAAATCATGCATTTTGAAGCGCGACTTGCAACAGATTTCTTCTAAACGTGCGCGCCATAAGTGAGACCAGTATTTTGAAGCATAAGCAGTACTTTAAAAATCAGCAAAGCATTTTTGTCAATAATCAATAGTACTTTGAATTCCAGCGACTTTCATATACTGAACAACAGTTTTAAAATCAAGCAAGATTTCGACATAACAGCCAGTATTTTAAGCAAGTACTTTCACATAATAGCTCAGATCAGATCTTCTGGTGGAAAGTTAGATGAGTATATAGAGAACATCCACCTAAAATTTCTATGACGATCCGACTTAACTAAAAGTTATGATCGTTACAAACGTTGTTGTTGTAACCTTATGAAAATCAGCAGCCAGACTTCGAACTTTTTATATCTTTTGATTGAGAGCTCGATCAACAATCCTTCGGTGATTTTAAAGATATATACCGAAGTCCAGTTCAATTTTAGCCCAATCCAACGGTTCATTAAAAGTTATAACGTTTTTAAAATAGTGTCGCAGTAAGATTAGGCTAAATTTTTGATGTTCAAATTTTTTCTTCCTTCTTTTTCTCAAGAAAACCTTGTAGATCCCTAGATATCATGAGCCCCGTGCTCGAACACACATGTAAAAAGATCGTAAGCTCTTAGACGAGGTCTTATATATCTAGGAACACATTATAATGAAGGCGGAATATTCAAACATAGAATCAACATCATTATGAACAAGGTTTTTTTATTATTATCAAGTAACTAACTAACTCATAATAAAGATCAAAGACTTGATCTAACATGTCTACTAACTAAACCAAACCCTAGGCGTTTTCCCAAATCCCTACGCCTAGGTTCCCACAATAAACACACCTTTGACGCCTACATCTTGTACGTACATCTTAAATAATGACCCTATGTCTCTTTATATACTAGAGACATATAGGTTTACAAGAGAAATCATAATACAATTAGGAAACTAAATATTCTTTTAAGCATATCTTCTAGAATCTTCCAAATCCTCCATCTGTAGTTTCCTTCTTGTCATATTAAGTCCTTCATGTTTCATTCTTCTTGTTTTGTATCATCAAATCTATAATAGACCCAACAAAATCACTTTTGGTTAAGTTTTACGCGTAACAAAACCCTATTTTTACGCATAACTTTTCCTTGGATTGATCTTCGCTGGTTTACTCAAGATTTCTTTTCTTGCTGGATAAGCCCTGAAAACACTTTGACTTTGGATATCCTTTTTACACTGTGGATAAACCATTTTGGGCAAAACTCTATTTTTACACATAAGCTCAAACTTATGCGTAGAACTCTTTACGCATAAGATTTTTCTTACGCCTAAGCTCATTCTTACGCGATAAGCTAATCCTAATGCGATAAGCTTTCTACGCCTAACTTTCATTTCACTTAATATTAGTGTTTCTCATTTCTTACGCGTAAGTTAATCCTACGCTGTGAACTATTGCTTAGACAGAAGTTTGGTGTTTTACGCCTAAGTGTTACTTTTGCGTAAACTTGGTTTTTCTACTTAAGGATACTTCATCAACAACGTTTCATTCGACTACACAGATCCATTTAACAACACAAGTTTTCAACATGTCACAACCACCATACTCTAGCTACTTTCCTTATACTTATAATCAACAACAACAACAACAACTAAGTCCACAACATCAACAAATTTATCAACAACAATTCAATCAACAACATTATCCACAACAAGGAGCAACTCCACCTCAAATGGTTCAACCACCACCTAGTCTTCAAGTACAACCTTACACAAACGTTTACAATCAACATCCATCAAGGAATACTATGAAGGAACCGACTTGGTTTGCAAAGATGTGTTGTCACACCCCCAAATTACCTGTTTCAAGTAAATGAATGGAATTCCCGGGGTTGACCGTCATAAAGATCACAATCACAGTTATATTGAACGACCTAAAGTGTCGTTTGGAAAACACATTGTTTGATTTAATAAAACAATCAGATTTTACAAAGTATAGGTCCCAAATGAAAATCATGCGGCGAAATAAGTTTGATACAAGACAAACGATGTTTTAAAGTGCATAAATCCCATGTGAGACGCGTCGTCACCACGAATCTATGATAATTCCACATGCATGCCATGAAGTGTATGCCTTAGATACCAGAGATAAAACATGCTAAAAGTGTCAACACAAAGGTTGAGTGAGTTCATAGAGTTTGCGTTGAAATGTAGCCTTTCAAAAATCGTTCATGCAGAAAGGCATTGTAATCCACTCGGCCCAAGTTCGCCATACAAAAAACTTGCAACCCCTGTGTGTTCACAACCCATTGCCAAAATGTGTATAGTTTATGTTCAAACACACATCGTCAAATGAATTCACAAAATAGTGCATAACTTAATGTATCAATAGTTACTTGACATAACACATAATTTATAATTTCAAATTTTCCAAGGCCATTAGTTCATGTTTGTACCAAGACCATGAAGTTCAACATTATACCAAGACCATTAGTTCAATGGTTATACCAAGACCATTAGTTCAATGATCATACCAAGACCATTAGTCAATGATTATACCAAGACCGCTAGCCCAATGATTTATGATATAGAAAATTAAGTATGGCAATATCGTAAGTACTGCATGACTAAACATTCAGCCCGATAAACACATAGTTTGCAAATAGACATTGAATGTCATAAAAGTTGTTGAGAATGTATTTCCCAAAAAGAAGTATAAAACAATTAAAAATGGGGCTATAGAACTCACTTGGACAATGATGCGATGGCAAAAGTGGATACACTCAAATGAGGCGCAACTCTAACCGTGACCTATTATGAATGATATGTTCTATAATAAGTCATGATGTTATGCATGCAATTGCATGATATCTATACCACTTGTGAATTTTGAAAATAACGCTTTTATCGTCGTAAAAATAATCTTATAAATTTTTAAATTACTTTATAAGTATATACGTTGAAATGATATCCTACGATAGTCATTTAGTGATTTATTATGAAATTATAGCTTTTCGACTTAAAACAATGTCATTTGACAATTCATGAAAGTCACTAAATGGCCTCTAAAAACTAGTCAGAAAATAATAGTGAATATCGAAAGTGTTAGGAAGCAAACTCAATGGTTTTGGAAAGCTTTTAGCATTATCTAAAAGTTTTAGCTTTCAATTTTCATCATGAGGTCTCATCATGGAGAAAACATAGGTAAAGTAGGTACTTGTACCAAAATATAGTTTAAGGGTAGTTTTCGCAAAGTTTGATTGACCGTGATTTTACTGTTATAACCCGGTTGGATTTAACTGAATATTTTGAAAATAGGCAAGGTGAACTTACTTTACTAAGCATATCGTTTAAAAAGTATTCCATCGATGTTAAACAACCCTCAACATGGTCATCATGTCGTAATTTTATTATTAGAAAATATATTAGTTATGCTTTATATGAATAGTTACGACAACCTTGTTTAAACGCGTATAATTTAATCGTATGAGTTCCGCTTTCTACGCTTTATATGCCCCAAATTTCATGTTAAAGTATAATAATATATTTTTGATAACACCTCATTTAATAACGCTTAAGACTCATTTTTACTCTTAAAGTTCGGGGACAAAGATGTGAAATTTTCGAAATATACGTCGTTAAACTTGAAAATAGCATAACTTCTTCAAGTATACCCGCTTAACCCATCAAGCCGCCACGCTGTTTAAAGTATATTTTCGAATATCTAGCCCAAAAGTTTTACAAACTGCCAAATTTCCGAATTAACAAAATGATCGACCTTATATAATGTCATTTAAATGGATTTTCTCGTAATACTTATTCTAATCACTTCAAACCAATGCCAAAGCTATTTTAAACCTACCATACACCTTCTTAGGGTGTCATGGGTTCCTAGACATCATCAAAAATGTTGTGTTTCAAGGGATAATTATAGGATGATATATATTCATTAATAGAACTTAAAAACAAATAAAGTGGTATAGATAATCATATAACTTGCATGTTTTCCTCAAGCATGATAAAATGACCAAAGTATGAATATGAAAAAATTAAAAATGATCATGAAATACTTACTAGTTAATTGATGAGGTTTAAAGAACAAGGGTTTATCCTAATACCCTAGGTTTTTATCTCAAAACCTTGATTAAGAGTATACTAGAGTTGATAAATAAACTTGTATTAAAAAATTTTTGGCTTCCTTGCTTGGGCTTACCCTTGGCCGGTTCTAGGATGAGAGGATGGGAGAGTTTATTTGATTTACACCTTGATATTTTAAAAGTATGTGTTAGTAATTTAATATTAAACATATAAGTATTATTGTAGCTTTGATATTTTGTACTCAAAAGTGTGGTCATCCCTTTGTGTCCATAAAGGCATTACAAGGCAAGGTTTTAGTGTATTTTGTATACTTAAGTGTATAAGTGTAGAAGTAAATGTATAATTGTTTATGTATAGTTGGTAACTTGAGTATTTATTTAAGTATTTAATGCTAGCTAAAAATAAATTTTAACTAACAAAATAAAATATATCAAAGCCATAAAAATTATGAAAAATACATTTCTTACAAAAATTGAGGAAATAATAATTATCGAGTAGTATTTTACAAAACCGTCTAATTATATAAATATAACATTTTATATACAAAATAAATTTAAAACACTGGTAAACTAATAATATTATTTTTATAATTTTAATATGAGTATAAAAAATATATCGTGATAATTTTTGGAAGGGTTCGGATCAAATGTTCAAATAAATGATTACGCCGATAGCGCTTATTTAATAAAATTATGCGCTTAATGTAAAATGCAAAATCATGCATGAACTAATATTACGATGATGTTGCTAATGATATGTAGACTAAATATAGTCTATATGAAATGTCCTCGATGATATGTTCATGAATTCACAGCTAAACCTTTAAGGTTACGCTGATTTGATACTCAGAAACCTAGTTTACTATAAATGATGAATAGTGAATCATGAATAGTGATTTTCTCCGGAATGAATAGTGTTTCGTGAATAGTAAAATTTTGAAATACGCTCGTATATCAAAACTTATGAATAGTAAAATGATGAATAGTAACCCATGAATAGTAAATTCTCGGATGAATAGTAAAAATTTTCAAAGTTTGTTATGCACTTAAAGTACTAAGTTGTCACATTCGCCTTCCAAAAAGCCAATTCACCCTCAATTCACTGTTGGTTCATCAATTTTGAGTTTGTGATGAATAACGATGGAATTGGACATACAAGAAGTGTCGTATACTTGCTATCTATGATCGAGAGTGTACAAAACATCATAGTAGAGAAAAATATTGATGAATATCTCCCATGAGCATCACTTTGGAATTTTTGGAATATGTGAAAATTTTGCTTGCACTAAGATTTATAAATAATCGCCTCAACATAACACTTATCCCTCCGTAATTAGACATAGTTAGCTAGGCTATATAATTAAGGAACCATAATGTGACGTCGGCTTAGTTGTTATAACTCTCAATGTTTACAAAGATTTAAACCATGTCAAGTAAAATATGTGCTTAAGGTAAAAGGAATTAAAATCCTGTAAGTGATAATTAATCTAAAGAAAATAAAGTACTATTAGACGAGAATATTTTACAACGAAATGGTTTATCAACAAGAATACATCTTAAGTTATAAAAGATCCTGATACCATGGAAGACATAAACTTAGTACCTAAGCATAGTGTATAGGAAATAAGATCATAATTTCTAAATGTTAGGTCACTAGATTTACCACACAAGCTTAATAGAAAGAGATAGAGGCGATTGAACAAGAAATCAAACACACACACACGATATAAAGACACGGTTATGTGAGTGTAGTGAAAGAAATAAATTGAACAACCAACCCTCAAGTGAGGGTTATTACATAGTATTTATAGGAAGGAAGCTAGGGCAACACTCCTAGTCCCTTCCTTTCTCCTATGGGCATGGGCCTAAGCTCATGGGCCTTCTACATAAGCTTAAGGCTAATAACAAACATAAAGGCCATAATAAGCTAACTATTACATATGAGTAACTAACACTTGAATTAAGGTTTAGGAGTGATTCCAACAATCTCCCCCTCAAGTGTTATTACATGAGTAACAAACACTCAAGTGTTGGTGATGAAAACGGTGAAGGCGTTGATGTAATAGTAGCTTTGACGCCTTCTCGACATTCTTCTTCTTGTGAGAAGAATTGCCTTGATTCGAACAATATCCCCAGTGTAGAGAGATAGTTTTCTTTGAACGCTTATGCTTTGACGTCATCTTTAACTTTGTTCTTTGATCATTGTTCTTTGTGATGAAAGTGATAGTATGTTGTTGTTGTTCAGATCAAATCCGCTCAGTTCCGCTTCTCCAAAGGTTCCACGCCTGTCTCCACGCCTTTCTTCAACATGCTCACACACTTTTGACGTTGGATTACTGCATCGATGAAGTTCTTTAAGTTTTTAACTTTGTAGATTCTTTGATTTGACGAAGAATCATTCGGACTTTTGTGTTGCTTTAAGATAGAACTTCGTGATGATGTTGTTGTGAGCAAGTGGAAGAATCAGACGATCATTCCGCCCGTGAGCTTCCATAAGAAGTAAACATAAAACGGTTAGTAATAAGCGGATTCCGGCACTTACAAGTTTGAACTTCGAGAGTGTTAACAAAATAGTGTGAAAACACAACTCTAATTTTACAAAGGCCGCTCTAATCGGAGTCCCACAAGTGAGATAACACGATGTACCGGTACACCTACGATTCGATGAGTCAGCCGAGGTACATCAAGCATCACCTCACGATCGTAGACCGCTTGAGACCACTAAGCCAATCCACGGAGTTGCCGGCTTACCTCGCCGGCCGTGGTCGTTGATGTTGACCGCAGGAGTTTCCATTCAATCACTGAGGATCACAAATGTGAACCTCTCATAAATGTTCTCGCATGATTGCTAAGATCTCGTGAAGGACTCGATAATGCACCACCGAAATTCTTATTGTTGAATATCAAGTGATGAAATGTCAAGTGTACCTAAGAGATCTTTTGATGAATCTCGTGGCTCTAGACTCAATAGTGCATTTTGGTTTTCCCCGAGCTGCGGAGACTAGGGAGAGGGTCTCCTTCTTCAATAATCTCTAAGAGAAAGCCGATAGTTTACGTAGGGTTCCCAGTGAGAATGAAACAAGCTTCTCGCTGAGAGAAACTTGAGTGGTTAAGAAGGTTTAGTGCATGCGCCATCGGGTCCATGACGACTTTTAATCTTCAATACCGTGTCATCTAGTGACAACCAAGAGTATATGAATTGAACCCGTTCACTCTAAGTTGAATAACTGAGGGCTATTTCTTTTCACCTTTTTCTTTGCATTTCTTTTAATTCTTCAACTCCTTCTTTCTCCGATTCTCATTTTCTCCTTTTTATAATCATACCTAAGGACTTCTAAATACTAACTATTTGTGGTGTCCTGGGTAGATCCTCCGGCTCAAGCGATCATAGGACGGTTATTCCTAACCTTAGTCACCTTATAACTAACATGACTATGTTGCCATAAAACCATTTTCATGAAAAATCTCTAAGTGTTTGTGAATGAAAACATTTTGAACACTTCAAGAGATAAGATTTTGCATAAATACTCCTCCACATGTGCTTAAGAGTTTTAACGTTAAATGCACAAGTGAGGAAAGAGCCGCGACTTTTGAATTGATCACTCAAGATAGACAATTCCCTTGAGACACTTACGCTGCATAGTTAAAGAGTTGCATTGTCAGCTTTTAGGTGACAACTAGCTCTAATAACTACCTTGAAGGTGTAGACAATCCTCGAAAGGTTGTCAAACCCGCCAGAGTTCATGTCTACCAAGAGTTTCTTGAATGGTACATTCTACCTGACAAGTCCTTTCATGAGACACGCTTACATCACTAGCTTAACTAGCTTGAAATTATTACCCGCCCTGACAAGTCTTTTCGAAGTTACTAACAGCTAAGATCTCGCCAATTCTGGTTAAGTCTATAGCACAAAGATTCATTTGCATTTTACACAACATATTTCTTATCACATATTTTCTCCCCTCAAAATGGCATATAATGTTATTTTTGAATGGTTTGAGAATAAATATGACCATTTCGAGTGTTGCGGGAAGAATGACCACTCTGAACAATTTGTGAACAAAGTTTTAAGTCAAGTACTCCCCCTCAACAAGTGATATAAACGGTTGAGGTTTTGAAAATCATAAGGGAAGTACTTGTTCTTTTGAGCAAAACCTTGAAAAGTGAAAGGTTTGATAGGTTTTACTCAAAAGTAAGAAGCTTTCCCTCCTTTTATAAGGATTGTGGCACTGCCGCACTACGTGGTCCTTTATTTACAAGTACGGGTTGTACACTGTAATGTGTGCACAAGCCATAGACATAATAATCATACATCCAAATTTATAATGAAAGAAGCAGTTCAAGGGGTACCGTGTAGTCCGTAGATGTCGCCAGAGTGTGAATCGGCGCTGAAAGCCGATGATGTTTCTCCCGGTCACCACCAACATAGCTTTCCAATCTTCTCAATCGATCCCTTTATACAACCGCTCATCAATCATGGTGATGATCCTCTTACATCCCCTTCCGATCCGAGAATTCCATCGCTCAGGAGACCCAATCTTCTGATGTATATCCTTCAACCGATAAGCCAATCCGCCCCTAACCATCTTCAAAGTGTGATCTCCAAACTTGTGAAGATCTCTACACGCCATCAAGCAATTTCTTTGAAGTTCACTCGCGAAACGACGCCAAAGGTTTGCCGATGAGTGTATATTGTGAAAGCCGTTGATGCGGGAAGATCAAGCCGTGGTGGAGTGAAGTTGACACGGCTCGATAAGATTCAACCGCAACCGGAGATCTTCTACACGCTCTTTGATAACTATGCGCCCGATGAAGATGAGCAAGACTTGATGAATTCACGCTGTACTTCCGCTGGAGAATTGTCTCATACGACCCTCGTACTTTGGCAAGGTACATGTCTTCGATGTCGCTGATGACAAATTCTCAAAGTCACCTTCGAAATGCATAATCCCTTTCATCTTGTCGTTGACCACCATATTCTTTAGAAGGTGTAGTCCCACTTAGATGAAAGATCAACGGTTTGATGGCAACGATATTTTAGAACAACATCGCATGTTGAGACTTCAACCGCGAAGCTTCAGAGTAGATTCTTCTGCTCCGCCAATGATGAATCCCATATAACGCATCTCGGTCGTATGCTTCCACTTTGTTGGAGAACAAGTGATTGGCACGCCTCGATGGCTATGCGCTTTGAGTATATAGTCAGCTGAATGGAAGTGTCAACGATGTAGCGTATTTCCCTGAACCATCGCCACCATGTAGAAGAAAATCCAAGTCTTTGTTGAAGAAATATCGGAATGGAATCCTTGGTTCATCCGTTGGCCAATTGTTGGTAGAGGTTTGACCACGGTAGTATGGAGGGTTGTCCCGCGGTGAAGTCGATGTTTGCTTCAGGGTTGAGCCAATCCATGTTGTTAGACATAGCTCGAGCAATGTTTTCAAGGTGATATTCGACCTCGATGGCACTTTCTCGAGCTATCTTTTCCACAGTTGAAAAGCTTCATTCTTGATTCGCTCAACTCGATTTCGCCATCTTCTTCACATGGAACTTTTCTTGCATAATCTTAGCATGCTCCAATGTATTACCGCCTACCAGATCTTGACCTTCTTCAGGTAGGAGTGGAATTAACAAGTGTAGAGAACCATTCAAATTCCTCTGTTTATCGCCATCTAGCCATGATATACGACGCCACCGAGGTGTCTTCTTCTTCAAGGCCTAGATGATGATTCCGGTTTCGTAACTTGTTGGGGAGAGGTGGGTTGTTGTAGGGCTCAAGGACTTCTCATCGCCACCACCCGATACTCAAAGTGATCACCGGTTTCGAGTTAAAGGGTGGTAATCTCGTAAGAATCCCGAGGTTTATATGTGAAGAACGAGGAGGGGGACCTTTGTTGAGCAGGAGGCCGTTGGGGAGGTGGTGGCATAGAAGATGATTCACCGCACTTCTTCTGTCGCTTAGCTTCATCATTCTTATCCTCGATCCTTATCTTCATCGCTCTAGGACGCTTAGACCTTTCACCTTCAACCTGATGCTTCTTGAGTTGGTAGTCCAAAGAATGCTTGAAACAAATTTTCCTTCATCGTAAGTAAATGTCCTGCATCGCTTAGACATTTGTGTGACAAGCTTGGCCACCAATTCATTATCCGAGAAAACTACAGGATCGGATGGATTGATTGTGACGGTTAAGGGTGTTGATCTTATAGTTTGCTTGGCTATCTCGCATAAGATTCTGATATAGTTGTTCTGTAAACATCTCCTTTGTGACTTTAGGAACGATATCCGTAAGGTACTTGTGAGTGTAGCCTTCATCATTCTCGCCCATTTTCCTTGTAGATCATCCCGCATGAGCTTCTCAGATGTATTCCCTTTCATTCTCATCTTGTCATTCTCATCATGTAGATATCGATTTGGTCAAGAAACCAATTCAGCCAGAGAGCATGTCCTTCTTTCTGACTTGTTGGACAGCTTTCACAATTTTTTCATGAGTATGAGAAATCCAAGATCGAGGTGGCTTCTTCATCGATCCGATGATGATTTGGTTGATATCTTTGATGGTGGTGGTGAAGAGTGAGAAGAAGAATCTGATGATGATGAGATGAGGAGACTCCGTCCTTTGGTGGTTCGAGGTTTCTTCCTTTGATCGCAGGTGACTATCTAGAAGAAACTTATCATACTCAACATCTTCTTCGCCGGACTTAGCTTGTTCATCGCTTTGGCTTTGGCCGCAGCTTCTTCATCGCCTTTACCTTCTCTAACTTCTCGACTGGTTCTTCAAATCATACTCAAGAGTGTCTTCACACGTGTTTGTTGTTGTACCAAAGTGGTGGCACCAAAACCCTTATCGGGTTGATTAACCGCATCGTGACCGTGAGGTTGAGCTCCACCACTGACCTCCTGGCCACCCATTTGTTCTTGAGCAAATTGTTGTGCAACGTATTGAAGTCTAACGAATTTGAACTTCTTCCGTATGATTTATCCGCTTGCTCTTCATCACTTTCTCGAGCTTTCATCATATGGCACAAGTATGTGAGTCTTTCCTTTGCCATGTTCACTATTGGACTAGAGGTTTTGGTACCGATGGAGGTCATCCTTTGCAGCTTTCAGAGTAGTGACCTCCTCATCCCTGATTGTGTATCTTCGTTTCGGCCCAAAGAGTTTCTTTCGTGGTTCGTGTGGAATAGGAGCAACTTCCTTGGAGGGAACTTTCTTCTTGGAGTAGGTTTCCTTTTGGGACCTTCCTTCGACTCTCTCGCTTATTGCACTTCCAAGACTTCCTCTTCGGTTCTCCCGAGTAGGAGTTCCGTAGAGGCTTTTCATCGAGATGACCAACTTTGCCTTCTCTTATCGCTACTCGATACCTTTTGTATGTTTCAAGCTTTTGATTTCATTTGTCGAGGTGATCAGCAACCGGCACCTTGTTTCTTTGTTGTCGATTCCTTGATTCTCGATAGAAAGGATAGGTTCTGACAACATGTCGCGGATTGTCGGGTCATTGAGCCTCTTGGAATATCGTGATTAAGTCCAAGTGCTCTCGATCAAAAGCTTGTGTATCCGACATAGGGAATCTTTGAGCCAAGTTTCTTGTGAAATGTCATCATGTCATCCCATATCGCTTTCGATTTCAATGTCCTTCTTATTGATCAATGACCGTAAGATTTGCGCCCATGAGCTTGGGATGCTCATAGCCACCGCCACCACTGAGACGACTTAGTGATGATGAGGTAGAGTGTTCTCCACGGTTGAGGAATGTTCTTAAGCTCCACGTGAGAGTGCTTGTTAATAATTCCTGAAGCTTCATCATAGCCAATATCAAGTAGAAATTGCAGAACTGCCTCTTCAAGAGGTGTGGCAAAGAAGTCAGTTGGCACGATGTCCGGAATGATAAGTACAGCCCGTAAGTCTGCAGGAGTGATAGTGACTTGTTTGTGATTAAGTGTCACCGCCACCGCACTTTGACTGATCCTCCGCATTGAATTCCGTGAATTGTTGAATGTAGATTTCGAATCAGTAAGCAGTGTGAGAGCATGTTCGGTAGGGATGATTCCTTAGAATATCCACGAATGAGACAAGAAGATTCTAAGCATGTGAGGGTTTCAAAGTCAACCCTAAGGTTGTTCTTTCCAATCTTTCTGGATAGCCATTTGGGAAGATATCAAGAATTGTGAGAACTTCGTGCATCCACATTCATTTGTTACCATGTCGGATCTCAAATAACATTAGCCAAAAGAACCAACATATCGAAAGACATAATGTTAGTCAACGGAAGGTTTTATTGTCTAATTATTGAATGTACAATGCTAATGATTGTTACGAGTCCTAAGTCACTTGTTTGTCCAATAGTCCAATGACGCCGTGAAATGTTTCGTGAGTTAGTTAACTTTAAGTTTTAAAGTTTATGTTATCACTTATTGTTCACAACATATCAAACGCTTAAGTTTATTAGTGACATTATTGGATTCGTGACGATATGATTAGTTTATTTACAAGTTTGTACACGTAACAATTCAAAATGAAGGTCAATCAAGGCTTAGGCGAGAAATGATAAAGTTACGCTGTAAATAGAAGAAGTATATGCGTAGGCAAAGCTTATGCGTAGGATCCTTACTTACGCCGTAAGAAATGTTACGCCAGGAAAAAAGGAACCTTATGCGTAGAGCTTACGCCAGAGGCGTATATAAGACCTTACGCCGCAAGGCTTACTCGTAAGAGTAGACCTTATGCGTAGAGTCACCGCTTACGATATCCTTCACAGATACGCCGTAGTCCCATTGTAGAACCTTACGCTGTAATAGTTACGCCAGATTTCTCTACGCGATAACTTTCTACGCCGAAGGTGATCCTTATGCGTAGAGATTCAAATGACCTTGATTCCAATTTTAAGCGTAGCAAGCCTCGAAATAAAATCATCAAATCATCAATCTTAACATGCATAGTCATATTAAATGATATGGCATGAAAACATGTTAAACATTTTACGTAGAAACACATACGCCAGAGGTCAAAACCCTAAGGGTTATGAATTACGATAAGATTTCTAACCATGGAAATTGCACCAAACTTTTTTCTGGTAGGTCTAAAGTGTTGTGAGAGTCTATAAACCAAGTTATAACATCCAATTCGTGGTGAATCAAAAATACCCAAACTTCGAACTTTAAACCCTAATTCCTAATTCTCAATTAATTAGTGTTTCGGTTGTTATAGGCCTGGATATCATTAATTCAACATCATATTAACATCACAAACAATCTTTTAGACCAAAACCTTCACATTTGAAAACACCCAATTCGACTCATAAAACCCTAATTTTGAAAAACCATCAATTCGTTTCGGGTGGATTTAGAGGATAAGATTAGTATCATTGATGTTAAAGACATGTTTTGACACAATCCTTTTAACCACAAACACCCATTCTTGATTATGTGTTCATACGCTTATGCGTAGAACACAAAAAACAATCATAGACAAAAATTTGACCGTTGGATTTGTGTAAAAATCAAAACCTATGTTTGTAAACATGTTAAGATCATGAAACAACTTACAAATTGATGATCAAAACACGATTTGAAGAACTTAATTTAGGCGTAGGATTTGTTAGTTTATGAGTAATAAATGTGATGAATAATGTTAGGTGGAAGAGTTTTATTAAAATGACTTTTCTTTTGACAGCTTTGGTCCCTCCACCTTTTACTTTTTCATACAAAGCCATTTAACTTCCATTTTGGTTACCAAACAAAGATTTTAAGAAAGAAACTTGACTCACACTCCCCTCTAACTTAAGAAAATAATGAAAGGTTATAAATTTTAGTCCGAGGAGTGTCATTGAACCGTAAAAGTTTACCACCATTGATAAAAGAAACAACCGTATAGATAACATGCAAGTACACTGATGTTTTGAAACAGCTTAAGAATTTATTTTTCTCCCCTCAACACTTGATCAGTAAAATACTGAATTTTGAAAGATTATAGTGTTGACGGAAGAAATGTACTTGCAATGTTGAAAGAAAATAGATAGAAGAATATTTTTGTTGTTTTATCGTGATTTTATATTTTGTATTTTGTTTTTGAAAATTATTTACAAAAGAGATTTTGGTGTTTGATGTGTTTTAAGACTGCTTAGAGGTCATCCACCTTCGAGTCAAACACCTCATACCAACCGTGGACCAACTCATTAAACCTAGCGGGAGGCAAGGCTTTGGTGAGAAGATCCGCCAATTGGTATTTCACTGTACCACAAAATATAATTCAACAAGACTGCTCCACGTGATCCTTGATGAAATGATATCAAGATCGATGTGCTTTGATTTCGAAAGTGCGAACCGAGTTGCACGAGATCGCAATGGCACTGATTGTCGCAGACATCGATTCTCGTCAAATACGTAACCAAAGTCTTTGAGTTGTGTTCTCATCCAAATGACTTGAGCACAACACGACGACATGGCTACATATTCGCTTCGTTGAGGACAATGATGTACAATCCTCGCTTCTTCGATTGCCATGACACCAGCTTTATCACCAAGAAATTGTAAAGCTCCCAAGTACTTTTCCGTGAGTCTAAGCATCCCCGCGTCACGGCCCTAAAAGCGATTAGTTCAAAACCGAATCCTTCTGATACCGATCCCCAAGTTAATGGTTCCCTTGATGTATCAAAGGATTCTTTTAGCCTCAGAGAGGTGGGTTTCAGCTTGGTCGCGATCCGATAACGAGAGCAAAGATATACCAAGAAAGACAATATCGTCCGCTAGCTGTTAGATACTTGAGAGACCCAATAATACTACGGTATTTTGTAGGGTCCACCAATTTCCCATGTAAATCGGCATCTAGCTTCTTGGTATGAGCCATTGGTGTGGCATAGGTGTCACAGTTTTTCATTCCAAATTTGTTTAACAATTCAAGGGCATATTTGGACCGACTCAAGAAAATACCACGGGGTGATTGATGAACTTGTAGTCCTAGAAAGAACGTAAGTTCACCCATCATGGACATTTCAAAATTTTTCTTCATTAGTTTTGCAAAAGTTATTGAAAACTTTTTATGTGTAGACCCAAAAATGATGTCATCCACATAAATTTGAACAATTAAGATATGTTCCCCGTGATATTGTATGAAAAGAGTTGGGTCAACCGAACCTTTGGTGAAATTATTAGCAATGAGGAAAGATGATAGCTTATCGCACCATGCCCGAGGAGCTTGTTTGAGACCATACGAGCTTTGTTCGCTTTGTAGACGATTCGAACTCGGATCAACGAATCCATCCGTTGGCGACATAAACCGCTTTAAGTTGTCCATTGAAAAGCAGCTTTGACATCCATCCGAAGACCGCCATATTCATATGAGCCGAACGCCGAAATATCCAACAACCTCAAGACGAGCAACCGGAGCAAAAGATTCTTCAAAGTCAATACCCTCTTCCCGACGATAACCCTTAGCAACTAGACGTGACTTATTTTCGATAACATTTCCTTCAAGATCCAATTTGTTTTTCCAAATCCATTTGAGACCAATGACGAGACCCTCGTTGGTCTTTCAACCAGCCTCCCATACTTCAAGACGCTTGAATTGGTTGAGTTCTTCTTGCATGGATTCAATCCAGCTTGTCTTTGTCATTGCGCCTTTGATGTTTTTAGGTTCGATTGGCAGCATGCTGAGTGCATAAATGCAATGTTCACCGCTGTGTGAAGACGCTTGTCTCGAACGACCGGGTTGATTCGGTTGCCAATAATGTTTTCCAGAGGATGGTCTTTGTCCATCTATGTGTGGAGGGTTGATGTTGGTATACATTGTGCAGATTTTGAGGATTCAAATGGTTTGTTGAAGATTCTCGCGACATCCGTGCAAAGCCCTCATTAGCAAACGGGTTAAAGAACGATTTGGATCAAAATCGCAGGGGGGTACTTCATTCGTAACATCATCACCGTTCATCATTGTTGGAAGCGGTTTGTTCAACTGTTGTGTTGGAGTCAACTGTGGTGCTTCTTCAACCGTAGTTGTTGTAGCAGTGTATCGTATAAGAGTATTATCGTTGAGCAAATGGAAACAAATGGATACACCCGAGCACGCTCATCAATATCGCCACCGAACAAATGGAGCAAATAACCTTTCCATTTGTTGACGAAAGTAAGCGGGGCTTTGTTCACCGATGATGGGGTTTGGGGAAGTTTAAGCGGTTGTGTCCGGTTCCAAGTCAGTATACTCGTAAGCCATTTCCGTAAGTTCATCAAAATGAGCATGAATCGTTTCCATAACCTCCTTTGTTCGACGATTCCGCATTCGAAACCTTTAGAATTATCACAATATCCTATAAAGACTCCAATGTCGGCTTTGAGCTTTCCAAAGTCATCACATCATTATTCGGATAGCAAAGAGATCCAAATACATGAAAGTGTTTGAGATTCGGTTTTCATGTGACAAGCTCAAAAGGTGTTTTGTTGTATGCTTTGTAATCATAGAACGGTTTTGAGTATAGCATGCAGAGATACAGCCTTCGCCCATAAGTAACTGAAGTTTAGCATTGATTAACATTGTTCTTGCAGCTTCCACTAACGTTCGGTTTCGCCTTCAACAACTCCGCTTTGTTCTCGTGTACGCGGCAATAGATGTCCGATGTCAATTCCCACTTTCTCATAAAATTCACGAAGAGTTTGGTTAACAAATTCAGCCTCTCGTCTGCTCGATTAGTCGAACGGTGTTTCAGAGTCAACTTGTATTTTCGCGAGAAAGGTGATGATCATTTGTGGAGCTTGATCTTTGCTTCGAAGAAAGTAGACCCAAGTCCAACGTGAATAGTCATCAACAATTACTAAGATGTAGCGTTTGCCATTGATCGCTTGCACGCCAAGATCGGGCCACACAAATCCATGTGAAGAAGATGAAGCACATGCCGAGAGTCGGTTCCACCTTTGAAGGAAAATGAGCACGAGTGCTTTTGCCTTGTTCACAAGCCGAGCAAAGGTGATCTTTAGAATACCAAATCGTGGAGTCCTTCAACTAGTATGTGTCGAGCAAGGTTGGTGATGGTTTGAAAGTTTAGATGTGAGAGACGACTGCGCTATAGCCGTGATTTTGTTGATGTTGCCTTTGAAAGTAAGCAGATGGGAGAAGAAGCAACCATGTCTTGCATAGAGATAGTGTAAAGACTTGAATTACGCGAGCCGCATATAAGGTCATTTCCTTGTAGATCACTTAATGAAACAAGTTTTCTCCCCGAAAGCAACCTCCAAATCTCCATCACGTAATCCGACTCCTATGAAAACAGATTGTGACCGAGGCCTTCCACATAATAAACCCCGCTAATTTCGATGTTCCCATTGATATAGTCTCCGTAGCCCATGATAGCCGCGGTGATCATTCCCTAACCGAAGTGCCAATGAACTTTGCAATAAAGTTTGATAACAGCTTAAGGTCCTCGTCATGTGTCGGGAACATCCGCTATCAACAATCCAGAGAATGATTCAGACACCGCGCATTACACAATGCATCTAATACAGATGGAATAGAAGTAGATGTGGAACCCAAATGTTAGAGGGTTCCGTAGAGGCTATAGTAGATATACATACATTAATAGCTTTAGGTATCCACTTAAATCCTAGTGTGTTATATATCCATTTCTCCCATCTCCAACTAGTATTTGCTTTAGTCTTAGTGAATGCACTAGGTGGTACTACATTCCTAGGAGGTGAAACCGAGCTACAGGACAATGAATCGCTTCTTAGAATCTAAAGAGGCGGTCTACCAAGCAATGCACTTAGAAAGATTAGTGGACCTAGAGGTATTCCTGTTCTTAGGATTCCTTAAACGAGAGATGATAGCTTTAGCAACACATTTATCATGACAATCGGAATTCATACTTTTACGACAAATAACACAAGGTGCATCGATCAATATCAAAAGTACTTAACGGTTTAGCATTCGTTACATCACTATTTCTATTACATTTGCCGAACGCAATATCTATAGTGGAAGCAACGTGAGTCTTATTCATAGTCCTAGGGTGTTCTTCTACTTTAGCATTCCTTATTGATCTTTTCTTAGGTCGCAACTTCCTATTCTTCGATGTAGTGCTCCTAGGTCGTGAAGTGCGGACGCTTGGAAAAGACGAACTATTCCCTCGCTTCAGAGAAGGAAGCACGCTAGCAACTTGTGATTTGGCAAGAGGGATTCTAGGTTCATGATTACTAAGTGTTACCGGGCTATTCTCTTAATCATGTAGGCGAAGTTGTTCATACTTTCCTAACATTTCTCTTAACTTGAGGATAGTGTGAATCGATCTTGATTTTCGTGACCTAATATTTCCAAAGAAAATGCATAACTTCCTTAGTGTGTGCAAGATAATTATCAAGTTCATTTGATGCTTCATCACGAGTCTTTTTGAGTAAATCAAATATGACACCATATTCCTTTTAACTTTTACAAGTTCTTGTTCATATTTTGAGATTTGACACTTAAAAGACACGCTTTGATCATCCAGTTGCTCAATTTTAGGATCAAGATTTTGCACGAATCGGGCGATTTTGTGTTGAAAAGCAAGTTGTTGATCGTGAATATCTTTTGACACCAATTAAGACGACGTATTGCATTTGAAAGTTCGTTTGACAATCGCTTGTTTTCAACTTTAAGGACTCGACCAAGCACATTATCGTTGTTCTCAACATTTACCACGTAATCAACAAGATCGCAGAGATATAATCAAATGCATATGACAAAGAATTCAATAGACACAACATTATGGACATCAAGACGATGACATCTTCCAAGAGTCGATCAACATCTTTTCTCAACATTTTCTTTTACGTTTAGTATTAGAAATAGATGTTTCGCTTTTCTAAAACGACCTTCATTATCCAAGTTCCTTATGAAAGTCCCTTTCCCAAGACAATGCACAACTTTTCAAATTTTTAACATTTGGTAAAAGATTTTTCTCAAAAATGTCTCTTTGTTCTCGCGCTAGAGGCGATTGAAAGTGTTGAACTTTGATTTCGGAATGATATTCTATCTCATGTTGTAAAGTTTTGAGGTCAGCCATGAAAAGGTCAAAATATCAAAGAATTTTGCGATTTTCATGTTTTGAGTTTACTTCATTGATGGAAGGTAAAGGACCATAAGTTTGTGCATAACCGTTTGGGATTAACATTAGAAGACTCGTGTTTTATGATAATCCTTGGTGTGTTAGAAGAATCCGCTGGTGTGACGAAAGTGACCGCTTTTGAATAGTTAAAAGGTTTGTTGTAAACAACTTTTTCTAATTTTGATCGACTCTCGCCTTCGTGATCTAATTCCTCTTGACGATGATATTCAACAACACTCATAAATGTAATTATCAATTTTATATTCTCGACCGAAACTTCAGATTTGGTTTGAATAATTTGGTTGAAAGCTTAGGTTTGTAATCAGCAAGATTCGGTCCATATCCATTTGGATTGGGTTTTAAAGTAAACTTTTCAATGGTCGCGTGACCGACTCGCCATGTTTGTAAACAACAGCTTTAAACTCTTTAAGTTTGTTTTGCAAGCCGATGATTTCTTCAAGATGATCATCTATTCGCTTCGTTGAATGCTTTTTGTATGCAGAGAACTGTTTTTGACAAGTTAACAACTCAACCTTTAGCTTTTGATTTTCCAAGGTGAGAGCGTTAATTTGCTTTTTATGTTCATGTTTCAGCTTGTTCTATTTCGCATACAACAAAGCATTCTTCGCGGCTAGATCACGATCTGTCTTTCTAAATATTTTTCGCTTTTGATGAGATTTGGCAAAGGTCGCTTCAAAACCGCTTTCACGCTTTTTCTTGAGTTTTGTAAAAGTTGAGTTGCTTTTGTAAACATTCAAAATCCTTGGTTAACAGTGCATTTTTGCATTTCAAGTCCCGATTAATGGCATGACATTTTTCCACTATGGTCCGTTGGTCTTGTATTAAACGAGCAAAATCTGGATGAGGCAAAAGTTCGGCGTTCAACGTGAGTCTCAACATGATCATTACTGAGATCCTCAAGTATAACCACGGAGTCAATTTGATTATCAAGGGAAACCGCTTGGTCATCTTGATCGTCAAATATAACTACGGGGTCTAGTTGAAAATCGCCGGAATGAGATGTGGACGACTCATTTTGAACATTCTGAGCCTTGCCGGATTCGTATGTTGGCGAGATATGAGATCGAGATAAATATGGTTTGTTCGGTACTGAGACAAGCCATCAATGTCATACACTGGCCTGTGTCACTCATGTGTAACTCATGCATATTAGCCATCAACATAACAATGCATTGGCCCGCAAGTCCTCCATATCATCATCCGAGTCTGCAGATTTGCCATAAAGCTCGTTTTTGTCCGTGAGAGTTCCACCGGCTTCATCCTTAAGAGCCAAAAGAAGAGCCTCTTTGAAATAAGCACTGTCCCTAGTCCTTGGCTTTGGGCATGCATTAGCCAGGTGTCCCTTCTCATTGCAGCTTGTAGCATCAAGACCATTCAACCCATTCTGAGCATTTCCCTATTCCACCACTTAAGCTCTATTGTTATTCCTACCCACAAAGATTAAACCCTTGACCACCGCCCATCCGACTCACCATAACCACGATTCTGAACTTCAACTCGCCCATTGTTCACAACAGCTTGATTCCTTGTGTTAGATGAGGATCGAATACGGTTGTTGGATTTGTTGGTATAACGGCTAAAGGCATTAGCAATCATAGCAAATCCTTGTTGCAGTTGCTTCAACGGATCGATTCCTCATTAGCTACACTGACAAGTGCTTGAGCATTGTTGTTGTTGTATGGAACCAATTGAGTTTGAGATTGAGGTTGTGAAGGATCATATGGTGTGATTGTAGCAGTTGGTTGAGTTGCCGGTTGAGGAGAATAACTGTTTTGAGCATATAAGGCAAGTTGTTGATTTTCCGGATGTGTCGGTGGAGCAATTTGAGCACGGAGAATCCTTTCCCTATCAACTTCCTTTTCATGAGGCTTCAAGTAATCGTACAACAATCCATATGTAGAATGATGCAAATTTTTCGCTTGACGGAGAAAAATGACATACTTCTCCCATTCAGGACCAAGACTACTCAGAACTTAGTATTCACTGCGATTCTTGGCATGATGATGTTGTGTTTATCCAAATCATTGATGATGTCCGAAAAACGATGATGATAAGACTCTAGTGTCTCTCCGTGTTCAATCATGAAGTGTTCATAAGCCAAGTAAATTTTGGATTCCATATCCTCCCGATTGAGTGCAGATCCTTCCATAAGAAGATGAATATGATCCCACATTTCCTTTGCAGCCTTTTGAGCATCAACACTTCGAAGAATTGGGTTAGGTAATCCTAAGAGGATATATTGCATTGCAAGTTCATCACTTTCATAGTGTAGAAGTTCCTCTGATTCAGTCCGCAATGTAGCAATGTTGGATTGTTCATCTCTTGGTGGATTAGCATTTGGATCGGCGGGTACAATAACAATAGGCATCTCAAATGGACCTTCCAAGATAACCTTCTTTAAGAACTTTCCATGTGGCTTCTTCGGATCACAAAACCTAAAGAACCTTATCACCCATTGATCGTAGTTTCCTCGAGTGAGCATTGGAGGTCTATCAAGTGATCCAGCCTCATGAATTGATTGTTGGCTACTTAAAGCTTCACACATCTTTGCAAACCAAGTGGGTTCCTTCATAGTGTTCCTGGATGGATGTTGATTGAATTCGCTTGTGTAGGGTTGAACTTGAAGACTTGGTGGTGGTTGAACCATTTGAGGTTGTGGAATTGCAGCAAGTTGTGGAGTATGTTGTTGATTAAATTGTTGTTGATAAATTGCTTGTTGTTGATTCCATTGTTGATGTTGTGGAGTTAGTTGTTGTTGACGTTGAGAATAAGTGTAAGGGAAATAGTTAGAGTATGGTGGTTGTGACATGTTGATAAACTTGTGTTGGTAAAAATGGATCTTTGTAGTCGAATGAACCTTTGTTGATGAAGAGTCCTTAGGCGTAGAAATCACAATAACCAAGTAGCACTTAAGCGTAAAACACCAAAGTTACGCGCAACAATGAAGAGTTACGCGTAGATTTAGCTTACGCGTAAGTAGGGAAAAGACGCTAAAGTTATGCGTAGACACAAAGTTAGGCGTAGAAAGTTAGGCGTAGGATTATCTTATGCGTAAGACTAGGCTTAGGCGTAAGATGAATCTTAGCGTAGGATTTCTACGCTGCAAGCTTTATGCTTATGCGTAATTTTAGGTTTTGCCAAATGATCTTTTACACTATCACAAAGGCAAAAGATATCCAAATTCGACGTATTTTCATGCTTATCCAAGCAAGAAAACACGGAGTAAACCACGAAAACGAAGATCAAACCAAGGATAACCTTACGCGTAGTTTTAGGGTTTTGCTACGCGTAGGATTACTCGTAAAATTGATAATGCCCAAATATGTTTCTAAACCAGTTTTTGTGTGATGAAATAGCTTCAATAACACCAAAAGACACAAAAGTGTGAAACTTGATGATCCAAAGCTCTTAAAACAGTTATGCTTAGGTTGAAACCCTCGTATAAAAACTAGTTTAAAAACAACGATCCACGCATAAAGTTTGAAACTTTTTGCCAAAAACACGTATTTTAACACCTTAAAACGTTGAAAGTACAAGAATCTTGGATTCAAAAAGTGTAAAAAGACGTTTTAAGCGAACCAAAGTATCAACCACGTTTACGCGTAAGACCAAGAACAAAAACTTCAAAAACAAAACGTTTCACCCAACTATTAGGTCTCTGATACCACTGATAGGTCACTAGATTTACCACACAAGCTTAATAGAAAGATAGAGAGGCGATTGAACAAGAAATCAAACACAAACACACGATATAAAGACACGGTTATGCGTAGAGTGTAGTGAAAGAAATAACTTGAACAACCAACCCTCAAGTGAGGGTTATTACATAGTATTTATAGGAGGGAAGCTATGGCAACACTCCTAGTCCCTTCCTTTCTCCTATGGGCTTGGGCCTAAGCTCATGGGCCTTCTACATAAGCTTAAGGCTAATAACAAACATAAAGGCCATAATTAAGCTACCTATTACATATGAGTAACTAATACTTGAATTAAGGTTTAGGAGTGATTCCAACACTAAACTTCTTCAGTCTTCCGCGTTGTTGAGACCATGGCGAGCTTCTCCTCCTTCTAACATGTATGCTTCCCCATGTGCACCTTCAACTAGTTGACTTGGTTTGGGGAATTGGTTCGATAGTGTCCTGCTCCCCGCTCCGTAACATGTAACTATAGCCTTGCCTCTACAATTCCTGGCAAGGTGTCCCAGTTTTTGACACTTGTAGCACTTAGCAGGGCAAAGACCCGTGTGATGATACTTACATCGATTACATAGTGGGTAGGTTCCAGCATAACCTCTGCCTTCTATTGGTGCAGCAACATAAATCATTGCAGTTTCTTGCCCTCTATTCTGTTGTTGATGATGGTTAGTGTTTTGGTCGTCGTTATCATAACCTCCCTTGGTCATTTTCCCATTTCCTTTTGTTGTTGCTAGTTTGGTTGTTGTTGTTGTTGTTGTTGTTGTTGCGGTTATTGTTGATAATGTTTTCCCCCTTCGCAACTTGAGCCATGAGTTTTTGAGTTATCCTAATAGTCTCTTCAATTGTTTGTGGATCGGAAGAAGTTACATCTCCTTGAATACATTGTGGAAGTCCTCCAATGAAATTTTCCAGTAGTTTCTCATTGTCCGAAACCATTGATGGACATAGTGCAGCCAACTCTTGAAACCTCCTGATGTAGGTCTCGATGTCATAACCAATAGTCACTAACTCATAAAATTCGTTTCTAATTCTTCACCTCCGTGCGTGGACAATACTTCTTTGTCAACAACCTCTTGAATGGATCCCACGTGAGCTTGTAAGAATTTTCGATACCATAGGCGTGCATACGAATTCCACCATGACATTGCGCCATCTAAAAGTGTACCAGTGGCGAACTTTACCTTGCAGTCATCTGGGCAATTGCATAGAAGAAATACAGACTCCATCTTTTCAAACCAACGAATCATAGCAGTGGCTCCTTCTGTGCCTTTGAACTTTGTGGGATCACAGTTCTTAAAGTCCTTGTATGTACAATTTCAAACTCCAGACCCTCCTGCAGCTCCTGTGGCAGCAGCAAGTCTAGCAGCTTCAGCAACAGCAGTGGCCTCAGCAGCAGCAGCTACCGTTGCTCGTTCTTTCCTTTGTGCCTTGGCTATACTATCCTCTACATAATTTTGGATAGCAGCTGGTGTCATTTCTGGTGCAGCTTTCTTCGGTGCCATAACTCTTCAAAATAAGAGGAAAGGTGAGACGTAGCAAAGTCCTATGTTAAGAATAAGCGCTCTAAAGAGATGCGATAGGAGGCGCTAAATTTGAGGTTACTTTTCAAAATGAGTGACGGTTTAGTGACTTAGTGTGTGAATAGCGTGTAACTCTACATGTTAGTGATGAAACAAAGGAGTGAGACCTACTTCACCCTCCTTGAAGGTTTTGTCTCGGCATTCGATGATATCGGTGATGAGTCAACTAATGTTAAAATTGAGATAGGGAATGACAAGGCATTCTCCACGTTAGAATCTAAAGAAAGGATAATGGAATAGGTATCTGAGGGCATCTATGTGACAATCGGTTTGAAATGAAAATAAATAACTCGAAAAATGTACGTATAAACCGCATGTAAAGTGAATGTGCACTTATGATGAAATGATGAGATGCTATGATGATGTAGTTATATTCTAGGGTCAATGATGCAACCAAGTTCTCTATAACCGAAGCTCTGATGCCAATCTTTCTCTATAACCGAAGCTCTGATGCCAATCTGTCACACCCCCAAATTACCTGTTTTGCAGCGGAATGGAATTTCTGGGGGTTGACTGTCATAGCATCACAATCACAGTTATATTGAACGACCTAAAGTGTCGTTTGCAAAACACATCATTTGATTTAATAAAACAATCAGAGTTTACAAAGTATAGGTCCCAAATGAAAATCATCATGTGCGGAAATAAGTTTGATACAAGCCAAACGATGTTTTTAAAGTGCATAAATCCCATGTGAGACGCGTCGTCACCACGACTCTATGATAATTCCACATGCATGCCATGAAGTGTATGCCTTAGATACCTGAGATAAAACATGCTAAAAGTGTCAACACAAAGGTTGAGTGAGTTCATAGAGTTTGCGTTGAAATGTAAAGCCTTTCAAAATCGCTTATGCAGCAAAGGCATTGTAAATCCACTCAGTTCCAAGTTCCGCCCATACAAAACTTGCAACCTGTGTGTTCACAACCAACTGCCAAAATGTGTATAGTTTATGTTCAAACACACATCGTCAAATGAATTCACAAAATAGTGCATAACTTAATGTATCAATAGTTACTTGACATAACACATAATTCGTATAGTTTCAAATCGTTCCAAGGCCATTAGTTCATGTTTGTACCAAGACCGCGAGTTCAACATTATACCAAGACCATTAGTTCAATGGTTATACCAAGACCATTAGTTCAATGATTATACCAAGACCATTAGTCAATCATTATACCAAGACCGCTAGCCCAATGATTTATGATATAGAAATTCTAAGTATGGCAATAATGTTACTTCGTATGACTAAACATTCAGTTCAGATAAACACATAGTTTGCAAATAGACATGAATGTCATAAAAGTTTTTGAGCATGTATCTCCCCCAAAAGAAGTATAAAAACAATTGAAAATGGGGCTATGGAACTCACTTGGACAATGATGCGATGGCAAAAGTTGATACACTGAAATGAGGCGCAACCTCTAACCGTGACCTATTATGAATGATATGTTCTATAATAAGTCATGATGTAATGTTATGCATGCAATTCGTATGATATCTATACCACTTGTGAATTTTGAAAATAACGTTATCGTCGAAAATAATAATTTATAACGTCTTGACAATTTATAAATTACTTTATAAGTATATACGTTGAAATGATATCCTACGATAGTCATTTAGTGATTTATTATGAAATTATAGCTTTTCGTCGTAAAACAATGTCATTTGACAATTAATGAAAGTGACTAAATGGCCTCGAAAAACTAGTCTTAAAATAGTGAATATCGAGTGTTAGGAAGCAAACTCAATGGTTTTGGAAAGCTTGTAGCATTATCTCAAAGTTTTAGCTTTTGAATTTTCATCATAGATGTCTCGATCATGGAGAAAAACATAGGTAAAGTAGGGTACTTGTACCAAAAATATAGTTTAAGGGTAGTTTTCGGCAAAGTTTGAGTGACCGTATTTTACTCGTTACAACTCCGTTTGACGAACGGTTGAACATTTTGGAAAATAGGCTAGGTGAACTTACTTTTACTAGAAGACATCGTTTCTAAAAAGTATTCCATCAATGTTAAAAACGACCCTCAACATGGTCATTCGCGGCCGTAATTTTGGCTATTAGAAAATATATTAGTTATGCTTATATGAAATAGTTAGACAACCTGTTTAAACGCGTATAATTTAATTGTTACAAGTCCGTTTTATACGTATATGTCCTTAGCTTCGGGTTAAAGTATAATAATATATTTTTGATAAATCGACTCATTTAATAACGCTTAAGACTCATTTTGACTCATAAAAGTTTGGGACAACATGCTGAAATTTTCTGAAATATAGTTTTCGTCGTTAAACTTGAAAATAGCATAACTTCTTCGTTATAACTCGTTTAAACCATTCAAGCGGCCACGTTTTCGTTTTAAAATATATTTTCTGAATATCTAGCCCAAAATTTTTTACAAACTGTCGAAATTTCCAGAATTAACAAAAATGATCAGACCCTTATATATTGTTGTCGAAATGGATTTTTCTCGCGTAATACTTATTCTAATCACTTCAAACCAACGCCAAAGCTATTCTAAACCTACGATACACCTTCTTAGGGTGTCATGGGTTCCTAGACATCTTCAAAAATGTTATGTTTCAAGGGATAATTATAGGATGATATATATTCATTAATAGCACTTAAAAACAAATAAAGTGGTACAGATAATCATATAACTTGCATGTTTTCCTCAAGCATGATAAAATGACCAAAGTATGAATATGAAAAAATTAAAAATGATCATGAAATGCTTACTAGTTAATTGATGAGGTTTAAAGAACAAGGGTTTATCCTAATACCCTAGGTTTTTATCTCAAAACCTTGATTAAGAGTATACTAGAGTTGATAAATAAACTTGTCTTGAAAAAAAATTTGCTTCCTTGCTTGGTCTTACCCTTGGCCGGTTCTAGGATGAGAGGATGGGAGAGTTTATTTGATTTACCCCTTGATATTTTAGTAAGTATGTGTTAGTAGTTTAATATTAAAACATATAAGTATTATTGTAGCTTGATATTTTTGTACTCAAAGTATTAATGTCATCCTTTGTGTCGACAAAGGCATTACAAAACAAGGTTTTAGTGTATTTTGTATACTTAAGTGTATAAGTGTAGAAGTAAATGTATAATTGTTTATGTATAGTTGGTAACTTGAGTATTTATTTAAGTATTTAAGGTAGCGTTAGCTAAAAATAAATTTTAACGGAACAAAATAAAATATATCAAATCCATAAAAATTTATGAAAATACATTTCTTACAAAATTGAGTGAAATAATAATTATCGAGTAGTATTTACGAAAACCGTCGTAATTATATAAATATAACAATTTATATACAAAATAAATTTAAAACACTGGGTAAACTAATAATATTATTTTTATAATCTTAATATGAGTATAAAAATATATCAGGATAATTTTTGGAATTGTCAGATCAAATGTTCAAAATAAATGATTACGCGATAGCGTTTATTTAATAGGAAACTATGCGTTTAATGTAAAATGCAAAATCATGCATGAACTAATATTACGATGATGTTGCTAATGATATGTAGACTAAATCTAGTCTATATGAAATGTCCTCGATGATATGTTCATGAATTCGCAGCTAAACCTTTAAGGTTACGCGAATTTGATACTCGTAAACCTCGTTTACGATAAATGATGAATAGTGAATCATGAATAGTGATTTTTTTCCTCCGGGAATGAATAGTATTTCGTGAATAGTAAAATTTTGAAATACGTTCTCAGAATATCAAATCGACTTCAAAAACGATGAATAGTAAAATGATGAATAGTAACCGATGAATAGTGAATTTCCGAGATGAATAGTAAAATTTTCAAAGTTTTTTAATGTCCTGAAAGTACGAGTTGTCACATGTGTGAAGCTTTAAGTAGCCAGCAATCAATTCATGAGGCACGATCACTTTATAGACCTCCAATGCTCACTCCCGGCAACTATGATCAATGGGTAATTAGGTTCTTTAGGTTTTGTGATCTAAAGAACCACATGGAAAGTTCTTAAAGAAGGTTATATTGGAAGGTCCATTCCAGATGCCTATTGTCGTTACACCCGGAGATCCTAATGCTATTCCACCAAGAGATTATCTCACAAACATTGCAACTGTTACTGACCTTTCTGGTGATGAACTTCTACACTACGAAGCTGAAGAGCTAGCAATGCAATATATCCTTTTAGGATTACCTAATCCAATCCTTCGAAGTGTTGATGCTCAAAAGACTGCAAAAGCAATGTGGGAATATATACATCTTCTCATGGAAGGCACTACACTCAATCAAGAAGACATGGAATCAAAAATCTACTTGGCTTATGAACACTTCATGATTGAACCAGGAGAGACATTAGAGTCATATCATCATCGATTCTCAGACATCATCAATGATTTGGATAAACACAACATCATCATGCCAAGAATTGCAGTCAATACAAAGTTCCTAAGTAGTCTTGGTCCTGATTGGGAGAAGTATGTCATTTTCCTCCGTCAAGCGAAGAATCTTCATCATGCTTCATACGGATTGTTGTACGACTATTTGAAGCCTCATAAAAAAGAAGTTGATAAGGAAAGGGTTATCCGTGGCCAAACTGTTTCACCTTCACTTCCGGATAATCAACAACTTGCTTTGTGGGCTCAAACTAGTTATCCTCCTCAACCAGCTCCTCAACCAACTGCCACAATCACACCATATGATCCGTCACAGCAACAATCTCAACAAACTCAATTGGTTCCATACAACAACAACAATGATCAAGCACTTTACAGTGAAGCTAATGAGGACTCAGATGCTTTCGATGCATTGCAACAAGGATTTGTTATGATTGCTAAAGCTTTTGGCCGTTATACAAACAAATCCAACAATCGCATTCGTTCCTCATCAAACACAAGGAATCAGGCTGTTGTGAACAATGGACGAGTTGAAGTTCAGAATAGTGGTTATGGTCGTCAGATGGGCGGTGGTCAAGGGTTTAATGCTATGGGTAGGAATAACATGGGTGCTCCACAACAGAGAGCTCAAGTGGTTGAACAGGGTAATGCTCAGAATGGGATAAATGGTCTTCGCTGCTACAACTATAATGAGAAGGGACACCTGGCTAATGCATGCCCAAAGCCAAGGACTAGGGGCAGTGCTTATCACAAGGAGGCTTTACTTTTGGCTCTTAAGGATGAAGCTGGTGGAACTCTCACAGACAAAGAATAGAGCTTTATGGCAGATGCAGACTCAGATGATGATATGGAGGACTTGCAGGCCAATGCAACAGTTATGTTGATGGCTAATATGCACGAACTACACATGAGTGACACAGGCCCAGTGTATGACACTGATGGCTTGTCTCAGGTACCTGAACAAACCATATTCATCACTGATCTAATATCTCAGCCAACATCTGAATCCGGCGAGGCTCAAAATGTTCAAAATGAGTCGTCCACATCTCATTCTGACGATTCTCAACTAGACCCCGTAGTTACATTTGACGATCAAGATGATCTTATGGTTACCTTTGATACTCAAATTGACTCCGTGGTTATACTTGAGGATCTGAATAGTGATCATGTTGTGACTCACGTTGAACACGCTGAACCGTTGCCTAAACCAGATGTTGATCTCTTAATTAAAGATTATCTATCCCAAATGGATGAATGTCGTTCATTAAATCAGAACTTACACAGTAAAAATGCACTGTTAACCAGGGACATTGAATGCTTAAAACGGCAACTCAATTTTTTCAAAACTCAGGAAAACCGTGAAAAAGGTTTTGAAGCCGCTTTTGCTAAATCACATCAAAACGAAAAATCTTTAGAACGACAGATTCGTGATCTAGCCGCATCGAAGAATGCTTTGTTGTCTCAAATAGAACAACTGAAACATGAACATAAAAAGCAACTTAACGCTCTTACTTTGGAAACTCAAAAAGCCAAGGCTGAGTTGTTAACTTGTCAAAAACAGTTCTCTGCATACAAAAAGCATTCAATGAAACGAATAGATGACCATCTTGAAGAAATTTTCAGCTTACAAAACAAACTTAAAGAGTTTCGAAATGTTGTTTACAAACATGGTGAGTCAATCACAACTATTCAAAAGTTTACTTTAAAACCCAATCCAGATGGATATGGACCGAATCTTGCTGATTACAAACCAAAGCTTTCAACCAAAGCATTCAAACCAAATCCTGAAGTTTCCAGTGCAGAATATAAAATTGATGATTCTGTTATGAGTGTTGTTGAATATCATCATCAAGAGGAATTAGATGCAGAAGGCGAGAGTCGATTAAAATTAGAAAATGTGTTTTACAACAAACCATATAACTATTCAAAAGCTGTCACTTTCGTCACACCAAAGGATTCTTCTAACACACCTAGGATTATCACAAAAACGTCTGAGTCTTCTAATGTTGCTCCCCAACCAAATCATGCACAAATTTATGATCCTTTACCTTCACTCAGTGAAGTAAAATCAAAACCCGAAAATCGTCAAATTCTTAGATATTTTGACATTTTCACTTCTGACCTCAAACTTTTAGAACGTGAGATTGAATTTCATTTTGAAATAAAAGTTGAACATTTTCAATTGCCTCAGGCGCGAGAACAAAGAGATATTTTTCAGAAAAGAATTTTACCCCATGTTAAAATTTTGAAAAATTGTGCATTGTATTGGGAAAGGGAATTTCATAAGAAACTTGGATTGATGAAAATCGTTTTCGAGAAAACAGAAACATCTATTTCTAATACAAAACGTAAAAAGAAAATGTTACGAAAAGATGTTGATCGACTCTTGGAAGATGTTATCTGTGCTGATATCCATAATGTTGTGTTATTGCATTCTTTGCCATATGCATCTGATTATATCTCTGCTGATTCTGTTGAAATTGTTGAGAATACTGATAATGTGCATCAGATCGAGTCTTTAAACATTGAAAATGAACGACTCTTAAACGAGCTTTCAAATGCAAAACGTCGTCTTCAATGGTGTCAAAAGGATTGTCAAAATAGTGAACTTGCTTTGCAAAACAAAACAACCAGTTGCATTCCAAAACGTTTAATCCAAAATTTGAGCAACTGGATGATAAAAACGCGTCTTTGAAATGTCAAATCTCAAAATATGAACAAGAACTTGCAAAAGTTAAAAAGGAATATGGTGTCATATTTGATTTACTCAAACAGACTCATGATGAAGCATCAAACGAACTTGATCATTATCTTGCACACACTAAAGAAGTCGTGAATTTTTCTGGAAATCTTCGTTCTGAAAATCAAGATTTGGTGCACACTATCATTAAGTTAAGGGAGATGTTAGGAAAGTATGAACAAGTTCAGCCTAGCATCATTAAGAAAATTGCACCTGTAACACTTAGCAAACGTGACCCCAGAATGCCTACTGACAAATCACAAGATACTAATGTGCTTCCCTCTACTGAAACAGGAATAGTTGCCTCTTTTCCAAACGTCCGCACTTCACAGCCTAGGAGCAATACAAGGAAGAATAGGAAGTTGCGACCTAAGAAAAGAACAATAAAGAATGCTGAAGTAGAAGAACACCCTAGGACTTTGAATAAGACTCAAGTTGCACCCACTTTAGATATTGCGTCTGACAAATGTAATAGAAAAAGTGATGTAACGAATGCTGAACCTTTAAGTACTTTTGATATTAAGTCTGATGCTTCTTGTGTTATATGTCGTAAAAGTATGCTTTCTGATTGTCATGATAAATGTGTTGCTAAAGCTATCTTGTCTCGTTTACGGAATCCTAAGAAACGGAATACCTCTAGGCCCACTACTACTTCTAAGTTTGTGCTTGGTAAACCACCTTCTTTAGATTCTAAGAAACGCATTAATGTTCCTGTCGCTCCAGTATCACATCCAAGGAATGTAGTACCACCTAGTGCATTCACTAAGACTAAAGAAAATACTAGTTGGAGATGGCATAAATGGATACATAATACACTAGGATTTAAATGGATACCTAAAATCATTGATGAGTGTATTTCTACTATAACTGCTTCGGAACCCTCTAACTCATCGGGTTCCACATCTACTTCTATTCCATTTGTGTCGTCTGTGTGTAATGCAGGTGATACAGATCATCCTTTGGATTGTTGATAGCGGATGTTCCCGACACATGACAGGCAATCTTAAACTGTTATCAAACTTTATTGCAAAGTTCATTGGCACTGTCAGATTCGGGAATGATCACTTCGCAGCGATCATGGGCTACGAAGATTATATCAATGGCAATATCGAAATTAGCAGGGTTTATTATGTGGAAGGCCTTGGTCACAATCTCTTTTCAGTCGGTCAATTCTATGATGGAGATTTGGAAGTTGCTTTTCGGGAGAAAACTTGTTTCATTCATGATCTACAAGGAAACGATCTTATGTCTGGTGATATGTCCAAACCGTCAAGTTATCTCACACAAGCTAGCCACTTGTGAATGACTAACCGTAAGAAACTTAAAACAGTTCGGACAAACCAATAATAGATGAGAAGTGTGTAGTACGGGTAACTCAAACGTGTTAGGTTTGAGCACCGAGATCGTTCCGAACGAGGGTTGAATGGAATTTCCAACTCACGTCCCGAATTTTGTGATTTGAATAAGAGAAGGGTATAAAATGAAGTTTTCTAAACTACGGGATAAGGAAAGCATATAGGATTAAAATCTATGGGGAAAACCTAAGAATTAAGGCAATCTATGTAAATCTATACTAAAACGCAAATACGGGATTTAAAACGAAACGTGAATAAAAAGCAACTACGTCTAATCTAAATCCTAAAAATAACCTAAAATTACTTTTATTCTAAAAATGATATTTGAAAACTATTAATGAATTAAAACTATTTTTTAGGAATTTTTCTAGAATTTATAAGAATTAATAAACTAATAATTAACTTTAAAAATAAGACTAATTAACTAAAAATTATAAAAACAAAGGGAAAATTATGAAACTAATTTTATAAAATCTAAAATACCATAAGAGAATTTTCAAAACTATTTTTGTGTTTTTCAGATTAATTTTCTACTTTCTATGAATTTAAATCTATTTAAATCTAATTTAAATTGTGAAAAATACCAAATAAAAGGGGAAAAATAGGGAAAAATATTTTTTATGCTTTTTATATTTTTCTTAAACTTGGAAAATTGAAAAATTAATTTTTGGAACTTTTTCTGAATTAATTGCAATTAAAGCTATTTAAAAGTGAATAAAAACTGATTTTAATTAAGAAAAATAGTAAACAGTAACTGAAAATTATGAAAAATTCAGGGAAATTCTAAAATGATATTCTAAAGCTATGAAAAATATAAAAACATGGGCTTATGTGGATGAAATAAGAGCTGTAGTGTAACAGATATGGAAATAAGCACTTGAAAATAAGCACATAAGCACTAGAATGTACCAACTGATTACAGAAGCTAGATAATGCTAAAAATACTCTAAAGCAACTATTAGCAACTACTCCTAACACCTAATAAACAGATTACCAAGGATTTAAGCTAAATGTTACTTAAGCAAAACAGATTTCTGGCCCCCTACTTTAAGCTACTGCAACTGCTTATCCAATAAGCTTAAGTGAAAACCAAAAGTGTGGGATTCAAGCCCACCTAGCAGAGAGTGCTTGTACCAAATTTCAGCTCATAAGGACTAGCGATGAAGAAGTTACAGATCAAAAACAAAACGGCTAATTGGGACAGTGTGTACTGATGATGCAGAAACAGTATGACAGAAGAGCAGTAACTAGCAGACCTTAATTGTCTAAACTAAAAGCTTCTAAGGTGCATTCTAAAACCTAACACTGATTATCTATGATACTAACTACCTTGTGAATCAAAAAATCAAGCTTAACTTATGCTCATATGATCAGTTATGCAGGCTGCAAATAGTAACTTAGGACAGGGTTTTAAGATTATTATGAACAAGCTAAAAGATCCTAATGACCAAATAAGCAAAAGAAACATAACCTATGCTAAGCTATCAGCAAAGAAGATCCATTAACTCTGACTCAGAGAATGATTTATACCAAGGAATGTGCTAATCAATGTGACTGTGGAAAAGGACTGTTTGGGACAGGACAGTGGAGAAATGGACAGATTTGGTAAAACACTCACAACACACTTAACAACTTTGGGACTTAAAACTAGAATAAGAAAAGCTTTAACACCAGATTCTAAACCTGCTTGACTAAGATTTAATGGTTAAAACCTTTGGAATTTTAAAAACTTGCAAAAAAAACAAACACTCCTTAAAACATATCAAATGCATCCTAATTTCTGAAAACAAGTGAAACTTCAACTTAACTCAATCCAATACATCAAATTACTTGTAAACTCAATATTTAAGTGATCTCAAAACAGTATTTCAACATAAGATGATTTGACTCTCAAGTTTGATCCGCGTTGACTATTTTTTTCAAAACTGAGAATTAAGAGTAATTAACAACAAATAAGCTCAAATAAGCTGTAATAAGCTTATTGAGCTTATCAAAACAGTGAAATAGCTATTGAAACTAATAACATCAAAATTAAATGACAAAGGATTAAATGATGAAAGACACTTATATTAATGAAAACTGATTACAATGAAAAGTAAAGGTTTACACTAAATCAAAACAATTAAATGACAAGAAAATAAAATGGTCAAGATTTCTCTAATACATAAGAAATTGGACAAGATACATTGTGACTGAAATGGGGTATATAAAGCTAATGAGGAGAGCTTGGGAAGGTTCTGGGTCCTTAATCACAGCCTTTGATCATCCATCTCGAATCATCCAATCAATGCAAGCCTTTGGATCAAAATAGTGATGTGTCTTAGCCAATAAGGGTGCTCCATATGTCCACGTTGGCAATCTGTTGTGCTGACAATACTCTGCCATGTCAGAGCCTTCTAGATGGTGGATAGATGCTTAGTACGATGTGGGGTGGGTAATTGGTGGGTAAATGGTGGTAAATGAGAATGGGTAAAAGGGTGTTTGGGATGGGGAAGACAAGGGTTACTGTAGGGCGCGTTTGGTTTGTTTATTATTATTCAAAGTTGTTGACGGGTATAAGGTGTTTGACCTGGGTAAAAATCCGGGCAATGGGTATTCGGGTTTAGTAGTTATAAGGGTGGCCGGGTTGGTTTTTAGGATTGGGCCGACTGTTTTGGATATTGGACTTAAGATACATTAATGATTGGATTGGACTAGTATTTGATCCATTAGGCAATTAAGGGACTATTAGTGCAAATGCTGAAAATCCGGGGACCAAACATGCAATTCTGAAATATCTTCCAAGGATAGATTTTGACAATCTTCAAATAGACCAAGGGCCAATGTGCAACTTTTGAATCTTCAAGGGCCATTTCTTAAAAACTCAAAGTTGAGGGGCCAGTTTTGACATTTCTTCAAACTTGGTTATTTCTTCCAAAAATCATCCTTGGAGAATAAAATCTTCATAAATGCTCAATTTTGATCTTCCGGCTCGGCTAAAGCTCTCTTAATCTCGTGCTCGGTTTATATGCTTTTTGGTTCCTTTTTAGCGTGTTTTACATATCCGTACCTGCACAAGCACAAACTCAAGAAAACCACAAATATTAGCAATAAACGGCTCTTTCTTGGTTGTTTTGGGTCAGTTTTGATAATGAAAAGGTATGTGTTTTAGCACATACCAAAATACCCCAGACGAAACCATTGCCGTGTCCTCACGCAATGCAATCAACTCACGCTTCTAAAACCAAGGATTTCAATCTCTTTCTACTAAACCTATGAAGAAGTAGCAAAGATTCCTCAAAAGAGATTAAGAAACCTTAATTCTAAAAATGCCCCGTTTACCTTTTAATTCACACGTATAGATATTACGGTTAAGCACATTCCGGTTATGAATGACGGTTTGTTGAACTTTCATGTCGATCAATAACTCCAACATTTTTCAAACGACACGTTAGGATCACGGAGTAGAAAACACAACACAGCGTGAAGTGACCATACGGATAGAATACATCGTCCCTGATTTTTCACAAGTCCCAAACTAAGCGTAAAACCGAAATCATTGTTACATACGATTTTAGATGCTAACACTACCCATGGAAGTTACTTGTGTAATTACCTTTTGTTCCCATTTTCCTATTTTCCTCTAGATTTTTTTATTTTTTGTGAGAAATGAATTTCTTCAAATTTCTCGTTTCGATAACTTTTATTCCGATAAAGATATAAAGCTAAGTCAATAATTAGTTATCCGCCTTCCCTCAAGAACCATTGTCGTAAAAATGAGGTCCACATCAAGGAATTTTTTATTCACTTATACTTTATTTTTCATTTTCATTTTTCAACTTTTTTTTTTTTTTTTTTTTTTTTTTTTTTTTTTTTTTTTTAATATTTGAAATAGAACTTAGACTTTTACGTGTATGAGCTATGAACTACGGAGCTTCACGGGGTAATTCCAAGACTATAGGCTTCATGAAATGAGGATCCCGGCTGGCTAGGCTAAGACCTCACTCAATCCTGGCTAAAGATCCAAGGGTCCGATCTCGACACCGCAGCTCATAACTTTACTTATTACATTTCACATATCACTTATTACTGATTGCTTATTTATTACGGATCCTTGATGTGTACCCAATTTTTAAAACAAAGATTCTTTTAAGAAGATAAAGAACTAACTATCGCCAAAAACTCAACATCTCTAATTATTCATTAGACAAATATGGGGTGAAACAATTTTGTGGGAACAAAAAGCCATAAGTACCTTCGATGGGCTCTAAAGAGAACCAACTACTCCACGTTTAGCATCTAAACTCATAAGTAACTCTATCATTTCTCGATCTCTGCAAATTTAAAATCCCAAATAATGAGATCCGCAGATGCTTAGCCGATAATTTTTAGATTATCTATGGTTAAGGGAACAAGCTAGGGCTCAACACGCCCGGTCAAGTCAGAATTCTATTCCTACTCTCACCAGCGGAAAGTCAACAAGGTGTCAAAACATATATTAACTTAGCAAATGCTTTGTCTAATGAAATCAAGTTATGCATATTTAAAATCACTCAGGGAAACTTGCAAAATCTTGGCCTTGTGAGCTAGAATTCGCATTTTATAGCTTCTTATCTAAGAGACTAGCAAAACTTTTCAATCAAAAAGACTTAACAAAAGCTTACAAAAATTTTAAATTTTTCACATTTTTGCACAATTTTTTCATTTTCTAAGGAAAAACGGGGTTACGAGAGAAACACAACAAAAATAAGCAAGTGCGGTCAAATCAAATCGAAGATTACCCTACCCTAGACTAGAACGAAACATTGTCCTCAATGTTTAAAGGCAAGGGTATCAACGAAAATCTAAAAGCCGTTTATTAAGTATGCTAGAAGATAAACGTTAGTCGATAAGATTAGGATATCGGATTTCCATCAGCATCGATCATGAAACTCGAGTAGAGAAAATGACAAACTTCGAGCACGAGAGTCTTCATATCGGGAACATCCTAAACACAACATCACAAACAACCAAACACGAGAAATCGAAGAGGCAGACCCCTTCGCGTCACTTATTAGAAAATAAAAAGAAGATAGAGATAAGCATGGGGTGCCTCCCACGAAGCGCTACTGTTTTTGATTACCGAGTCGCTAGCCTGACTCGTCCCCGAATTCATTTGTCCTTGGGGAAGAAAGTGGTAGAGATACCAGGGTCAAAAATGGTGTCCTCATTCCCGAAAGAATGAGACTGGGTGGGTTGGGTGGAGAAGAAAATGTCGGGCATCAGCACATAAAGGATAATTCCTCCCAAACTCACATAAGGCATATGAAAGAACGATCCATCATCCGGCGGTTTAGCGGGCGGACGAAGGGATGACGGATCAACATGAGGATATTCCAAAGAAAATGGGAGCTCATGGTAAAAGATAAGAGGTTTAGGCTTACAAATGAAGGCATCCATCCGAGGATCCTTTTTTCCAGAAATGATTTTAACAAAAGGCTCATCAATGTATATCCCGGGTTTAAAAATCTTGTCTTCACATGCGGGCTCAACGGGATACGTGATGGTGGACTCATCAAAAGAAGGGGAGTCAAGAGAACCATCAAGAACAACCATATCCCCATCGGGATCATGCACAGCACCCTCAATACCCGGTGGTATTGGGTCATTAATAGCATCCTCAATGATCGGGTCATTTGTTGGAGTATCGGAAATCTCGTTCAAAACTTTACTCATATCAACCTCGAAGTAGAATCGCTCAAGAATCGGAGGATAAACATCATCAATAGTGGGATTGCCACTAATCTCTTCATCAAATCGGAAGGTCTCAAGCTCGGGAGAGAAATCACTATCTTTAACGGAGATAGGAGGCGAACTCGAATTATCGTTTAAAGCTTCAATCTTAGAAATGAGAAGATTAACATTCAACAATGTTTGACGTAATGCTTCATCCTCGATCTGAATATTATCTAGCTCAATCTCTTCTTCTTCTGGCTCAAAATCGTTTTCTTCTTCTATGTGAACGGGCTCAGAAGGTAAATCGTCGACGAAATCGATGTCTCCATAAGAATCATCATCGGAATCGGAGAACATCTCATCATGATCGTTAGAAATATCAAGAGAAGGCTCATCACAAATATCATTAACAACCCCAGACTCTCTTGGGCTTGGGATAAGGACCTCAACATTAGACACTTCCGTTTCCGGAATTGTACTAAGATGCTCATCCCCCATTATGAGAGAATCAACGGGTTCAACGATGTCTGTAGAAATAGAATCATCGACCTCTTCCAAAACGACGTCACTTCTCTCAACCGGTGTGAGAGAAGGGGAAGGGTCGGAAATTAAAGGCTCAGAAATAAGAGAGGAATAAGAATCCGGAGGTGGGACAAGTGGTGTGCTCTGAGAGCTAGCAAGTTCCACCACTTCCGTTGTGGTCTCCGGTTCTTTCTGTTTAGAAATCGTTTTAAGCTCATAATTTCGTTCTGTTTTGTTGTAACTCGACAAACTCGTAATAGCGAATCGTGAAAGAGAAGGATCGATTCTAGAATTCTTCGGATTAGAGTCGAGAGTATAAACGGGAATCACCTCGGGTTCAGAAATATGTTCCATCTCCCTCACCGGAGAGGGAGTAGGAATCGAGGGTTCATCAAGCTTACATTTCAAAATTTTTGATAATGCTTCAAGTTTTTCAATGTTGTTAAGAAAAGCACGACGTTCAAAGAAATCGTCTCCGTGACCCTCGGTGGGTTCTTCGGGTAGCTCCGGAATAGTGTGATCATCTTCCATAACTTGAACGGGTTCCTCATTAACACATTGTCGAGCTTGAATGTGGCTTAATAAGGTTTGAAGCATGCTTTCAATGTGATTTTGACGTCGCTCAAATCTTTCTTCAAAATCGATGGAAACGTCCTTGATACCCCCGGTGGGTTCTTCAAAAGGGCGACACATACAAGATTCGCGATAAAATCCACACCCTTTGCAAAAACAACGTTCACAAAGTGAATCATCTCTTAATAAAACTCTACAATTAAAGCAATAGGGTTGAAAGAAATTTTGAGACTCCATGAGAATTAATCATAAAAGAGGGATAAAAGGAAAGAATTATCAAATCAGAGGGTAAAGAAGAATATTTTTGGGTTTTTAGAAAACATATTTTGAAAAGGAAAATCTTTTTGGGTTTTTGAAAAAGATATATTTACAAAAACGACGGTAACTTCACTCGGGGAAGGATCTTCAAATGCACGCGATTCAAGACGGAATACGAAAACTCGCTACAAGCCCTCCCCGGCAGCGGCGCCAAAAATTGATATGTCCAAACCGTCAAGTTATCTCACACAAGCTAGCCACTTGTGAATGACTAACCGTAAGAAACTTAAAACAGTTCGGACAAACCAATAATAGATGAGAAGTGTGTAGTACGGGTAACTCAAACGTGTTAGGTTTGAGCACCGAGATCGTTCCGAACGAGGGTTGAATGGAATTTCCAACTCACGTCCCGAATTTTGTGATTTGAATAAGAGAAGGGTATAAAATGAAGTTTTCTAAACTACGGGATAAGGAAAGCATATAGGATTAAAATCTATGGGGAAAACCTAAGAATTAAGGCAATCTATGTAAATCTATACTAAAACGCAAATACGGGATTTAAAACGAAACGTGAATAAAAAGCAACTACGTCTAATCTAAATCTTAAAAATAACCTAAAATTACTTTTATTCTAAAAATAATATTTGAAAACTATTAATGAATTAAAACTATTTTTTAGGAATTTTTCTAGAATTTATAAGAATTAATAAACTAATAATTAACTTTAAAAATAAGACTAATTAACTAAAAATTATAAAAACAAAGGGGAAAATTATGAAACTAATTTTATAAAATCTAAAATACCATAAGAGAATTTTCAAAACTATTTTTGTATTTTTCAGATTAATTTTCTACTTTCTATGAATTTAAATCTATTTAAATCTAATTTAAATTGTGAAAAATACCAAATAAAAGGGGAAAAATAGGGAAAAATATTTTTTATGCTTTTTATATTTTTCTTAAACTGGGAAAATTGAAAAATTAATTTTTGGAACTTTTTCTGAATTAATTGCAATCAAAGCTATTTAAAAGTGAATAAAAACTGATTTTAATTAAGAAAAATACGAAACAGTAGCTAAAAATTATGAAAAATTCAGGGAAAATCTAAAATATTATACTAAAGCTATGAAAAATATAAAAACATGGGCTTATGTGGATGAAATAAGAGCTGTAGTGTAACAGATATGGAAATAAGCACTTGAAAATAAGCACATAAGCACTAGAATGTACCAACTGATTACAGAAGCTAGATAATGCTAAAACTACTCTAAAGAAACTATTAGCAACTACTCCTAACACCTAATAAGCAGATTACCAAGGATTTAAGCTAATTGTTACTTAAGCAAAACAGATTTCTGGCCCCCTACTTTAAGCTACTGCAATTGCTTATTCAATAAGCTAAAGTGAAAACTAAAAGTGTGGGATTCAAGCCCACCTAGCAGAGAGTGCTTGTACCAAATTTCAGCTCATAAGGACTAGCGATGAAGAAGTTACAGATCAAAAACAAAACGGCTAATTGGGACAGTGTGTACTGATGATGCAGAAACAGTATGACAGAAGAGCAGTAACTAGCAGACCTTAATTGTCTAAACTAAAAGCTTCTAAGGTGCATTCTAAAACCTAACACTGATTATCTATGATACTAACTACCTTGTGAATCAAAAATCAAGCTTAACTTATGCTCATATGATCAGTTATGCAGTGCTTGCAAATAGTAACTTGGGACAGGGTTTTAAGATTATTATGAACAAGCTAAAAGATCCTAATGACCAAATAAGCAAAAGAAACATAACCTATGCTAAGCTATCAGCAAAGAAGATCCATTAACTCTGACTCAGAGAATGATTTATACCAAGGAATGTGCTAATCAATGTGACTGTGGAAAAGGACTGTTTGGGACAGGACAGTGGAGAAATGGACAGATTTGGTAAAACACTCACAACACACTTAACAACTTTGGGACTTAAAACTAGAATAAGAAAAGCTTTAACACCAGATTCTAAACCTGCTTGACTAAGATTTAATGGTTAAAACCTTTGGAATTTTAAAAACTTGCAAAAAAAACAAACACTCCTTAAAACATATCAAATGCATCCTAATTTCTGAAAACAAGAGAAACTTCAACTTAACTCAATCCAATACATCAAATTACTTGTAAACTCAATATTTAAGTGATCTCAAAACAGTGTTTCAACATAAGATGATTTGACTCTCAAGTTTGACCCGCGTTGACTATTTTTTTCAAAACTGAGAATTAAGAGTAATTAACCAACAATAAGCTCAAATAAGCTGTAATAAGCTTATTTGAGCTTATCAAAACAGTGAAATAGCTATTGAAACTAATAACATCAAAATTAAATGACAAAGGATTAAATGATGAAAGACACTTATATTAATGAAAACTGATTACAATGAAAAGTAAAGGTTTACACTAAATCAAAAAAATTAAATGACAAGAAAATAAAATGGTCAAGATTTCTCTAATACATAAGAAATTGGACAAGATACATTGTGACTGAAATGGGGTATATAAAGCTGATGAGGAGAGCTTGGGAAGGTTCTGGGTCCTTAATCACAGCCTTTGATCATCCATCTCGAATCATCCAATCAATGCAAGCCTTTGGATCAAAATAGTGATGTGTCTTAGCCAATAAGGGTGCTCCATATGTCCACGTTGGCAATCTGTTGTGCTGACAATACTCTGCCATGTCAGAGCCTTCTAGATGGTGGATAGATGCTTAGTACGATGTGGGGTGGGTAATTGGTGGGTAAATGGTGGTAAATGAGAATGGGTAAAAGGGTGTTTGGGATGGGGAAGACAAGGGTTACTGTAGGGCGCGTTTGGTTTGTTTATTATTATTCAAAGTTGTTGACCGGGTATAAGGTGTTTGACCTGGGTAAAAATCCGGGCAATGGGTATTCGGGTTTAGTAGTTATAAGGGTGGCCGGGTTGGTTTTTAGGATTGGGCCGACTGTTTTGGATATTGGACTTAAGATACATTAATGATTGGATTGGACTAGTATTTGATCCATTAGGCAATTAAGGGACTATTAGTGCAAATGCTGAAAATCCGGGGACCAAACATGTAATTCTGAAATATCTTCCAAGGATAGATTTTGACAATATTCAAATAGACCAAGGGCTAATGTGCAACTTTTTGAATCTTCAAGGGCCATTTCTGCCAAAAACTCAAAGTTGAGGGGCCAGTTTTGCCATTTCTTCAAACTTGGTTATTTCTTCCAAAAATCATCCTCGGAGAATAAAATCTTCATAAATGCTCAATTTTGATCTTCCGGCTCGGCTAAAGCTCTCTTAATCTCTCGTGCTCGGATTTATGTCTGTTTTGGTTCCTTTTTGCGTGTTTTTACATATCCATACCTGCACAAGCACAAACTCAAGAAAACCACAAATATTAGCAATAAACGGCTCTTTCTTGGTTGTTTTGGGTCAGTTTTGATAATGAAAAGGTATGTGTTTTAGCACATACCATCTGGCTCCCGCAATTCTAGTCTGTACACAATCTCAATGCAAGACATGGTTGCTCCATCTCCCATCTGTCTACTTTCAATGGCAACATCAACAAAATCTTGGCTATGGCACCGTCGTCTCTCACATTTAAACTTTCAAACCATAACCAACCTTGCTCGATACAAACTTGTTGAAGGTCTCCTGAGATTTCGGTATTCTAAAGATCACCTTTGCTCTGCTTGTGAACAAGGGAAAAGCACTCGTGCTCATTTTCCTTCAAAGGTGGAACACAACTCTCAGCATGTGCTTCATCTTCTTCACATGGATTTGTGTGGCCCGATGCGCGTGCAAACGATTAATGGCAAACGCTACATCTTGGTAATTGTTGATGACTACTCACGATGGACTTGGGTCTACTTTCTTCTAAGCAAAGATCAAGCTCCACAGATGATCATCACCTTTCTCACGAAAATTCAAGTTCAGCTCCGGAACACCGTCCGCCAAATAAGAACAGACAAAGGAACTGAATTTGTGAACCAAAATCTTCGAGAATTTTATGAGAAAGTAGGAATTGAGCATCAGACATCTATTGCACGTACACCAGAACAAAACGGAGTTGTTGAAAGACGAAACCGTACGTTAGTGGAAGCTGCAAGAACAATGTTAATCAATGCTAAACTCCTAGATTACTTGTGGGCAGAAGCTGTATCAACTGCATGCTACACTCAAAACCGATCAATGATTACAAAACGCCACAACAAAACACCTTTTGAGCTTATCCACAACAGAAAACCGAATCTCAAACACTTTCATGTATTTGGATCCCTTTGCTACCCAAATAATAATCATGATGACTTTGGAAAGCTCAAAGCCAAAGCTGACATTGGAGTCTTTATTGGATACTGTGAGAACTCTAAAGGTTACCGGATCTGGAATCGTCGTACAAAGCAGGTTATGGAAACGATTCATGCAAATTTCGATGAGCTTACTGAAATGGCTTCTGAGCATAACAGCTTAGAACCCGGTCATAACCGTTTAAACTTCCCTCAAACCCCATCATCAGCTGAACCAAGCCCCCAGCTTACTCGTCAACAAATGGAAAAGCTATTTGCTCCGCTGTTTAGTGATGACATTAGTGAACGTGCTCCAGGTGTATCCGATGTTTTCACTGCTCAACCTGATCTTATTCCAATACCCGATACACCTGCTACAACAACTTCTGTTGAGGAAGCACCACCAGTTGACTCGACAACAACAGTTGAACAAACTGCTTCCAACGACGCTGAATCAGATGATGATGTTCTGAACAATGAAGTACCCCCACCTACAGATTTTGATCAAAATGCGTTCTTTAACCCGTTTGCTAATGAAACTGCTGCACCTGATGTTGCTGAATCATCTACAAGCCCTTTGAATCCTCAAAATATGCACAATGTATACCAATATCAACCCTCTACACATCGTTGGACAAAAGATCATCCTCTTGAGAATATTATTGGTAACCCGAATCAACAAGTCGTAACGAGACAACGTCTTCACACAGATGGTGAACATTGCATTTATGCACTCACTGTCTGCCAATCTGAGCCTAAAAACATTAAAGACGCAATGACAAAAGACAACTGGATTGAATCCATGCAAGAAGAACTCAGCCAATTCAAACGTCTTGAAGTATGGGAACTGGTTGAAAGACCAACAGGGGTCTACGTCATTGGTCTCAAATGGATTTTGAAGAACAAATTAGATGCTGAAGGGAACGTAATCAGAAACAAGTCACGTCTGGTGGCTAAGGGTTATAGACAGGAAGAGGGTATTGACTTTGAAGAATCATTCGCTCCGGTTGCTCGTCTTGAGGCTGTTCGGATCTTTCTCGCGTTCACGGCTCATATGAATATAACGGTCTTTCAGATGGACGTCAAAACTGGTTTTCTGAATGGGAAACTGAAAGAAACGGTTTATGTCAGCCAGCCAGAAGGATTCGTTGATCTTGAGTTCCCGAACCATGTCTACAAACTGAACAAAGCTCTGTATGGACTCAAACAAGCTCCTCGGGTGTGGTACGATAAGTTATCATCCTTCCTCATTGCCAATAATTTCACCAAAGGTTCGGTTAACCCAACTCTTTTCATACAATATCACGGGTCACACATCTTAATTGTTCAAATTTACATGGATGACATCATTTTTGGGTCAACACATAAAAAGTACTCAATCGCCTTTGCAAAACTAATAAAGAAACATTTTGAAATGTCCATGATGGGTGAACTTACGTTCTTTCTAGGACTGCAAGTTCATCAATCACCTCGTGGTATTTTCTTGAGTCAGTCCAAATATGCCCTTGAACTGTTGAACAAATTTGGAATGCAAAACTGTGACACCTATGCCACACCAATGGCTCATACCAAGAAGCTAGACGCTGATTTACATGGGAAATTGGTGGACCCTACCAAATACCGAAGTATCATTGGGTCTCTCATGTATCTAACAGCTAACATACCTGATATTGTTTTTGCCGTACATCTCTGCTCCCGTTATCAGTCGAGACCAACTGAAACCCACCTCTCTGAGGCTAAAAGAATCCTCCGATACATCAAGGGAACCATTAACTTGGGGATCTGGTATCCGAAGGATTCTGGTTTTGAATAATTTCTTTTTCAGACGCTGATCACGCAGGATGCTTAGATTCATGGAAAAGTACTTCAGGAGCATTACAATTTCTTGGTGATAAACTGGTGTCATGGCAATCGAAGAAGTAAGATTGTACATCGCTGTCCTCAACCGAAGCAGAATATGTAGCCATGTCGGCGTATTGTGCTCAAGTCATTTGGATGAGATCACAACTCAAAGACTATGGTTATGTATTTGACAGAATCCCGATGTACTGCGACAATCGGAGTGCTATTGCGATCTCGTGCAACTCTGTTCAACATTCGAAATCAAAGCACATCGATCTTCGATATCATTTCATCAAGGGCCACGTGGAACAGGGTACTGTTGAATTATATTTTGTGGGTACTGAATACCAATTGGCAGATCTCCTCACCAAAGCCTTAGCTCCTGCTAGGTTTAATGAGTTGGTCTACCGGATTGGTATGCGGTGTTTGACTCAAGAGGAACTGGATGAACTTTTAAAACATTCTTAAAACCAGTCAAACACCAAAACCTCTTATGTAAATACTTTTCAAAAACAAAATACAAAATTATAAAATCTGATAAAACAACAAAAATATTCTTCTATCTATATTTCTGTTAACATGGCAAGTACAAATCTTCCGTCAACACTCTAATCTCTCAAAATTCAATATTTTTTTGATCAAGTGTTGAGGGGGAGGATGCAAATATTTTTTTCGGTTTCTTAAAACCTTGTACTTGCATGTTGTCTCATCCCGGTTGTTTCTTTATTAATGGTGGTCACATTTCTGGTTTACTAACACTCTTCGGACTAAAATTTATAAAATTTCAATATTTCTTAAGTCAAAGGGGGAGTGTCGTCAAATTTCTTTCCAAATATCCGTCGTTTGGTAACCAAATTGGAAGTTATGGGCATGAGATGTAAATGGTAAAGGTGGAGGGACTAATTGTGTCAAAATGTCTAAAATATTTTTAACAAAACACCTCCACCAAACAATTACTTCACATTTATTACACATTTATTTTATCACCTACCAAATCTTACGCATAAAAAATCATCCGACAAATCTGTGTTCTTGATCATCAATTTGTAAGTGGTTAAACGTTCTTTGCAATAATCTAAACATGGGTTTTGATTTTTTTTTAAAACCAACGGTTAGATTTTAACTTAGAAGTGATTTTGTGTTCTACGCATAAGCGTATGAACACCTAATCAAGTTTGTGTGTTTATGGTTAAAATGATAGTGTCAAAACGTTTCTCTAACATCAATGATTCCATTTTTATCATTAAAACACACCCAGAAACACGAATTGATTGATTCTTGAATTTAGGGTTTATGCGTAAGTTTGGGGATTTTCAATATTGAGTGTTTTTTGTTAAAAAGATTGTCATATGATGTTGTTTACAAGGTTAATTGACCATAATCATGCTTGGAATCAACCCAGAAACATGATTTGCCCTTAAATTGGAAATTAGGGTTTATGTTCTAAAGAATTGGGTATTTTTGATTGGCTTTGATTTTGATGTTATAACTTGGATAGAACAACTCACTATGCTTCTTAGACCTTACAGAACAAGTTTGGCGCAATTCCTATGGCTAGATAACTTACACGTAGAAATTAGGCCTTAGGGTTTAGGTTTACACGTAACATGTGTTCTACGCTTAACTGTCTAATTGAGTGTTAGTGATTAAATCTGAAAGGATTGAATGTAGATGATAATGTTAGTGTTATGGTGAATTTATTTCAGGTTTCAACGCGTGTATAACTCAGAATCAAGGTTACTTGCCATCTACGCATAAGGATCACCTTACGCGTAGCATGTTATGCGTAAGAGAAATCTTACGCGTAACGTTTACGCGTAAGGTTCTACATTGGGGACTACGCGTATCCTGTGAAGGATATGCGTAAACAGTAACCTCTACGCATAAGGTTGACTCTTACGAGTAAGCCTTACGCGTAAGGTTCCATATACGCTTACGCGTAAGCTCTACGCATAAGGCCCTCTTTTCCTACGCGTAATATTTCTTACGCGTAAGTCAAGAACCTACGCATAAGCTTACGTTTACGCGTATAATCACTCCTGTTTACGCATAAGCTTGCCTTTTCTACGCCTAAGCCTAGTTTTGACCTTAATTATGAATTGTTACGCGTGCAAACTTGTAAATAAATAAATCATAATGCCACGAAACCAACAATGTCACTAATATGCTTAAATGTTTAATAAGTTGTGAAAAATAAGTGAAAAAATAGACTTTAAAACTTGAAGTTAATCAACTCACGAAACTTATCACGACGTCTTCGGACTATTAGACTTACAAGTGACATTAGACTCGTAACAATCATCGACATATCACAATCAATAATTAGACAATAAAACCATCTGTTGACTAACGTAATGTCTTTCGATATGTTGGTTCTTTTGGCTAAATATCTTTCAGATCACGACATGGACGCTCAAATGCAAAACGTGGAAGCACCAAACGTTCTCACCGTTGAAGATATCTTCCCTAATGGCTATCCGATGAAGATAGGAAAGAACAACCTTCGTGTTGATTTTGATAGTCTCACCTGCTCAGAGTCTTCTTGTTTAATAGCTGTGGACATTCTGAAAAATCACCCTTATCAGAACATGCTTACCAATTCTGCTACAGTGCCGGAGATCTACATTCACCAGTTCTGGCATACAATGCGAAAGATCAAAGGTCAAAATGCTGTGACGGTGACGCTCAACCACAAACAAGTCACCATCACACCAGCAGACTTAAGGGTTGTTCTTCTCATTCCTGTCATCGAGCCAACCGAATACAATGCCACACCAACTGAAGAGGCTGTTCTGCAATTCATGATCGACATTGGTTATGACGAAGCTTCAGGAGTAATCACAAAGCATTCATACGTGGATCTTAAGAATATTCCTCAGCCATGGAGAACCCTCTACATTATCATCACCAAATCCGTTTCTGGACGTGATAGTGGTTATGAGCATCCCAAGCTCATGGAACTACAGATCTTTTGGGCTTTGGTCAACATGAAACACATTGAAGTTGAAGCTCTGATATGGGACGACATGATGTCTTTCCTCAAAAAGCTTGGCTCCAAGATCCCATATATCAGATATACCAAACTGTTGATCCAAAGAGCTCTAGGGTATAATCCTGATATCCCCTTGAGAACCAATGACCCCAACAATCACTCCATGTTGTATGAGCCTACACTCACAGTCAGATTTAAGGAATCTACAACAAAGAAACAGGGTGCAGTGTTGCCAGATCACCTTCTAACTGATGCAGTCAAACAACTTTATTCATACAAAAGGTATCTGGTAGCGGTTGATGAAGGCAAAGTAGGTTTTCTTGATGAAAAGTCCTCTGGTACACCTACTAGGAAAACCAGGAGAGGCAGTGCAGGGAGTGTTACAAGCACTGAGAGTCAAAGAAAGTTTCCTAAGAGGTCACATACTCTCAAAAGGAAAGTTCCCTCTAAGGAAGCCATTCCCATTCCCAAGCCTGAACCGCAACAAAAGCTATTGGATGAAAGCTCTGAGGAAACTGAATCAGACGAAGAGGTCACCTACTCTGAAACTGCAATCGATGACACTCAAACAGTAGCTAAACCTCCCAGTCCAAAAGCTGAAAAAGGAAAAGGAAAAACTCCTGTGCTTGAGCATGATAAGGAAAGTTCTGAAGAAGAACCATTTGATGAGGAAAGAGAATATCAAAAGAAGTTGAAGAACCTCAGACTCAAATATCTTGCCTATGAATTCGTAAAGGATCAAACTCGTGGTCCTGGAGGATCAAGTGGTGGAACTCATGCCACACCAGTTTCCGATGCGGTTAATCAACCCGATAAGGAAACTGGTACCACCACCACCCACGAACAACAACAAAGGCAGACTGAGGATTCTATCAACCTTGACATAGAGGAACCACACATGGAAAAGACTGAGAAAACTTCTGGTGAAGACACTAAGGCTGATGAAACGGCTAAGTCTGGAAATGATGAAGATACTGATTATGATAATTTTCTTCTAGACAGTCCCACACGCTCCAAGGAGGAAACTTCTGAGCCACCAAAGGACCCAGAGTCACCTCATGTCTCCTCATCATCAGACTCGTCTTCTCACTCATCACTTCCACCATCCAAAGGAACAACCAAATCCACATCTAAATTAGTGAAGAAACCAACAGACTCTTGGCTATCCCGGGCTAAAACAAGGATTTCAAAAGCTGTCAAGCAAGTTAGGAAGAAAGACGTGCTCAACAAAAAGCTAAATCAACTCGCTGACAACATCAATTTTCTTCATGCCGAGATAGACAAGATGTCTAGTGAAAGGGAGTACGTCCAGAAGTTCATGAAACGTGATCTTCAAGGGGAAATGAACGAGATGATCAAGGGATATACTCACAAGTTCCTTCTTGACACCGTTCCTGGCGTGACAAGGGAGATGTTTACCAGACAGCTCTATCCAAATCTCATGAAATTGGTCAAGCAAACAATGCAATCCACTCCGGTTACAATGACGATCAATCCAATGGAGCCTGCAGTTCTCTCTGATGCAGAGTTGATTTCCAAGCTGGTGCTACAAATGGGTAAACGATCTGGAACTTTCACCTCTGACGAAAGTAAACTATTTGAGGCATTACTGGAATATCAACTCAAGACTTCATACAAGGAGCAAGCTGAAAGGCCTAAGCGTCCAAGAGACGATGATAAGGATAAAGATAAAGATAAAGAGCCTAAACGCCCGAAGAAATCTGGTGAACCCTCCTCCATGCCACCTCCACCCCAAAGGACTCCATCTCAACAACGATCTCCTCCACGCTCTTCTGCTGACAAACCTCAGGACTCTGAGTTACCACCTCAGACAGAGAAAACCGGTGATCACTTCGAGTACACTGGTGGTAACGATGAAGAGATACCTGAGCCCCAACAACAACCCACCTCTCCTGCTTCAACAAAGAAACCAGCATCCTCATCTAGGCCAAAGAAGAAAAAGAAGACGCCTAAGGCTGATGTCGTCTCATGGCTAGACGAAGATGACACCGAGTTTGAATGGTTCTCTACACTTGTTGATGCTACTCCCGCCCTTACTGATGATCAAGATATGGTAGAAGGTCGAACATTGGAGCATGCTAAGTTACTTCAAGAGAAGTTTCGGGTGAAGAAGATGACCAAGTCAGAGTTAAAATGCATCAAGAATGAATCTTTTCAATTGCTCAAAGACAGCTCGGAAAGTGCTATCGAAGTTGAATACCATCTTGAAAACATAGCACAAGCCATGTCTAACAACATCGATTAGCTCAACCCTGAAGCTAACATTGACTTCACACGAAAAGACAATGCTCCATACTACACCGACTGGACCAGACCTCTACCAACAATTGGCCAACCATATCAACCTAAGATTCCATTTCGATACTTCTTCAACAAAGACCTGTAATTTCTTCTACACGGTAGCGATGATTCAAATAAATACGCTACATCACTTACACTTCCGTTCCCGGCAGCCATATACTCCAACTGCATAGCCATCGAGGAAAAGGCTACTCACATGTTTTCCAACAGCGTGGAACAGTATGACATTGATGCAATGTATGGGATTCACCATTGGCCGGAACGCCGAAGAATCTACTACAAAAGCTGCCAGGTTCGAAGATCTAAACATGAAGTGTACAGTGATAAAGGGATTGTTGCTGTTAAGCATGTAGCTCTCTCATCTAAATGGGATTACAATTTCCTCCAGAAAATAGTGGTCAAAAGACAAGACGAAAGGGACTATGATTTCTATGAAGCGGACTTTCAGAATTTGTCTCTCAACGACATTGAAGATCTGTATCTTGCCAAGGTACAGGGACGAATGAGACAATTCTCGACAGAAATCCAACGTGAATACATCAAGTCCTTGCTCATCTTCATCAGAAGCATAGTGATCCAGGAACGTGTAGAAGACTTGCAACTTGCCTTTGAATCTTATCAGATACGTGTCAACTTCACCATACCTCAGCTAGAACTTCCTGACATCAACCATCTTCCTCAATACACTCTCATCAGCAAACCATTTGGAGTAGTCTACCGTAGTGTACTACATCGCAACTGCTTGATGGCGTGTAGAGATCTTCATAAGTTTGGAGATCACACACTGAAGAAAGTCAGGGACGGCTTAGCTTATAGGTTGAAGGAGATACATCAAGGCATTGGGTCACAAAAGAGATGGAATTCTCAGGACAGACGGGATGTGAAGAGAATTATCACACGGATTGATGAAAGGTTGTTCAGAAGGGACCAATTCAGAACTTTGGAGAGCTTTGTAGGTGGTCGTCCCAGGATTACTCTCACAGGCTATCAACGCCCAGTTCGCATTCCTGGTGACATTGCTGGACTACCTGAATCCCCTGGTACCCCTTAAGCTGTTTAATTTTCTATATTGATTTGGATGTGTGATTATTTCTTAATATGGCTTGTGCACAAATAACAGTGTACAACCCGTTCTTGTAATGGAAGGACCATGTGGTACGCTTCAGTGCCACAATCCTTATAAAATGAGCGAAAGCTTCTTACTTTTGAGTAAAACTTATCAAACCTTTCTCTTTTCAAAGGTTTTGCTCAAAAGAACAAGTACTTCCCCTTATGATTTTCAAAACCTCAAAAGTTTATATCACTTGTTGAGGGGGAGAACTTGATTAAAAACTTTGTTCACAAACTGTTCTTTGTGGTAATCTTCCCGCAAAACTCGAAATGGTCATATTCGATATCAAAATTTTGTCAAAAATAACATTTATATGCCATTTTTGAGGGGGAGAAAAATTATGTGATAAGAAATATGTTGTGAAACCGCAAATGAATCTTTGTGCTATAGACTTAACCAATGAATTGACGAGATCTTAAATGTTAGTAACTCAAAAAGACTTTTCCGGGACGGGTAATAATTTCAAGTTAGTTCGCTAGTGATGTAAACGTGTCTCGTAAAGGACTTGTCCGAGTAGAATGTACCATTCGAGAAACTCTTGGTAGACATGAACTTTGACGGGTTTGACAACATTTCGAGGCTTGTCCACACCTTCAAGATAGTTATTAGAGCTAGTTGTCACCTAAAAGCTGACAATGTAACTCTTTAACTATGCAACGTAACCGTGTCTCGCGGAGGATTGTCTATCTTGAGTTGATCAATTCAAAAAGTGGGCGCTCCTCCCTCACCATGCAAATTTCTGTCAAAACAATTAAGCATGTGTGGAGGGGGAGTATTTCTGCAAAATCTTAAACTTTCAACAGTGGTATTAAAATGTTTCTTAAACATAACCACTTTGAGAGATTTTCATGAAAATCGGTTTTATGGCAATGGAGTTATAAGGTGATTAAGGTTAGAAATAACCGTCCTATGATCCACCAGAGCCGGAGGGATCTACCCAAGGACACCACCAATAGTAAGAATTAGAAGTCCTTAGGTATGATTATAAAAAGGAGAAAATGAGAATCGGAGAAAGAAGGAGTTGAAGAATTAAAAAGAAAAGTAAAGAAAAGAGTGAAAAGAAATAGCCCTCCAAATTATTCAACTTAGGGTAGACACCGGGTTCAATTCATATGCTACTGGTTGTCACTTGATGACACCAGTATTGAAGATCAAAGTCGTCATGGACCCAGTGACGCATGCACTAAACCTTCTTAGCCACTCAAGTTTCTCTCAACAGAAGCTTGTTTCATTCTCACAGGGAACCCTAAGTAAACTATCGGCTTTCTCTTAGAGATTGCTGGTATTGAAGAAGGAGACCCTCTCCCTAGTCTCCGCTCAGGAAAACCAAAGCGCACTATTAAGTCTAGAGCCACGAGATTCATCAAAAGATCTCTTAGGTACACTTGACATTTTATCACTTGTCGTTCAACAATAAGGATGCAAATGATACATTATCGTGTCCTTCACAGATCTTAGCAATCTGTCAAGAACATTTATGAGAGGTTCACAATTGTGATCCTCATTGATTGAATGGAAACTCCTGCCAGGGTCAACATCAAACAACCCTGACAGCAGGTCACTTCGGTAATTCCCCGTGGATTACGCTTAGTGTGTCTCAAACGGTCTACAGTCGTGAGGTGATGCTTCGGTGTACCTCAGCGACTCATCTGAACTGTAGGTGTACTTCGGTACATCGCGTTATCTCACTTGTGGGACTCTAGTTCAAGAACGGCCTTTGTGAGAATTAGAGATGTGTTTTCACACTATGCTGTTATCACCCTTGAAATTCAAACTTGTAAGTGCCGGAATCCGCTTATTACTAACCAATGTTTTTTATGTTTTCTTCTTATGGAAGCTCTGGAGCGGACTGACCGTGCAGATTCTTCACATGCTCATACCAACAACATCACTAATGGAAGTTCTCTCAAAAGGCAACACAAAGTCATAATGATTCTTCATCAAGTCAAAGAATCTACAAAGTTTAAAGACTAAGAGAACTACATCAGTACTGAAATGCAACGTCAAAGAGCGTGTGAGCATGTTGGAGAAAGACGTGGAGACACTTGAGTAACGAAGCAGACCTGATGCAGACAACAACAACATACTATCACTACCATCACAAAGAACAAAGATCAAAGAACAAAGAAAATGATGACGTCAAAGCAGAACTTTTCAAAGGAAACAATTTCTCTACACTGGGGAGATTGTTCGAATCAAGGCACTTCTTCTCACAAGAAAGAAGAATGTCAGAAGACGTCAAAGCTACTATTGCATCAGCACCTACAACGTTTATATTATAAATCACTAACACTTAGGGGGAGATTTTTGGAATCACTCCTAAACTAGAATTAAAGTGTTAGTAATTAATATGTAATAGTTAGCTTAGTTATGGCCTTTATGTTTGTTATTAAGCTTAGGCTTATGTAGAAGGCCCATAAGCCTAGGCCCAAGCCTAATAAGGAAAGGATGGGAACTTGGTGTGTTGCCCTAGTTCCCTCCCATAAATACTCTTGTAAACCCTCACTTGAGGGTTGGTTGTTCAATTCACTTATTCACACTCTACGCATAACTCTTCATTACTCATACGTGTGTGTGTGTGTGTGTGTGTGTTGCTCATCCGATCTCTTCTTATCTATTTCTTATATTGATGCTTGTGTTAAGAATATGGGAACCTAACAGGATCCGTCCAGTGTAATACTAGGGATCCGTGGGACGCTTCCTTTTGCCCATGGGTTTTGGGTCATGGGTCATGGGTTATGGGTCATGGGTCCTAGACCTTGGACCATGGGTATCCAAGTAGATACAATATATCTACAAGATGCAATGCATCTAGTCCATGGTTCATGGGTTAAAACCATGGGTCATGGATAATATCTATATATGACTTATGCATGATGTCATGCAATGGGTTATGGGTCATGGACTTTGGGTTTTACCCAACTACTCTCAATGTATTTGGTCAATGGGTCAAATACTTATGTTTCTACCTATCTATATTACCCATTATAATACATACTAGTTATGTATATATTTACCCAATATGTAAACACTAGTTGTTGTACATATGTATTACTAAATCATAAAATCACTTATACTTGTTTTAGTGTTTTATGTGACAATGTAAGTGTGTTAGTAAACTATTGGTTTCAAGCCATTTAGGTATTTTATTTATTTCGTTAAAATGATTTTACGTTTGTTATCGACAAAACATTAGAAGAACGTAAAATATAAATAAACGTTTTTACGGCTTATTTGTATTAACAGGAATGATAGTCTGAAGTAACGGAATAAGAGTATGACAGATCAATGCAATGGAATATAGCATGGTAGTAGAGTGAGTCACATAAGGGTACTGAGTAATGGACAATTAATACAGAATATGGTGCGTTGGGGAATACAGAAGGTACAATATAGGTATATCAAAAGTGTAAGGGTTGTCAGAAATCTATCCCGAGCCAACAATACAATACAGTAATATCAATAGTGGCAATAGCAGCCAAGTATCCAATAGTAGCCATTGTATTCGGAGGGGTGACCTCGGAATACCAAACCAATAGGAGGGGAGACCTCAAGTAACAAATGGAGTAGCTAGCTCCCAGAATGTGGGGGGTGTATTGCACACACGCACCACATCACCAGAAACTATATATGTCAATAACAATACAGTACAAATCTAGGATGCATTCATACGCCCCCTGCAGAACAATAGTAGCCATACAATATATCTGAAGCGCGCATAATCAATACAAAATGGGGACGGTGTGGAACATCACTCATCTACACTGGAGTCATGCCATTGGTGCATCAATGACACGGACATGGAACCCCCATGCCTAGTTAATGGCTCGGGTATCAAACTGACAGGTCAATACAAAAGGTCCAAAGTGTAGCAATATATAAGTCTTCATAATCAAAGGTTCAATATCAATAGTTCACAATTCAGAGGTTAATAGCAATAGTCTAATATCAAAGGTTCAATGTCAAAGGTTCAATAGCGAAAGGTCAAATAGCAAAGGTTCAATAGCAAAGGGTCAATAACAAAATGGCAAGAGATTAAAGATGCAAAGAAATCATGAGAAACCTTATGAGAAAGGTCATAATATCTGTACCTTATTCGAAGCAAGCAAAATAGGAAAGTAAAGTCACAAGATGAATCAATCCCGCTGCCCGGAACCTATATGAATTAGATAACGCTTATCAAGATCAGATAACCCATTTTAGACGGCTTTCCATTTTTAGCAGGTTTCCACTTTTAGCAGTATTTCCATACTTAGTAACTTTCCATTTTAGGTAACTTTCTATTTTAGACAGGTTTCCATATTTAGTCAGTTTAGCCATTAATGATATATTGATGTCATATTAGGTTTAAATGATGAAAATGAGTATTATTATAGTTTAAGGATCATTTATGACAAGTTACACAAATTTAGGGTTTAAACTGTCATTATTACAAAGTAGAGGGTCATACATGTAAATATAGCAATTTACTCATTGGACTCATTTAGTCCCCTTAGTTATAACATTAACGAGTCAAACCTTTTAGTTTTATAAATCACAAAATTACCCTTTAACCTTTATTAAATCGTATCTTTTAAACAAAACCCTAGCTTTAGATTTAGATTAACGTATATGTTTTAAACCATTAAGACTCGACTTCGACAAGATTACGTAACCCTTGATAAAATCCCACTTCAAGTCGTGACCTCCCTTACCCCAAAATAATTCTATTCGATCCATTGCAAACCAAGCGAGACCCTTTATTCATTCTAGTCGACACCATTAAATCAAGGATATATTCGTACGTACAAGACCCATCTAACTCGTCACAACGATAATAAAACTTGTGTATGTCGTGTGTATGATAGACCAATTCATATTTCAAGATAGCAGATTATGTGTCCATTCCCATTCGCCATATAGGTGAAACCATAACATGATTTTATGTGACAATAATAGTTATCATTTCATGTGACAAGTTTAACATATCATTATGTGTGATTCTTGTATAAATTCATAAGCTTGGAAGCAAAATAACATATGACCAGGTGCATGAAACGACGGGAATTAAGGAGACGAGAGAATGGTTATATGGTTTACCTTGTAGCGTGCGCGAGGGGGAAAGAAAACAAGACCAAAGTAACAACCAACACCTCCTCTTTTGCCCTAGAAACCTACGACCAGCAGCACTCCAAAACCCACGACAGAAATCAAACCCCACGACCAGGACTCCTTTACGAGTTACACATGATCACAGCAGCCTTGAGAGATAACTCACGATCACCGCAGCCTCCTTGGAATACTTTATGATCTTGATTTCGATTTGGAATGGAGAAAAAGTGAGGGTGCCGTCACTTTTGGTGTTAGGGAGGTTAGGGTTTTTGTGTTTTATTTTAATGATAATAGTAGGTTACAAAAAAGAAAGTTAATTAGGAGTAAATGGGAGAAAATCATGGAAAATATATGGGTGATAGGGGGGGACGTTTATGATGTCGGATAAGGGGGAATTAGGAAGACAAAAATCCATCTTTTCCATAATTATCAATATTCACTTAGTTATTTGATTAGTTTAAAATCTCTAGTGATTTGTACATGCCATTAGGTCCAAGTAACTTTTAATGTGTTAAATTTATTTTGTGGACATAAGTATAAGTTGAATTTATTTTCTTGCATATGTTAATTACATGTGTATAAGTTAGGTTATAACACAGTTAAATGAGCTGGACGTGTACTACGGATTTCATAATTATTGACTTGAGGGGTATTATAGTCATTTTACATGTTTTTTATTTTTAGGGTTTTACATTACGGGTGGCTAATAACCTGAAATTTATGGGTGGCTACAATTTTGTAATGATGATGAAGGCTAAAAACTCTTCTCTTGAAGCTTGCAAGTCTTGTATGCCAATATCGTGATCTCGTCTTTGACGAAAACCTAAGAGAATCACCAAAAGTAAACTACAAGAAATGATCTGAGATCTGAGGTTAGAGTTACAAGAATATAAGGAGAAATATAAAGGATGTGGGTGAGATTAATGAGGAAATGGCATTCTATTTATAGGAAAATATGTCTCTAACTCGCTGGATCTGGCGGATCCCGTTCAAAAGTGATTTGGCCAATTATAACCAAGGGATCCGGGAACCTGGATCATACAGTTCGAATTTTGGATTACCAAGTCCGGGTTTTGGGTCATGGGTTCCGGGTTTTAGGTATCTAGCCAAGTGATGTCATGCATGATGTAAGTAATATATTTACTTAAAACATTTACTAAAAACAAATGTATAAGTTACTTGCAAATAATGTGAAGTTTTAGTAACAAAATACTTGTGATGACTAATTTAAAAACTTGTGATCTTTGATTTCTACTTGAGATATATTTATGAATATTATCGATAAAAACATAGAGAGATCGGAAAATATAACTAAACGTTTTTATGGCTTATTTGTATTAACAAGGTCATTTTATCCCAACCAACTTGATCGGTACAAAAATATAAACGCTTGCATCTTTCAGGTTAGAGATTTAACTCTGGCAATAGAAAATCAATCCCATTTCAAGGATTATTTGAGTAATAATCCAAATGTTAGTCCTGGGATTGACCTGACCGTCATTGTGTTGACTACTGGCTTCTGACAAGATTACAAATTGTTTGATCTCAATCTGCCAGCCGAGATGGTACAACCATTAACTCCATTTTGATTAGACTGACTGTTGGTTTATATGGTTCTCTAAAGTGTGTATATATTATGGCTTTTGCTGCAGGTCAAGTGCGTTGAAGTTTTCAGAGAGTTTAATTAAACAAGTGGTTCTCTAAAGTGGTTGTTTGATAGCCTCTTAATTGGTCATTCAGAGTCATCCACTGAATCGGTCAGAGGTGATGAAGTGTTTGTTAAATTTTCTTATGCCTTTGTATCATTATAATTGGCTTTGAATGGAGCAGCACCCAAAGTCATGTAAATTCATTCATCAGCGAAATATGATGTGCCTTCTTGCACACCTTTTTATATTTTTAACTATTAACTTATAAAAGGACTACATCATCATAAGTACAACTTCATAGATCTATCTTTTAGGTTGATATGTATACAATTTTTCATTCGATCTTAATTCATTTTCGTTGAAGTAGCAAGGTATATTGATATTTTCAAACATTATGCATGGCATACATATGAGCAAATAGCAATTTTAAGATACCGAAAATTCACAAGAATAAACATGATGAGTAATATTTTTTATTTAACAAACATATATTAATATTAAAAATAACTTATAATTGAAAAAATTTATATTTGTATGAAAGGTTAATATGATAATTTTATATGGGTGAGTTACTGGTTCAAAAAATTTGTCAAACGTCATATTTTCATTTGGAACCAAGTTCATTGAGAGTTACTAAATCATTCATGGTTTAGAATCATTCAGTGTTAAATCATTATATTTTATCAAATAGCCCTTACATGGATATATTCATTGGGTACCTGCAATATGAATGGGAAATTTGATGCAAAAACTATCGAGACCTACTAAGTATCTCCTACAGAGATTTTTTATTTTATTTTTATTTTTTTTTTTTTTTCAATTGAAGTGTATGTTAATCACAAAAACGTATAACATAGCTCTTAACTCATGCACATAAAATAGTTATTTATTAGCAAAAATAATATTGAAAACTTAAAATGAGATAAAGTTTTGAAATAATTGATAAATGCACTACTACTCTTCATTTTAGGGCCATATTTGTGTAGTCCGTGTTGATTGCCATCAAGCCTGTGCCCATAAGCAGTGATAACTCGGGCGGTAGGCAGTAGGAGCCTCGATTGGTTCTTTGTCTAATTGTGTCAATCCTCTGTAGATGAAACATGAGAGGAGTTGTAAGCCTAAAGGAAAATTATAGTTGATATGGTTTTGACTAAGCTAGACACCTGGTGATGATGTTTGAGAGTTGATCTAATAAAGATGACATGGATAATTTGAACCACATTTGAACACGGTTAACAACACCAACAATATGCTTAAGTGTTAATCATTTTCTAGATGATCACAAAGCAACAATATGGTTTGATTCTAGAATACAATTTTTCGTAATGGTCAGTTAAATAAATGGTTGACTTGGTCCTAAAGAATATTGAAATCCTAAGTTAATATGTTATGAGTCAACTTAAGTTTTATTTTTGAACACTCTACATAGGTTCCTTCAAGGTTGCTACTACAACTAACAAGGAGGAAAAACAAGCTTTAGTTGTACCTATGATGTATTCAGATATACCACTCATTTTATCTTTCAATTTCTCTATATGTGACTTTTTAGTACGTTACTTTTTGTTTATTGAGAGTATAAAAGTTATTTTTTAGGACAAAAATGCAATTAGCATGCTAAAGTTATTTACTTTTCTTGCTACCATATGAACACCGTCAATTCTTAATTGTTTATTGGATAATGAATATTGCATAGCCCATTTTGGTGGCGTAAATGTTTTTATCATCAGGAAGAAAACTTTGTAGATAGCTTTGAGGGTATGCAAAGATGTAATTTCGCACAAGTAGTAAAAGCATGTGTAGGTGTATACTTTCTTTAATATTTTGTTAAGTTATTATGTGTGGACCTCTATGATCTAAAATGAAGCTATTCAAATTACTAATGACAATGGTGCAAGTTTGTGCAGGTTGGATAACGGGTAATCATCGGAAATCATAATTCACAAGTTCCGGTGCGATTCAAATGGGTCGGGTGTCGTTCTGAACTACATAAATTTCTTATCTTTTCCTTCAATTTTTTGTTATATATTGTGAATAAAAAGACATAAAAAAGCATGTTTGAGCGTACCTTTTGAAGTTTAATCAAATCAATTCTTCTTGATAAAATGTTGAAGTTTAATCAAATCAGTTCTTATCTATATAATATACTTAATCTGATAAAAGGTTGTTGGTCCTTAATTTATGATTCATGTATATTAGTTTTTGCATACCATTACTCTTTTTGAAATACTATTACTTAACTTTGAAAATCCTTTTGGAATCTCACTTACCAACTATAAACCAATGTGCAGATTTTATAAGAATAATTTATCACTTGAGCCTGGAATCTCACTTACCAACTATAAATAAACCAATTTGCAGATTTTATAAGAATAATTTATCACTTGAGCCTGGTTACCAACTATAAACCAATTTGCAGATTTTATAACAATAATTTATCACTTGAGCCTATGTTGTTTCTTAACTTTGATGGTTGATTGATTGTTATCATATTTAGGTATTCATGGAGTGAATATAAACTACTCAAGTAATTGATGTTAACCGCATAAATTTACAAGATTATACACCATTTCAAAAAGACGATACATGCACATTTATTTCTTAATAGTTAAAAACCAAAAATTTTATCGTATCATTAACTTATTACTTATTATTTTTTTCAAAAAATAATAAAACATGTTTAAGTTCGTCATTGTTTATTACTTTATCCGCACACTCAACTTCTTAACGAATAATTTCTTTAAAAACCCGTGAATCCACGTCTATAAGCTAGTAGTAATAAAACATTCACTTCACATATATACGTGTACATTAATATGCGTCAGCGCTTCCACCCGAAAACCACCCAACAGGTCTATTTTGCCAACTCTAACTATTACATATTGCCTCTTCAATAAGCACCATGATAAACCGACACCAAATGCGCACCTGCTAAACTTGAAATTTTTTTTAAGACTACACACATCTACAATATTCAGTTTTTGGAAGTTTTTTCAACATGCTTATGGTACATACTTTGGCACCTATTAAGAGACCATACAGAAAGGACCTTGAGTTAATTTTCTAGCTCCTCAAGAGTCACGGCTGGTGACCTCCAATCCATTACCTACATAGGACAAATAGCCGAATGACGAATGTCATACAAGTTTGTCAACGTTGATGCCTCTAGTGTTCATAAATCACAGAAAACATTCAAAAAAGGTAAGGTATCAAGAATGTGAAGCGCATGAGAATGCCCAGAAAAAGCATGCTGATTTTAGGTTGCATTGAACAAAAATGAATAAAGGACAAATGTTTAGGTAAACTCACCATCAGGATCAAAGAAAAAGACTTGTTTGGTTTTCCCATTCGGTTGCGTCCTTTCATGTGTCTCAATCCCCTTCTCCTGAAATCAAATTCACAAACATGAATATTTCCACTAAAAAACTCTATATTCCAACCAAGTTAGATAGATATGGGTTAAATTTGGGCTATGTTTTATCATTGAGAAGTCAAGTGGGTTCGTCTGGGAGATTTAATTAATTATGAAAAATGTGCCGAAAGTGTCGAATGGGGCAAGCACTACAGAGTGAAACTGGTCGAAGGTCATACGAAAATGTTTTCTGCATACTCTCCTCTGAATAAATTCATTATGAAACTTTGTTGTAATTCGTTGTTGTCATCATAATTAACACAAACAGCAAATACGACTATAGAATATAGCTAAAAACTGTTTGTGCGTGGACTACTGGCAAAAACTACCAACTTTTACCCGTTACCCAACCCGCACGAGTTCATTTCGCTACCCCTAATTAGTGCTAATTACTAGAAAATGAAGTGAGAGTCTTATTAGATCATTGTACTCGGCTTTAGGGTCGCAAAAATCCTTCCAAAAGCTATTTACCATTTAATCAATTTAACTATATTAAGTGAAGAGAGTATGTGACTTTTCAGATTATTGCATAAAAGGTTATTTGCGAACCATAGTGCAAAATGCTACCAGGGGTGAATTCAGACAAATAATGATAAAATATAAAATACATAAACCTTACCACTCAACGGCTTATCTTCTCTAGGTAGTATAAATTGGAGTCTAGAGAATGCAATTAAACATTTCGAAATGCAAAACTACATACATAGTGCGTAACTAAAACTCAACTTTCAAACGTTTACATAATCTAAAGTTAATCGTATTTCGCCTATTACTCTTGAATGCATCCAATTATTCACCTTTTTAAATCCTTAACTAGTTCAACAATTTTAAAAGGTTACTTGACCCGAGCTCTGTATAGCACTATAAAAGACTGTTGTGTGTTACATCCACCTCATATCAAGTGTTCCTCAAAACTAGGCATAAACACTTTCCTTCTCTTTTTCATATTTACAAGTGCATCAAGAAATTGCTAATCTTGCATGTAAACGATCTAGTGGATTTAACTAAGAATTATAGATAAGAAAACGCAGATAAATATTGCGTAGAAAAATTTGAAAGGGATTTAATTGGGGCGCTTGATAGTATGTGAAGTACTAAAAATCACACTGAACAAAAATTATTTAAGCCTCTTCCTTGATATGATTGTGTACCTGATTCTACAACTGCTACATAACCATAATCTCAAAGTACCAACAGCAAAAGTATCAATTCTAACTGTCAAAACCATTTCTACAAAAATCTAGGCATAACATTACCAAATGAATGAACTATACTCCAGATTATTTTGAGATTCTGCTCCAACTGCCTTGTATGAAAGTAAGACATAGACTATTTTCTTTAGCTATGTCCTACTTTATAATATTCTATTTCATCTAGCTTCTAATGTTTTATAAAGCTTGAGCTTGAGCACTAACAGATGAGCTTGAAACATATCATTAGCCGATGTTGAACTTAAAAGGGTTTGACCAAATTCTAATAAAGATTTTTGACGCTTATGAGCAGAAGACAAGTCAATTAAACACCCTTTAACCGACACAGGTACCTTGAGGGTTTGGAGAAAGGAGTCAAAGTTGGCAACATCAAAACAAAGATGATGGCCCCTGAAAAGCTTGGTTGGGTCAGCAAGTGAATCATCTTTGGCACTCCATGGACCTTCAGGAAGCTTTGTTTGTGGGTCCCTTTCAATCAAATGGAGACAGAAAGATGGAGATTGCCTTAGCCATATCACATTGAAATCAAATTTTGGGCTTTCTATTCTTTCAAATCCAAATATCTGCACATTTACTTACTTAGTTTATTATTACAGTAATGGATATGAAAAGTTGATACTAAATAGAAATTTCAACCTCTTGGTAAAAGTGAGCAAGTCGATCGATATCAGATGAATCTCGAGAGAGATGGTTGAAACAAGCTCCTACTGCCGCTGCCATTTTTCCAGCTTCTTCTTCTGAAAGTATCAAATAGTATGATAGATACACTAATCAAAAGGCTATTATTATGTGTTTGGATACTAGATACGTGTCACTTCTTTGGTGATGTGTGGTCCATTAAATATGATATTCATACACTAATCAAAAGTTTGGATACTAGATACGTGTGTGTCACTTAGCTTAATCAAACCGTGCTGAGGTTTTTTCTTTTCCTTTTTTTTTTTTTTTTCTTTAATACACGGCGCTATTTTGAAATACGTAGTATATTTTAGTACACTATAGACTCGCGGGTATCGAGAGCCGGAAAAAAAATTGTATTATAAGTAAAAAAAAAAAAAGAAAAAAAGTCGTATGAATACCATACTCATATAAACTAAAATCTTAGAAAGTAGGCATCGCTTTTGCTGAAAAATATATATATATTCAAAGAAGTCATATTTCCTCACCATAACAGTAGTATGCAATAATTTTTCATATCTGCACATAGTGAAAATATGCAAAGCTTAATCGGCTTTGTTTATACAAACTTGTACATGCAATCATCTGTAATAAGAGTTAGATTGATCATTTGCAATTTATGCAGCATTCGAATAATGTGGTTGTAATCAGAAATTGTTGTTTTAGATGCCCTATAAGTAAGAGTTAACATCAGGGGAACACAAGACTTGGGCATGGTTTTAAAAGCCTGCACAAATGAGGAAAATATATTATACGTAGTCACGTATTATAGAGTTCTGCTGGAGGTAGCCATGATTCATCAACGATCACAAGATAAATAGTTTTGTACATATGCGGTTGCACGGTGAAACCACATTTCAGAAAACTTTCAACATCAAGATTTAGCATAATATATAAAAGATTCACTATGAAATTATCCACAAAACAATGTTACATTATACTTGGTTATATAATAAACACATTCAATATTCGCCCATAATAATTTGGAGGATACCACCTACAGTATATGATAAATGAAAGTGTGGCACAGTCATCAGAAATCAATTTACAAAACAACAATAAGATCCATCTTCTCTGGTGCACGTGGGTTGGTTTATTATGTGAAAGAGTTCAGTTGGTGTCCACTGCATATTCTTCATAGGTTGCTTGGCAAATGGTCTCAGAGGAGGTAATTCGACCCATTACTTATGAGAACCAGAAGTTGACTTTTGAGAGTGACAGACCTGTTTGTTTGCATGATCCTTCAAACCATCTATCCAACAATATCCAACTCCATCAATGAATTGTTCCTTTTGCTTGTAGAATATGTGTTGGGGAAAAGAATAAGCTGCTATTAGTTTTTATAATTCACAACAGGAAGTTTTGTACATATCAGGTATCAGTTTATCACAAACAACATCAAAAGAACACATTCTCTTTAGACCAACTCATATTAAAATCAGCACTCAAAAGCAGTGTTGCAAAAATCGGCCGATTAATCGGTAATCGGCCATACACCTTGTAGAATTTTGAAAATCGGTCAAAAAATCGGCTAGGTAAAAAATCGGCCAAAAATCGGTCAAAAGTCGGCCGAATCGGTAAAAAATCGGCCGAATCGGTCAAAAATCGGCCTAATCAGTCACAAATCGGCCGAATAGGTCAACTTTAAAAAAATAATAATTTCACTTATGACGCACAATGGGGATCGTTTATTTCACTTATAAAGCACAATGGGCCTTATAATCAGAATTACAGCCTTTTATTGAGGTTTGGAAATATAGTAGGCTTGGAATCAGTTAAGATTTTTAATTTGGTCTCCAGAAATACCCAAAACTTGCAGGAAATGCCAATCCGATTAATCACCGATTAATCTCGCCTTGACCGATTACTCGCTGCAGGGTGGTCGACCGCCCGACTACCGATTCACGATTTTTGCAACATTGCTCAAAAGACTAAAGATGTTACCTACTGATTTCATGCTAGTCAATATCTGATGCTCGTCCTAATCTACAAAAAAGATGGAAAAAAATACATGGTAGCCAGCAAAAATAAAATATCCATGGTAAAATGATAATAAGTAAAATGAGAAACATACCATTACTTCCTTGGTTTGTCAAGTGCCGATTGGATGACATCCTGCAATTATGATATTTTCATGGTATTACTTTTATTATGATAAGAAACATATGATAGTTAAAGAAGAATGTAAACCTTTTAATAGACCCGCGAAGGTAGCAAAAAAAATTGTATTTTAAGTAATATAAAATGTGCAAGGATAAAAAGTGAGGGCATCGTAACATGTTTGTACCAATGTTCTTTATATTTTAAATATTGATTGAAGTGTGTATATGAAGAGTAACATTTGTTATACCTCACATGCTTATTAAAAGTCATTAACATAAACCACGGAAGAGAAAAAAATGTACAAAACCTAAGTTTAAAAGGGGCAATAGCCAAGGACCAAAAGGAAATTTAAAATTACATAGCCAAATCAACCAAAGCACAAGGCTGAACATCCAAAACTAAAGTGGCCAAAATCATATCCAAACACTGTTCATTACAAAGGCCATCTAAAAAACATGGACAATCTGCATAAACAAACATAGTAACTATAACTAAACACCAATAGAAACTGCAAAAGAAAATAAAATGTTTATAAATGTAGCATTTTGAGACCAAACACTTAGATAAAATGTGAATAAAAGTAATCAAATGTAAATATGTCAATTTAAAAAGCGTCCCTACAAATGCATGGAATCGTTACCAAAAGCACATAGGATTATATACTTGGTTGCTTTATAGTATAAATATAAACAATATCTAAAAATAATTTTGCCTTCATGACACTATAAATAAGAATCAAAATATCAACACCAAACATGTCTAAAAGAGGTAAGGGCTCTAGCGTTGCTTCAAAGTGTATTTATTCACCCAAGTACCAAACATCATGTAATTTTGTTTCAAAAAATCAACATTGAAAAGAAACAGATGCCTTATGTCATCATGCACAATCACAATGTACTATTGTTATTCATATAGTCGTGGTTACCTAAAACACAAAAACATGGTCAACAAGAAGAAAATAAACATATGAAAAATTAAGGGCCAAAAAAAAATCTTTACACTTCAAATCAAATACATCTCAAAATAACATTATCTTTTGATTATAGAACTTGTTATTGAATTTCAAATGCTTTAAGATCATTTAAAAGGTGCTTGATTGAGTTAAACGTTTTTACAAACACTTGGTGAACATTCAAAAGTAGAACACATTTTTAAACATAACGGGTAACTGATTAAGAAGTAAACCGACATACATTTAACACAAAACGTTGTATCATCATAAATCACGTACCTATAGATTGCGGAACACATAAAAAAATCCACTTTTAGAGTGTGTGAAAACTGTGATTATCTAGGAATCATTCCAGATTAGATCTCCATTTTACATAGATTGGGACAGTTTGGATATACCTCATGAATATGAAGTGGAGATGGAGAAGAAGATTGGAGTAAATGATGATTGAAAGAATGCAATTCCAAATAAAATTGATCAATAATAACTGAAGTTTAGGAAACGATTTCACAATTGTTTATTAATCAAAAGGGTGTGACATAACATTGTATTAGGAGATGTTGTGAGCAATTGACACGTGGTAATATGACGTCAGAATATGGGTGAATGGCATTCAAAAAGCTTTTCTTTTGTTATATATAAAGATAATAAAATGGCTTATGAAAGTGTGAAATGTGGCTTTATGACATCAGTATATAACGTCAGAATTAGGGGGTATGGCATTTAAAAAACTTTTCATTTGTTATATATAAAGATACATAATAACATATTAGAATTAAGTAGAACTATACATACCTGGACCAAAAACAAATTCAACCTACATGAATTTGACTAACCGATTGTAATGGGTAATAAGTATTTCATGTTGCTCTGATTTGGATAACGGTTGTGAAACATATAGATTTTCACAACTTTTTTTTATTATGTAACATATAGATTTCCAGAATTTGTATGTTTCAATTTATCATGTGGTGTAACATTTGGATCTAATAATGTATTTGGTAGTTTGACGAAACACAAAAATCGGGGTGTAATATGATGGTATAATAAAAT
>OU343224.1:264263390-264393247 GCA_910596185.1 Chrysanthemum makinoi | reverse complement strand
GATCGTCTAGACCAATTTTTGGATAACCAATTGAATGTGAGTTTGAGATATGACCATTAATTTCTTACAATATGATTATAATTTTTTGTTGGTTTTTTTTAATGTTGTGTATATTGTCCATGTTTTTTAAAGGTAAATCCACCTTTGATGAGGCTTAGCGGATGACTATGAGCAAAATACCCAGTGGTGGGCTCAAAGTAGAGCGTATTTTGATGGGAATCCGACCCCAATTCCATGATAAAGCCTCCGTAAACGAACCTATTCACGATTTTATTGGCACCGAAAATTCTACAGAAGCTGAAGGCACTTGAGTCGAAGTTACAAGAACATGACTTGATGTTGAAACAAATTGATCCACGATTTGGTGGTGACGATTTGGGGGTAAGTAGCTTACGTTAATTTATTTATTGTTATTCAAAACACGCAAGTATATTTACGTGATTTTATGTTTCTTATATTTACATATGTTGGAAAATAACCAACTCTACGTTATAATTTTACATTTAGGGAATACCAAAGGCCGACCGTCCATTTGGCGAGCCACCGAACGACTCTTTCTTTGACGGTGTTCATGTACCTACACCGCCGTTGAAGTCTATGATAACGCTACAGCGTCGTCGTTGGGTCAAAGGAACTTCCTTTTCGTCGAGTTTCAACACCCTAGGCAGTGAACCTAATCGTTGTAGTGTAGTATTAGGGTAAGCCACGGAATTGATATCGTTCTCTAGGGAATAGGAATGCTAGTGAGAAGTTACTACGCTAAGGTTGGGGTTGAGGAAGATTATTTTTTATCTTTTTATGTTTTTAGGAAATAGAAAGGTACGAATCTCGGGGTTTGGATTTGGGGTTGGTATTTCAACCGATTACTCTACTTGTCTACTTATCTAATCTAAGGTGAGGATAGTCTATGTCTAATTATTGTGTGCTCGTATGATAGTTTAAAGATGTGTTCACTTAGGTTTTATTACTCCTTAATTATCTCCGATTGATGGTTGAATTGTCACGTCCTTATTCTTAATCGCGTTGTGTGTCTAAAGTCGTAGGGTATGCATTTATCCCTAACTCTTTGAACTTACCAAAGGGTCTCGTCTACAAAACCTCTAGGAATTATAAACTCTAACTCTAAGGCACTCTTTGGGTGGTTTAGCCTACAACCGCTCTAAGTGTTATAGTCTAAGGTTCACAAAGATTAATCAAGCATTAATAACACAACGAATGACCTATCGCATTACTAGATCATTAAACAATTAAGATAAGAGACAACCAATCAATATTCAATAATTAAGTTTCATATTCCCTAATCAAACACACAAGTAAATTAGCCAGACATGGAGAACATGCAAGCATACACACAAATAATTGAAGACATAATTGAATTAATGAAGTAAAACACTTATCTTGGTGTAAGATAGGGTTTGGAACCCTAAAATACGTACAAAGACAGCCTTGGTTCGGTTTAGGTTTTACTCCAAAAGACTACACACTAAAACTGAAAAATTCGGATTCTATATATAATATTACAAGTGCGACGGCGTCACCTTATGAGTTGTGACGCCGTCGTCGCGTCATTAGGGTTTCGTCTTGGCGTTAGTCTTGCGGCGGCGTCACCTTGCTTGAGCTGGCCGTCCCCTTCGATCTCGGCCTAGATCAAATCTAGGTCGTCGAGTTGCGACGGCCTACTCTTTTAAAGCGACACCGTCAGAAAATAAGCAATTTGGCTACTTGTCCCGTCCGCCATTGAAGTGCTCCGACGGCGTCGTGATTAGCGATGGACGCCGTCACCTTGTATTTCAGGCTGCTTGAGTGTCTCGATTCTTGACTTTGGCCATTTTCTTCAGTATATCCGCCTTTTCGTCCCAATAAGTGCCATTCCAGCATTTTGCCTTCAAGAGACCTAAAAAGTGAAAGGAACGATATTAAGTAATAACGGATACAAAAGTGATCAAATAAGGGCTTAAGCGACCCCTCAAAAAGGTACATTTTAAAACCTTATCAAATATCTCTACACTTGGTATTTGCTTGTCCTCAAGAAAATGTGCTTTTAGCCAATTAATTTATAAGTTAGGGTTCATGAAGCATTGGTTTAAAACAGTCCACAACACATATAAGCCCCGCAAAAGTCATAACAAGCATGTAAAATTACATACTAGCACCTCACATGGGGTGTTTGGATACTCACATCTCTCGGGTGTATATGAAATATATCAAGTTGGAAATGGAAGATAAACACTCATTGACCGGTCCTAGTACATAGATTACCATAAGCTTGAGAATAGATCAAACCTCCATCGCTTGGCGTAAGCACCTAGGAAAGACTATCAAAGAGGTCTTTAAAGGGTTGTAACGTTAGGCTTACGGTAGGGAAACAAAGGGTTTGGTGGGATAGGTTATTTAGTGGTGGCAAGTCAAAAATCTCTATGTTACAAGCATACGAAGAATGGCGTTGCTAAGCCAAGACTCGACACTCTAAACTCTAGATAACTGAAACAAACAAACATAAATTTAAAGATAGATGGTAGCCCGTATGTTTTTTTTTTTTTTTTTGAACACTCTATTTTTTTTCTTTTCTCTTTTTTTATTTTTTTTTTCATACACTTTTACTCTACCATCCTCTACGGTAACATCAGAATGATAGGGATTTATAGGCACATCCCTACACTTGAGTTTTTATTACTCTAACACTAATTTGACCCGAATTGAAAAGATCAAAACACTTGGGGTATATTATTACGCAAATAAGGGAATTTAACGCCCTTCCAAAAACTTTAACTTTTCCCATGAGTCTCAATCGTCCCAAAAGCGTGTGTGACAAAGGATATGACTTAGCAACTCATGCAAGCAACTAGATAATTGAACTAAGGGTTTAGGGTGATAACAATAATGCACTAAAAGTGAGTGCATACAGGTTAGGCTAAGGCGATTTGGGTGTACATTTGGGGGTGGGGTGTAAACAATACTCTTCATTGATATTCCGAAAAACCGAAACATCACGAGAACCGCGAAAAGGATAGGCTCAGAGGGTTAACTAGGGGTATCGTGTACTAAAGATGAGTACAACGCAAAGGGTGTGGGGAATTACTCAACCGATGTGGAAGAAGTAATTATATTACGGGTATCAAACAAGGGTTATCCTAATGCCTCTTATCATTTAGTTATTCCTAACTACACAAGTGTAGTCTTACTAGCGATCTCGGAATGCATCACAAAACAAGTTCTAGAATCTAATATACTACCGGTTCACACTCTAAGCATTAAATATGAATGCTTTAATTCCTACTAATCTAAGGGTAATCCTCACATTTTGGGTGGAATTTAGGTGGTAAAGGGTTGTGCTAGTCATGCAACTTCCTATCCGTGAGACGCTTTTGTTAAGACTAATGGCCCACTCCTATATGTCATAAAAAAAATTTTAATTTGGTGCCAAAATTACCCTAACCGACATTTTCTCATGGTTTATTACACAAATACAATTGGACAAAACAAATAGTCAAGGATAAGCATAGTTTCAAAGTTCCCGTTTTATTTTCCCTCCCTACACTTAAACTGAACATTGTACCCAATGTTCCCCGAAAGTATCAAAGTTGTGATAATGGAAGGTAATAAAAAATGAAAGAAACTGATACTCCCTTGATTAGCTCGGTAGGATCCGTGTGAAGTAGTGGTTAAATCTTTCTTCAGGAAGAATGTTATGCGTGAAAAGCCCCTTCCAATCTTATGTATCTTCTTCTTGATAAATAAAACATGCACACTTGAAGAAAACAGACAACCCAAAGCATCAAACCGAACAAAGAAAAATCACAACAAGATGTAGTTCCAGACTTAAATAAGATATAATGCTTGTGGAATGGATGTTTGCAAATTTTCTAGAAAATTAAGACCATGAAAATTCCAAAAATTTATAAGTAGCACGTAAACGAGAAAGTAAGATAAGTTGTTTCGCTCCTCCCGACGCCGTCGTTCGCGATCCTGACGCAGCCGTCGGGTTATCCCCGGCACAGATTTTCCGGAAAAAATATGGAAAATTTATATCTTTAGAATCGGAAAAATTCTGCAAAACATCCATTATGACTCGATACAAGCATTTGACTCTAACAACACACATATATATCTTTTTCAAGAATTGTAATTCTCATGTTCACGTTCTTTTTTTAAAACGTGTGTAATCCTCCCTACACTTATCCCTTTTGTAAAATACCTTTATATATAATTAAGACGAGGTTAAAGACAAAATAAAGCATTTTCACAAATTCAAACATGAGAATAAACAATCAATGAAAAGATATATGACACACAAACAAGCAAACAATTAAGCATGGGTTGCCTCCCCTTGGCGCTTTCTTTATTTATGAGTCTTGTAGCTAGACTCAAAGTCGTGCCCTACGACTTCATTGTCAGCCCTTCTTTTCTTCCACTAAGCCTTCATTATAAGGTTGTAGACGTTGTATGCTCACCGTGAATTCTCTTCCAACATCGATACCTATTATGATAACGGTTTTATTCTTTAGATTAGTTTCTTTCACCATATAAGGTCCAAACCATCTTGGCTTATTCCTTCCCCATAATGTTTTTATTCTTGATTTATACAAAAGCACCTTTTCTCCATTCAAAAATTCCTTAGGTTTCTTTTGATTTTGTGGTATTGTGGTATAGTTATTTCCTAACTTTTTATCACGTTTCCACAATGTCGCATTTAACCCTTGAACCATGAATTCTCTAAGACTTTTTTCCCATTCAGCCATTTTCTTCTTAACGGCTGTTGGAATCACTCCTAAACCTTTATTCAAGTGTTAGTTACTCATATGTAATAGTTAGCTTAATTATGGCCTTTATGTTTGTTATTAGCCTTAAGCTTATGTAGAAGGCCCATGAGCTTAGGCCCAAGCCCATAGGAGAAAGGAAGGGACTAGGAGTGTTGCCCTAGCTTCCCTCCTATAAATACTCTTGTAAACCTTCATTTGAAGGTTGGTTGTTCAAGTTATTTCTTTCACATACATCTACTCCTAAACCGTGCTACATATACGTGTGTGTGTGTGTGTTTGTTTACTTGTTCAATCGCCTCTCTATCTTTCTATTAAGCTTGTGTGGTAAATCTAGTGACCTAACAATGGTATCAATCGCCAACTAGTTGGGTGAAACGTTTGTTTTTGAATTTTTGTTCTTGGTCTTACGCGAAGCGTGGATAATATTTTGGTTGGTTTAAAACGTATTTTTTACAATTTTGAATCCAAGATTCTTGTACTTTCAACGTTTTAAGGTGTTAAAATAACGGTTTTTGGCAAAAAGTTTCAACCTTTATGCGTGGATCATTGTTTTTAAACTAGTTCTTGTACGAGGGTTTCATCCTACGTAACGTTTAGACGCTTTGGTTCATCAAGTTTCACACTTTTGTGTCTTTTGGTGTTATTGAAGCTATTACATCACACAAAAACTGGTTTAGAAACATCTTTGGGCATTATCATTTTTACGAGTAATCCTACGTGTAGCAAAACCCTAAAACTACGCGTAAGGTTATCCTTGGTTTGATCTTCGTTTTAAGTATTACTTCGTGTTTTCTTGCTTGGATAAGCCTGAAAATACGTCAACTTTGGATATCTTTTGCACTCTGATAGTGTAAAAGATCATTTGGAACTAAAACCCTAAAATTACGCATAAGCATAAAGCTTACGCGTAGAAAATCCTACGCATAAGATTCATCCTACGCCTAAGCCCGGTCTTACGCATAAGATAATCCTACGCCTAAGTTTCTACGCATAACTACTTGTTTACGATAACTTTAGTCTTTTTTTCCTGCTTACGCGTAAGCTAAAACTACGCGTAACTCTCATTGTTACGCGTAACTTTGGTGTTTTACGCTTAAGTGCTATTTGGTTATTGTGATTTCTACGCCTAAGGACTCTTCATCAACAAAGGTTCATTCGACTACAAAGATCCATTTTACCAACACAAGTTTTCAACATGTCACAACCACCATACTCTAACTATTTCCCTTACACTTATTCTCAACGTCAACAACAACTCACTCCACAACATCAACAATGGAATCAACAACAAGCAATTTATCAACAACAATTTAATCAACAACATACTCCACAACTTGCTGCAATTCCACAACCTCAAATGGTTCAACCACCACCAAGTCTTCAAGTTCAACCCTACACAAATGAATTCAATCAACATCCATCAAGGAACACTATGAAGGAACCCACTTGGTTTGCAAAGATGTGTGAAGCTTTAAGTAGCCAACAATCAATTCATGAGGTGGATCACTTGATAGAACTCCAATGCTCACTCCTAGAAACTATGATCAATGGGTGATAAGGTTCTTTAGGTTTTGTGATCTCAAGAAGCCACATGGAAAGTTCTTAAAGAAGGTTATCTTGGAAGGTCCATTTCAGAGATGCCTCTTGTTATCGTACGAGATCCAAATGCTAATCCACCAAGAGATGAACAATCTAACATTGCTACTTGCTTTGAGCACGAATCAGAGGAACTTCTACTCTATGAAGCTGATGAACTTGCAATGCAATACATCCTCTTAGGATTACCTAACCCAATTCTTCAAAGTGTTGATGCTCAAAATCAAGCGCAAAGGAAATGGGATCATATTCATCTTCTTATGGAAGGATCTCAGACTCAATCGGAGGATTTGGAATCCAAAATTTACTTGGCTTATGAACACTTCATGATTGAACTTGGGGAGACACTAGAGTCTTATCATCATCGATTTTCGCACATCATCAATGATTTGGATAAACACAACATCATCATGCCAAGAATTGCGTTGAATACTAAGTTCCTGAGTAGTCTTGGTCCTGAATGGGAGAAGTATGTCATTTTTCTCCGTCAAGCGAAGAATATGCATCATTCTACATATGGATTGTTGTACGATTACTTGAAGCCTCATGAAAAGGAAGTTGATAGGAAAGGATTCTCCGTGCTCAAATTGCTCCACCGACACATCCGAAAAATCAACAACTTGCCTTATATGCTCAAAACAGTTATTCTCCTCAACCAGAACTCAACCAACTGCTACAATCACACCATATGATCCTTCACGTCCCTCAATCTCAACAAACTCAATTGGTTCCATACAACAACAACAATGCTCAAGCACTTGTCGATGAAGCTAATGAGGAATCGATCCGTTGAAGCAACGCAACAAGGATTTGCTAAGATTGCTAATGCTTTTAGCCGTTATACCAACAAATCCAACAACCGTATTCGTTCCTCATCTAATACAAGGAATCAAGCTTTTGTGAACAATGGACGAGTTGAAGTTCAGAATCGTGGTTATGGTCGTCGGATGGGCGGTGGTCAAGGGTTTAATGTTGTGGGTAGGAATAACAATCGAGCTCAAGTGGTGGAACAGGAAATGCTCAAAATGGGTTGAATGGTCTTCGATGCTACAACTGCAATGAGAAGGGACACTGGCTAATGCATGCCCAAACCGAGGACAAGGGCGCGCTTATCACAAAGAGGCTCTTCTTTTGGCTCTTAAGGATGAAGCTGGTGGAACTCTCACGACAAAAGAACAGAGCTTTATGGCAAATGCTTGACTTCAGGATGATGATATGGAGGACTTGAGGCCAATGCACATTTGTTATGTTGATGGCTAATATGCATGAGTTACACATGAGTGACACAGGCCCAGTGTATGACATCGATGGCTTGTCTCGGTACCGAACAAACCATTTTATCTCGATCTCATATCTCCGCCAACATCCGAATCCGGCAGGCTCGGAATGTTCAAAATGAGTCGTCCACATCTCATTCCGACGATTTTCAACTAGACCCCATCGTTATATTTGACGATCAAGATGACCAAACGGTTTCCCTTGATAATCAAATTGACTCGGTGGTTATACTTGAGGATCTCAGGAATGATCATGTTGTGACTCACGTTGAACACGCCGAACTTTTGCCTCATCCGGATTTTGCTCGTTTAATACAAGACCAAAAGACCATAGTGGAAAAATGTCATGCCATTAATCAGGACTTGAAAAGCAAAAATGCACTGTTAACCAAGGATTTTGAATGTTTACAAAAGCAACTCAACTTTTTCAAAACTCAAGAAAAACGTGAAAACGGTTTTGAAGCGACCTTTGCCAAATCTCATCAAAACAAAAATATTTAGAAAGACATATGTGATCTAGCCGCCGAAGAATGCTTTGTTGTCTGAAATAGAACAACTGAAACATGAACATGAAAAGCAAATTAATGCTCTCACCTTGGAAAATCAAAAAGCTAAGGCTGAGTTGTTAACTTGTCAAAAACAGTTCTATGCATACAAAAAGCATTCAACGAAACGAATAGATGATCATCTTGAAGAAATCATCGGCTTGCAAAACAAACTTAAAGAGTTTAAAATTGTTGTTTACAAACATGGCGAGTCGGTCAAAGCCATTGAAAAGTTTACTTTAAAACCCAATCCAAATGGATATGGACCGAATCTTTGCGACACAAACCTAAGCTTTCAACCAAAGCATTCAAACCAAATCACGAAGTTTCCAGTGCGAGAATATAAAATTGATAATTCTGTTATTAATGTTGTTGAATATCATCGTCAAGAGGAATTAGATGCAAGACGAGGCGAGTCGATCAAAATTAAAAAATGTTGTTTACAACAAACCTTTTAATTATAAAAAGCGGTCACTTTCGTCACACCAACGGATTCTTCTAACACACCAAGGATTATCATAAAACGTCTGAGTCTTCTAATGACAATCCCAAACCAGATTATGCACAAACTTATGGTCCTTTACCTTCCATCAATGAAGTAAACTCAAAACCTAAAAATCGCAAAATTCTTCGATATTTTGACCTTTTCATGGCTGACCTCAAAACTTTACAACATGAGATAGAATATCATTCGAAAATCAAAGTTCAACATTTTCAATCGCCTCTGGCGCGAGAACAAAGAGACATTTTTGAGAAAAATCTTTTACCAAATGAAAAAAATTTGAAAAGTTGTGCATTGTCTTGGGAAAGGGACTTTCATAAGGAACTTGGATTGATGAAGGTCGTTTTTGAGAAAATAGAAACATCTATTTCTAATACTAAACGTAAAAGAAAATGTTGAGAAAAGATGTTGATCGACTCTTGGAAGATGTCATCCGTGCGATGTCCATAATCTTGTGCTATTGAATTCTTTGTCATATGCATTTGATTATATCTCTGATACTGTTGATTCTGTGGTCAATGTTGAGAACACTGATAATGTGCTTCAGATCGAGTCCTTAAAAGTTGAAAATAAACGATTGTCAAACGAACTTTCAAATGCAATACGTCGTCTTAATTGGTGTCAAAAAGATATTCACGATCAACAACTTGCTTTTCAACACAAAATCGCCTAGTTGCGTGACAAATCTTACGATCCTAAAATTGAGCAACTGGATGATCAAAACGTGTCTTTAAGTGTCAAATCTCAAAATATGAACAAGAACTTGTAAAAGTTAAAAGAAATATGGTGTCATATTTGATTTACTCAAAAAGACTCGTGATGAAGCATCAAATGAACTTGATCATTATCTTGCACACACTAAAGAAGTTATGCATTTTGGAAATATTCGGTCCGAAAATCAAGATCGATTCACACTATCTTCAAATTAAGAGAAATGTTAGGAAAGTATGAACAACTTCCGCCACCGTGATTAAGAGAATAGCCCAAGGTAACACTTAGTAATCGTGAACCTAGAATCACTACTTGCCAAATCACAAGTTGCTAACGTGCTCATTCTACTTGAAACAGAATAGTTGTCTTTTCCAAACGTCCGCACTTCACGCCCTAGAGCACTACATCGAAAAATAGGAAGTTGCGACCTAAGAAAAGATCAATAAAGAATGCTAAAGTAGAAGAACACCCTAGGACTATGAATAAGACTCGTTGCTTCCACTATAGATATTGCGTCCGCAACATGTAATAGAAATAGTGATGTAACGAATGCTAAACCTTTAAGCACTTTTGATATTCACCGATGCACCTTGTGTTATTTGTGGTAAAAGTATGATTTCTGATTATCATGATAAATGTGTTGCTAAAGCTATCATCTCTCGTTTAAGGAATCCTAAGAACCGGAATACCTATAAGCCCACTAATCTTTCTAAGTCTGTGCTTGGTAGACCGCCCTCTTTAGATTCTAAGCTTTGCTGTCCTCAGAGCTTTCACCTCCTAGGAAAGTAGTACCACCTAGTGCATTCACTAAGACTAAAGCAAATACTAGTTGGAGATGGCGGAAATGGATATATAACACACTAGGATTTAAATGGATACCTAAAGCTATTGATGTGTATATCTACTATAAGCGCTCGGAACCCTCTAACATCTCGGGTTCCACATCTACTTCTATTCCATCTCGTCGTCACTGTGGTAGATGCATTGTGTAATCAGTGATAAAGATCATTATCTGGATTGTTGATAGCGGATGTTCCCGACACATGACAGGCAACCTTAAATGTTATCAAACTTTATTGCAAAGTTCATTGGCACCGTCGATTCGGAATGATCACTACACAGCCTATCATGGGCTCACGAAGACTATATCAATGGGAACATTGAAATTAGCAGGGTTTATTATGTGGAAGGCCTCGGTCACAACTGTTTTCGTGAGGTCGGCTTCGTGATGGAGATTTGGAGGTTGCTTTCGGGAAAACTTGTTTCATTCGTGATCTACAAGGAAAGCGACCTTATGTATGCCGCTCGTAATTCAAGTCTTTACACTATCTCTATGCAAGACATGGTTGCTTCTTTCTCCCATCTGCTTATTTTCAAAGGCAACATCAACAAAATCCTGGCTATGACACCGTCGTCTCTCACATCTAAACTTTCAAACCATCACCAACCTTGCTCGACACAAACTAGTTGAAGGACTCCCACGGTTTGGGTATTCTAAAGATCACCTTTGCTCGGCTTGTGAACAAGGAAAAAGCACTCGTGCTCATTTTCCTTCAAAGGTGGAACACGCTCTCGATGTGCTTCATCTTCTTCACATGGATTTGTGTGGCCCGATGCGTGCAAACGATCAATGGCAAACGCTACATCTTAGTAATTGTTGATGACTATTCACGCTGGACTTGGGTCTACTTTCTTCGCAACAAAGATCAAGCTCCACAAATGATCATCACCTTTCTCACGAAAATACAAGTTCACTACGTAACACCGTTCGACAAATCGAGCATGACAGATGAATTTGTTAACCAAACTCTTCGTGAATTTTATGAGAAAGTGGGAATTCAAAGATCGGACATCTATTGCACGTACACCGTAACAAAACGGAGTTGTTGAAAGATCGAAACCAACGTTAGTGGAAGCTGCAGCAAGAACAATGTTAATCAATGCTAAACTTCCAGATTACTTATGGGCGTGTCAGTTCATCTCTTGCATGCTATACTCAAAATCGGTCTATGATGACAAAACGCCACAACAAAACACCTTTCGAGCTTGTCCACAACAGAAAACCGAATCTCAAACACTTTCATGTATTTGGATCTCTTTGCTATCCGAATAATGATCGTGATGACTTTGGAAAGCTCAAAGCCAAAGTTGACATTGGAGTCTTTATTGGATATTGTGATAATTCTAAAGGCTTTCCGAACGGAATCGTCGAACAAAGGAGGTTATGGAAACGATTCATGCTCATTTTGATGAACTTACGGAATGGCTTCGAAAGTATAACAACTTGGAACCGGACACAACCGCTTAAACTTCCCCAAACCCCATCATCACTGAACAAAGCCCCCACTTACTCGTCAACAAATGGAACGGTTATTTGCTCCATTTGTTCATTGACGATATTGATGAACGTGCTCGGGTGTATCCGATGTTTCCGCTGCTCAACCTGATAATATTCTTATACTTGATACACCTGCTACAACAACTACGGTTGAAGAAGCACCACCAGTTGACTCCAACACAACAGTTGAACAAACCGCTTCCAACAATGATGAACCGTGATGATGTTCGAATGAACTACCCCACCTGCAGATTTTGATCCAAATGCGTTCTTTAACCCGTTTGCTAATGAGGCGCTACACCGATGTCGCGGAATCTTCTACAAGCCATTTGAATCCTCAGAATCTGCACAATGTATACCAACATCAACCCTCCACACATAGATGGACAAAAGACCATCCTCGGGAAAACATTATTGGCAACCCGAATCAACCAGTCGTTACGAGACAACGTCTTCACACAGACGGTGAACATTGCATTTATGCACTCACCGTTGCCAATTGCGAACCTAAAACATCAAAGAGCGCGAATGACAAAGGACAACTGGATTGAATCCATGCAAGAAGAACTCAACCAATTCAAACGCGTCTTGAAGTATGGGGCTGGTTGAAAGACCAACAAGGGTCTTCGCCATTGGTCTTAAATGGATTTGGAAAAACAAATTGGATCTTTGAAGGAAGCGTTATCGAAATAAGTCACGCGTCGTGGCTAAGGGTTATCGTCGGGGAAGAGGGTATTGACTTTGAAGAATCTTTTGCTCGGTTGTCGTCTTGAGGTCGTTCGGATATTTCGCGTCGCGCTCATATGAATATAACGGTCTTTCGGATGGATGTCAAAGCGCTTTTCGAATGGGCAACTTAAAGAAACGGTTTATGTCGATAACCGGAAGGATTCATTGATCTGATTCCCGAATCATGTCTACAAATTGAACAAAGCTCTGTATGGTCTCAAACAAGCTCCTCGGGCATGGTATGATAAGCTATCATCTTTCCTCATTGCCAATAATTTCACCAAAGGTTCGGTTGACCCAACTCTTTTCATACAATATCACGGGAACATATTTTAATTGTTCAAATTTATGTGGATGACATCATTTTTGGGTCTACACATAAAAAGTACTCAATCGCTTTTGCAAAACTAATGAAGAAAAATTTTGAAATGTCCATGATGGGTGAACTTCCGTTCTTTCTAGGACTACAAGTTCATCAATCACCCCGTGGTATTTTCTTGAGTCGGTCCAAATATGCCCTTGAATTGTTAAACAAATTTGGAATGCAAACCTATGACACCTATGCCACACCAATGGCTCATACCAAGAAGCTAGATGCTGATTTACATGGGAAATTGGTGGACCCTACAAAATACCGTAGTATTATTGGGTCTCTCATGTATCTAACGGCTAGCGGACTGATATTGTCTTTGCCGTATATCTTTGCTCTCGTATCGATCGCGACCAAGCTGAAACCCACCTCTAGGAGGCTAAAAGAATCCTCCGATACATAAAGGGAACCATTAACTTGGGGATCCGGTATCCGGGATTACGGTTTTGAACTAATCGCTTTTTGGCAGACACGACCACGCAGGATGCATAGACTCACGGAAAAGCACTTCAGGAGCTTTACAATTTCTTGGTGATAAAGTGGTGTCATGGCAATCGAAGAAGCGATTGTACATCGCTCCTCAACGGAAGCAAGGCAATATGTAGCCATGTCGGTGTTGTGCTCAAGTCATTTGGATGAGAACACAACTCAAAGACTATGGTTACGTATTTGACGAGAATCCCGATATCTGCGACAATCGTCAGTGCCATTGCGATCTCGTGCAACTCGATTCGGCACCGAAATCAAAGCACATCGATCTTCGATATCATTTCATCAAGGATCACGTGGCAGTGTTGAATTATATTTTGTGGGTACAAATACCAATTGGCAGATCTTCTCACCAAAGCCTTGCCTCCCGCTAGGTTTAATGAGTTGGTCCACGGGATTGGTATGAGGTGTTTGACTCAAGAGGAATTGGATGAACTCCTAAAGCCTTAAAACTGTCAAACACCAAAATCTCTTTTGTAAATACATTTTTCAAAAACAAAATACAAAATATAAAACCTGATAAAACAACAAAAATATTCTTCTAATCTAATTTTCTTTCAACATGGCAAGTACATTTCTTCCATCAACACTATAATCTTTCAAAATTGATTATTTTCGATCAAGTGTTGAGGGGAGAAAATTAATATTAACTGTTTCAAAACATTCGTGTACTTGCATGTTATTCTATACCGGATGTTTCTTTTATCAATGGTGGCAAACTTTTCTGGTTTTATGACACTCCTCGGACTAAAATTTATAACCTTTCATTATCTTTCTTAAGTTAGGGGAGTGTCAAGTTTCTTTCTAAAAAATCTTTGTTTGGTAACCAAAATGGAAGTTAAATGGCTTTGTATGAAAATGGAAAAGGTGGAGGGACCAAAACTGCCTAAAGTTTAAAGTTATTTTAATTAAAAACACTCCACCTAACATATTCATCACATTTATTACTCATAAACCTAACCAATCCTCGCATCGAAATTCATTCTTCAAATCTGTGTTTCTGATCATCAATTTGTAAGTTGTTTCATGATCTTAACATGTTTACAAACATAGGTTTTGATTTTAACACGAATCCAACGGTCAAATTTTTGTCTATGATTGTTTTTGTGTTCTACGCATAAACGTATGAACTCATAATCAAGAATGGGTGTTTGTGGTTAAAAGGATTGTGTCAAAACATGTCTTTAACATCAATGATACTAATTTTATCCTCTAAATCCACCAAGAAACACGAATTGAAGGTTTTTTTCAAAATTAGGGTTCTTAAGTCGAATTGGGTGTTTTCAAATGTGAAGGTCTTTGGTCTAAAAGATTGTTTGTGAGGTAATATGATGTTGAATTAATGATATCCAGCCCTATAACAACCCGAAACACGATTAATTGAATTAGGAATTAGGGTTTAAAGTTCTTAAGTTTGGGTACTCTTGATTCATCTCGATTGGATGTTATAACTTGGTTTATAGACTCTCACAACACTTTATATCTACCGAGAAAAAAGTTTGGTGCACTTTCCATGGTTAGAAATCTTATGCGTAATTCATAACCCTTAGGGTTTTGACCTCTGCGTATGTGTTTCTTAGCGTAAAATGTTTAACATGTTTTATGCGTATTTGTTAATATGACTATGCATGTTAAGATTGATGATTTGATGAATTTATTTCAGGCTTGCTACGCTTAAAATTCAGAATCAAGGTCATTTGAATCTCTCGCGATAAGGATCACCTTACGCGTAGAAAGTTATCGCGTAGAGAAATCCTACGGCGTAACTATTACGCGTAAGGTTCTACAATGGGACTCGTGTATCCCGTGAAGGATATGCGTAAGGATGACTCTACGCATAAGGTCTACTCTTACGTAAGCCTTACGCGTAAGGTCTTATATACGCCACGCGTAAGCCCTACGCTAAGGTTCCTTTTTCCTACGCGTAACATTTCACGCGTAGTAAGGATCCTACGCATAAGCTTGCGCCTACGCATATACTTCTTCATTTGCAGCGTAACTTTATCATTTCTACGCATAAGCCTTGATCAAACCTTCATTTTGAATTGTTACGCGTGCAAACTTGTAAATAAATGAATCATAACGTCACGAATCCAATAATGTCACTAATAAACTTAAGCGTTTGATATGTTGTGAACTATAAGTGATAACATAAACTTTAAAACTTAAAGTTAACTAACTCACGAAACGTTTCACGACGCGTCATTGGACTATTAAACAAACAAGTGACTTAGGACTCGTAACAATCATTAGCACTGTACATTCAATAATTAGACAACAAAACCTTCTGTTGACTAACATTATGTCTTTCGATATGTTGGTTCTTTTGGCTAATGTTATTTCGGACACGACATGGTCGCACAAATGAATGTGGATGCACCGAAGTTCTCACAATTGCGACATCTTCCCAATGGCTATCCTAGAAAGATTGGAAAGAACAACCTTAGGGTTGACTTTGAAACCCTCACATTCTCAGAATCTTCTTGTCTCATTCTTTGTGGATATTCTAAGGAATCATCCCTACGGAACATGCTCTCACACTCTTGCTACTGATGCAGAAAATCTACATTCAGCAATTCGGAATTCAATGCAGAGAGGATCAAGGTCAAAGTGCGCCGACAAAGGGCGATGACACTTAATCACAAACAAGTCACTATCACTCCTGCGGACTTACGGGTCTGTACTTATCATTCCGGACATCGTGCCATCTTGACTTCTTTGCCACACCTCGAAGAGCATTACGCAATTTCTACTTGATATTGGCTATGATGAAGCGTCGGGAATTATTAACAAGCACTCTCACGTGGAGCTTAAGAACATTCCTCAACCGTGGAGAACACTCTACATCATCATCACTAAGTGTCTCTCTGGGTGCGTGGCGGTGGCTATGAGCATCCCAAGCTCATGGGCGCAAGTCTTACGGTCATTGATCAATAAAAAGGACATTGAAATCGAAACACTGATATGGGATGACATGATGACATTTCACAAGAAGCTTGGCTCAAAGATTCCCTATGTCGGATACACAAAGCTTTTGATCCAGAGAGCACTTGGACTTAATCCTGATATTCCCAAGAGGCTCAATGACCATGACAATCACGACGTGTTGTCCGAACCTATCCTTTCTATCATAATCAAGGAATCGACAACAAAGAAACAAGGTGCCGTGTTGCACGATCACCTCGACTAATGAAATCAAAAAGCTTGAAACATACAAAAGGTATCAAGTAGCAGGACGAGAAGGCAAAGTTGGTCATCTCGATGAAAAGCCTTACGGAACTCCTACTCGGAGAACGAAGAGGAAGTCTTTGGAAGTCAATAAGCCGAGAGAGTCAAAGGAAAGTCCCAAAGAGGAAACCTACTCCAAAGAAGAAAGTTCCCTCTCAGGAAGTTGCTCCTATTCCTACACCTGAACCACAAAGAAAGCTCTTTGGATGAAAGCTCACGAAGATACACAATCGGGACGAGGAGTTCCACTACTCAAAGCGCAAAGGATGACACTCCATCAGTACCAAAACCTCCTAGTCCAATAGCTGAACATGGCAAAGGAAAGACTCATGTACTTGTGCCATATGATGAAAGCTCAGAAAGTGATGAAGAGCAACCGGATAAACCATACGGAAGAAGTTCAAATTGCGTTCGACTTCAACCGTTGCACAACAATTTGCTCAAGAACAAATGGGTGGCCCAGAGGTCAAGTGGTGCTTCAACCTTCACCGGATCCCGATGCGGTTAATCAACCCGATAAGGGATGCAGTGCCACCACTTGGTACAACAACAAACACGTGTTGAAGACACTCTTTAGTATGCTATCGAAGAACCAGAGTCTGAGAAGTTAGAGAAGGTAAAAGCGATGAAGAAGGCTGCTGACCAAAGCCAAAGCGATGAAAAGCTAAGCCAAAGCAGATGATCAAGCTAAGTGCGAAGAAGATGTTGAGTATGATAAGTTTCTTCTAGATAGTCATGCCGCGATCAAAGGAAGAAACCTCTAAGCCACCAAAGGACCCGAAGTCTCCTCACATCTCATCATCATCGATTCGCTCTCATTCTTCACCACCACCATCAAAGAAATCAACCAAATCATCATCCAAATCTGTGAAGAAACCACCTCGATCTTGGATTTCTCATACTCATGAAAGAATTGTGAAAGCCGTCCCAACAAGTCGGAAAGAAGGACATGCTCTGAGGCTGAATTGGTTTTTGCGACCAAATCTGATATCTACATGATGAAAATGACAAGATCGAAGTGAAAGGGAGTATGTGAGAAGCTTCGAGCAGGATGATCTACAAGGGAAAATGGGCGACGTAATGATCGAAGGCTACACACACAAGTACCTTCTGGATATCGTTCCTAAAGTCACTAAGGAGATGTTTACCCGACAACTATATCCGAATCTTATGCAGATAGCCAAGCAAACTATAAGATCTACACCCTTAACCGTGACAATCAATCCATCGATCCTAGTAGTTTTCTCGGATAATGAATTGGTGGCCAAGCTTGTCACACAAATGTCTAAGCGATCTGGACATTTAATTTCGATGAAGGAAAATTTGTTTCAAGCATTGTTGGACTACCAACTCAAGAAGCATGCGATCGAAGGCGAAAGGTCCAAGCGTCCTAGAGCGATGAAGATAAGGATCGGGATAAGAATGATGAAGCTAAGCGACGAAAGAAGTCTAGTGAATCATCTTCCATGCCCCTCCTCCTGACCTCCACCTCTCAACAAAGGTCCCTCCTCGTTCTTCTACGGATAAACCTCGGATTCTTACAGTTGCCACCCACGACTCCGGTGATCACTTTGAGTATACGGGTGGTGGCGATGAGGTCCGTGAGCCCCTACAACAACCGCCTCTCCCAAACAAGTAAAGAAACGGAACCATCATCTAGGCCTAAGAAAAGAAAGAAAGAAGGCACCTGGGGCCCTATGTATCATGGCTAGATGAAGATACCACAGAAGAATTTGAATGGTTTTCTACACTTGTCAATTCCACTCCTACCCTGAAGAAGGTCAAGATCTGGTAGACGGTAATACATTGGAGCATGCTAAGATTATGCAAGAAAAGTTCCATGTGAAGAAGATGGCGAAATCCGAGTTGGGCGAAATCAAGAATGAAGCTTTTCAACCGTGGAAAAGATAGTCGAAAAGTGCCATCGAGGTAGGATATCACCTTGAAAACATTGCTCGAGCTATGTCTAACAACATGGATTGGCTCAACCTTAAACAAACATCGACTTCAACAAACGGGACAACCCTCCATACTACACCGACTGGTCAAAACCTCTACCAACAATTGGCCAAACAGATGAACCAAGGATTCCATTCAGATATTTCTTCAACAAAGACATGGAATTTCTTCTACATGGTGGCGATGGTTCAAGGAAATACGCTACATCGCGACACTTCCATTCGCGGCTATATACTCGAAGCTGCATAGCCATCAAGGAGCGTGCCAATCACTTGTTCTCCAACAAAGTGGAAGCATATGACAGAGATGCATTTATGGGATTCATCATTGGCGAACGAAGAATCTACTACGTTTGCCAGGTTCAAAAGTCTCAACATGCAGCGGTGTTGATTCTAAAAGTATCGTTGCCATCAAACACGTCGATATTTCATCTAAGTGGGACTACACCTTCCTAAAGAATATCGTGGTCAAACGACAAGATGAAAGGATTACGCATTCTCAAGGCGACTTTGAGAATTTGTCTATCAACGACATCGAAGACATGTACCTTGCCAAAGTACAGTGTCGTATGAGACAATTCTCCAGCGAAGTACAGCGTGAATTCATCAAGTCAGTGCTCATCTTCATCAGACGCATAGTTATCAAAGAACGTGTAGAAGATCTCCAGCTTGCGGTAGAATCTTATCGGACCGGTGTCAACTTCACTCCACGCGGCTTGATCTTCCCGAGCATCAACCGGCTCTCACAATTTACACTCATCGAAACCATTCGAATTGTTTACGCGAGTGAACTTCAAAGAAATTTCGATGGCGTGCGAGATCTACACAAATTTGGAGATCACACTTTGAAGTTGGTTAGGGGCGGATTGGCTTATCGGTTGAAGGATATACATCAGAAGATTGGGTCTCCTAAGCGATGGAATTCTCGGGATCGAAGGGACGTGAAGAGGATCATCACCATGATTGATGAACGGTTGTATAGAAGGGATCGATTCGGAAGATTGGAAAGCTATGTTGGTGGTGGACCGGGAAACATCATCGGCTTTCAACGCCCGACATTCACACTCTGGCGACATCTCCGGACTACGGTACCCTTGAACTCGCTTCTTTCATTTTAAATTTGGATGTATGATCTATTATGTCAATGGCTTGTGCACATATTACAGTGTACAACCCGTACTTGTAAATAAAGGACCCGTAGTGCGCAGCGATGCCACAATCCTTATAAAAGGAGTTTAAAGCTTCTTACTTTTAAGTAAAACCTATCAAACCTTTCATTTTTCAAGGTTTTGCTCAAAAGAACAAGTACTTTCCCTTATGATTTTCAAAACCTCAACCGTTTATATCACTCGTTGAGGGGAGTACTTTGACTAAAATCTTTGTTCACTAATTGTTCACAGTGGTCATTCTTCCAGCAACACTCGAAATGGTCATATTTATTCTCAACTTTTCAAAAATAACATTTTATATGCCATTTTTGAGGGAGAGAAAATACGTGATAAGAAATATGTTGTGTTTTGCTATATGAACTCTCGTGCTAAGAACACTTTAACCCATGAATTGGCGAGATCTTAAGCGTTAGTAACTTCGAAAAGACTTGTCTGGGCGGGTAATAATTTCAAGCTAGTTCGCTAGTGATGTAAGCGTGTCTCCAAAGGACTTGTCAGTAGAATGTACCATTAGAAACTCTTGGTAGACATGAACTCGGCGGGTTTGACAACCTTCCAAGGTTGTCTACACCTTCAAGGTAGTTATTAGAGCTAGTTGTCACCTAAAAGCGGACAATGCAACTCTTTAACTATGCCACGCGTAATCGTGTCTCGGGGAATGTCTATCTTGAGTCGATCAATTCAAATGTCGCGCTCTTTCCTCACTATCTGCATTTTAGTTAAAACTCTTAAAGCACATGTGGAGGAGGAGTATTTATGCAAAATCTCATCTCAACAGTGGTTCAAAAATGTTTTCATTCATAAACACCGAGCGAGATTTTTCAAGTAAATGGTTTTATGGCAACATAGGTTAGTCATGAAGTTATAAGGTGACTAAGGTTAGGAATAACCGTCCTATATCATGATCCTTGAGCGAGAGGGATCTACCCAATGACACCACAAATAGTTAGAATTTAGAAGTCCTTAGGTATGATTATAAAAAGGAGAATTGAGAATCTGGAGAAAGAAGGAGTTGAAGAATAAAAAAAAATGCAAAGAAAAGGGTGAAAAGAAATAGCCCTCCAGATTATTCAACTTAGGGCGGACACCGGGTTCAATTCATATGCTACTGGTTGTCACTAGATGACACCGGTATTGAAGATTAAAAGTCGTCATGGACCCGGTGACGCATGCACTAAACCTTCTTAACCACTCAAGTTTCTCTCAACAGAAGCTTGTTTCATTCTCAGAGGGAACCCTACGTAAACTATCGGCTTTCTCTTAGAGATTGCTGGTATTGAAGAAGGAGACCCTCTCCCTAGTCTCAGGAAAACCAAAATGCACTATTGAGTCTAGAGCCACGAGATTCATCAAAAGATCTCTTAGGTACACTTGACATTTCATCACTTGACATTCAACAATAAGAATTTGAGTGGTACATTATCGAGTCCTTCACGGATCTTAGCAATCTGTCGAGAACATTTATGAGAGGTTCACATTTGTGATCCTCGGTGATTGAATGGAAACTCCCGGGTCAACATCAAAGCGACCACGGCGGTCGTTAAACTTCGGCAACTCCCGTGGATTGCGCTTAGTGGTCTCAAGCGGTCTGTCGTGAGGTGATGCTTCGATGTACCTCACGTGACTCATCGAATCGTAGGTGTACTTCGGTACATCGTGTTATCTCACTTGTGGGACTCCGATTGAGGAACGGCCTTTGTAAGAATTAGAGTTGTGTTTTCACACTATGTTGTCAACACTCTCGAAGTTCAAACTTGTAAGTGCCGGAATCCGCTTATTACTAACCGTTTAATGTTTTCTTCTTATGGAAGCTCTGGGCGGAATGATCGTCTGAGATTCTCCACTTGTTAACACCAACAACATCATCAAAGAAGTTCTATCTTAAAGCAACACAAAAGTCGGAATGATTCTTCGTCAAATCAAAGATTTTACAAAGTTAAAGACTTAAAGAACTTCATCGACCAGTAATCCAGCGTTAAAGAGTGTGTGAGCATGTTGGAGAAAGAGCGTGGAGACACTTGAAGCGGCGAAGCGTACTGGCGGACTTGATCGTGCACAACAACAACATACTATCATTTTCATCACAAAGAACAATGATCAAAGAACAAAGTTAAAGATGGCGTCAAAGCATAACTGTTCAAAGAAAACTATCTCGCTACATTGGGGAGATGGTTCAAATCAAGGAAATTCTTCTCACAAGAAGAAGAATGTCGGAAGGCGTCAAAGCTACTATTACATCAACGCCTTCACCATTTTTCATCACCAACACTTGAGTGTTGGTTACTTGAGGGGAGATTGTTGGAATCACTCCTAAACCTTTATTCAAGTGTTAGTTACTCATATGTAATAGTTAGCTTAATTATGGCCTTTATGTTTGTTATTAGCCTTAAGCTTATGTAGAAGGCCCATGAGCTTAGGCCCAAGCCCATAGGAGAAAGGAAGGGACTAGGAGTGTTGCCTAGCTTCCTCCTATAAATACCTCTTGTAAACCTTCATTTGAAGGTTGGTTGTTCAAGTTATTTCTTTCACTACATCTACTCCTAAACCGTGTCTTTATACGTGTGTGTGTTGTGTTTGATTTCTTGTTCAATCGCCTCTCTATCTTTCTATTAAGCTTGTGTGGTAAATCTAGTGACCTAACGCGGCATTATTGGAGAAATTCTTATCTTTTACCTTCTCCATAATCCTCAAAGGATATCTCGGAACAACAAGTATCCTAACTTGTCCTTTTCCACTTTTGAGTATCAGGATCTTTATAACTTAAGATGTATTATTGTTTGATAAACCACTCGTTGTAAAATATTCTCATCTATCGTACTTTATTTTCTTTCAATTCGATATCACTTACAAGGATTTTAATTCCTTTTACCTTAACTGCTATTTTAACGACATGGTTTAAATCTTTGTAAACATTGAGAGTTATAACAACTAAACCGAGCGTCAAATTATGGTTCCTTAATTATACATAGCCTAGCTAACTATGTCTAATGCAGGAGGGATCATGTTATGTTAAGGGCTTGATTATTTATAAATCTTAGTGCAAGCAAAATTTTTCACATATTCCAAAAGTCAAAGAAGTGATGCTTTCATGGAGATATTCATCAATATTTTTCTACTTATGATTTTTTGTACACTCTCAATCATCGATAACGTATGACACTTTTCATCTTCTCTTCGTTATTCATCACAAAACAAAAATTCGATGAACAACCACGAATGAATTCGGGATGAATTCCTTTTGGAGTAGGCGAATGTGACAACTAAATACTGGTCATTAACAAACTTTGAAAATTTTACTATTAATCTCGGGAATTTACTATTCATCGGTTACTATTCATCGTTTTTGAAGTCGATTTGATATTCTGAGAACGTATTTCAAAATTTTACTATTCACGAAACACTATTCATTCCCGAAGAAAAAAAATCACTATTCATGATTCACTATTCATCATTTATCGTAAACTAGGTTTACAGTATCAGTCAGCGTAACCTTAAAGGTTTAGCTGCGAATTCATGAACATATCATCGAGGACATTTCATATAGACTATATTTAGTCTACATATCATTAGCAACATCATCGTAATATTAGTTCATGCATGATTTTGCATTTTACATTAAACGCATAATTTCCTATTAAATAAACGCTATCGCGTAATCATTTATTTTGAACATTTGATCCGACCCTTCCAAAAATTATCCTGATATATTTTTATACTCATATTAAGATTATAAAAATAATATTATTAGTTTACCCAGTGTTTTAAATTTATTTTGTATATAAATTGTTATATTTATATAATTACGACGGTTTTCGTAAATACTACTCGATATATATTATTTCACTCAATTTTTGTAAGAAATGTATTTTCATAATTTTTATGGCTTTGATATATTTTATTTTGTTCCATTAAAATTTATTTTTAGCTAACGCTACCTTAAATACTTAAATAAATACTCAAGTTACCAACTATACATAAACAATTATACATTTACTTCTACACTTATACACTTAAGTATACAAAATACACTAAAACCTTGCCTTGTAATGCCTTTGTCGACACAAAGGGGATGACACACACTTTTGAGTACAAAATATCAAGCTACAATAATACTTATATGTTTTAATATTAAACTACTAACACATACTTACTAAAATATCAAGGTGTAAATCAAATAAACTCTCCCATCCTCTCATCCTAGAACCGGCCAAGGGTAAGACCAAGCAAGGAAGCCAAAAAAATTTCAATACAAGTTTATTTATCAACTCTAGTATACTCTTAATCAAGGTTTTGAGATAAAAACCTAGGGTATTAGGATAAACCCTTGTTCTTTAAACCTCATCAATTAACTAGTAAGCATTTCATGATCATTTTTAATTTTTTCATATTCATACTTTGGTCATTTTATCATGCTTGAGGAAAACATGCAAGTTATATGATTATCTATACCACTTTATTTGTTTTTAAGTGCTATTAATGAATATATATCATCCTATAATTATCCCTTGAAACACAACATTTTTGATGATGTCTAGGAACCCATGACACCCTAAGAAGGTGTATGGTAGGTTTAAAATAGCTTTGGCATTGGTTTGAAGTGATTAGAATAAGTATTACGCGAGAAAAATCCATTTCGACAACATTATATAAGGGTCTGATCATTTTTGTTAATTCTGGAAGTTTCGGCAGTTTGTAAAACTTTTTGGGCTAGATATTCAGAAAATATACTTTAAAAGCAGCGTGACGCTTGAATGGGTTAAAAGCGAGGTTATAACGAAGAAGTTATGCTATTTTCAAGTTTAACGGCGAAAACTATATTTAGAAAATTTCAGCATGCTGTCCCAAACTTTTCACGAGTAAAAAATGAGTCTTAAAGCGTTATTAAATGAGAATTTATCAAAAATATATTATACTTTAACATGAAGCTAGGGACATATAAAGCGTAGAAAGCGGACTTGTAGATTAAATTATACGCGTTTAAACAAGGTTGTCGTAACTATTTCATATAAGCATAACTAATATATTTTCTAATAGCCAAAATTACGGCCGCGAATGACCATGTTGAGGGTCGTTTTATCATCGATGGAATACGTTTTGAAAACAATGTCTTCTAGTAAAAGTGAGATCACCTAGCCTATTTTCCAAAATGTTCAACCGTTCATCAAAAGAGTTGTAGCGAGTAAATCGGTCACTCAAACTTTGTCAAAAACTACCCTTAAACTATATTTTTGGTACAAGTACCCTACTTTACCTATGTTTTTCTCCATGATCGAGACCTCTATGATGAAAATTCAAAAGCTAAAACTTTTAGATAATGCTACAAGCTTTCCAAAACCATTGAGTTTGCTTCCTCGATATTCACTATTTTACGACTAGTTTTTCGAGGCCATTTAGTTACTTTCTGAATTGTCAAATGTTGTTTCTGACGAAAAGCTATAATTTCATAATAAATCACTAAATGACTATCGTAGGATATCATTTCAAGCGTATATATACTTATAAAGTAATTTAAAATTGTCAAGGCGTTATAAGATTATTTTTAAGACGATAAGCGTTATTTTCAAAATTCACAAGTGGTATAGATATCATACGGATTGCATGCATAACATTACATCATGACTTATTATAGAACATATCATTCATAATAGGTCACGGTTAGAGGTTGCGCCTCATTTCATTATATCCACTTTTTATCGCATCATTGTCAAGTGAGTTCCATAGCCCCATTTTCAATTGTTTTATACTTCTTTTGGGGGAGATACATTCTCCACAACTTTTATGACATTCATGTCTATTTGCAAACTATGTGTTTATCTGAACTGAATGTTTAGTCATACGAAGTAACAGTATTGCCATACTTAGAATTTCTATATCATAAATCATTGGGCTAGCGGTCTTGGTATAATCATTGACTAATGGTCTTGGTATAATCATTGAACTAGGTCTTGTATAACCATTGAACTAATGGTCTTGGTATAATGTTGAACTCGCGGTCTTGGTACAAACATGAACTAATGGCCTTGGAAAGATTTGAAATTATACGAATTATGTGTTATGTCAAGTAACTATTGATACATTAAGTTATGCACTATTTTGTGAATTCATTTGACGATGTGTGTTTGAACATAAACTATACACATTTTGGCGTGGGTTGTGAACACCAGGTTGCAAGTTTTGTATGGGAACTTGGGTAGGTGGATTACAACCTTTCTTTTGAAGCGATTTTGAAAGGCTTTACATTTCAACGCAAACTCTATGAACTCACTCAACTTTTGTGTTGACACTTTTTAGCATGTTTTATCTCAGGTATCTAAGGCATACACTTCATGGCATGCATGTGGAATTATCATAGAGTCGTGGTGACGACGCGTCTCACATGGGATTTATGCACTTTAAAAACATCGTTTGGCTTGTATCAAACTTATTTCCGTACATGATGATTTTCATTTAGGACCTATACTTTGTAAACTCTGATTGTTTTATTAAATCAAACAATGTGTTTTCCAAACGACACTTTAGGTCGTTCAATATAACTGTGATTGTGATGCTATGACAGTCAACCCCCAGGAATTCCATTCCGCTGCAAAACAGGTAATTTGGGGGTGTGACAACACATCTTTGCAAACCAAGTCGGTTCCTTCATAGTATTCCTTTATGGATGTTGATTGTAAACGTTTGTGTAAGGTTGTACTTGAAGACTAGGTGGTGGTTGAACCATTTGAGGTGGAGTTGCTCCTTGTTGTGGATAATGTTGTTGATTGAATTGTTGTAGATAAATTTGTTGTTGTTGATTAAATTGTTGATGTTGTGGACTTAGTTGTTGTTGTTGTTGTTGATTATAAGTATAAGGAAAGTAGCTAGAGTATGGTGGTTGTGACATGTTGAAAACTTGTGTTGTTAAATGGATCTTTGTAGTCGAATGAAGCGTTGTTGATGAAGTATCCTTAGTAAGAAAAACCAAGTTTAGGCAAAGTAACACTTAGGCGTAAAAATACCAAACTTACGCGTAAAGCAATAGTTCGCGTAGGATTAACTTCGCGTAAGAAATGAGAAACACTAATATTGGCGTAAACAGAAAGTTAGGCGTAGAAAGCTTATCGTAGGATTAGCTTATCGTAAGACAAGGCTTAAGTAAGAAAATCTTAGGCGTAAAGAGTTCTACACATAAGTTTGAGCTTATGCGTAAAATAGGGTTTTGCCCAAAAATCGTTTACACTATCCGCGATTGTAAAGGATATCCAAAGTCAAAGTGTTTTCGAGGCTTATCCAAGCAAGAAAACCTGAGTAAACTCTGGAAAGAAGATCAATCCAAGGAAAAGTTATGCGTAAAAATAGGGTTTTGTTACGCGTAAAACTTAACCAAAAGTGATTTTGTTGGGTCTATTATAGATTTGATGATACAAAACAAGAAGAATGAAACATGAAGGACTTAAAGTGACAAGAAGGAAACTACAAAAAGATGGAGGATTTGGAAGATTCTAGAAGATATGCTTAAAAGAATATTTAGTTTCCTAATTGTATTATGATTTCTCTTGTAAACCTTAGATGTCTCTAGTATATAAAGAGACATAGGGTCATTAGTTTAAGTGTACGTACAAGATGTAGACGTCTAAAGGTGTGTTTGTGTGGGAACCTAGGCGTAGGGATTTGGGAAAACGCCTAGGGTTTGGTTTAGTTAGTAGACATGTTAGATCAAGTCTTTGATCTTTATTATAGTTAGTTAGTTAGTTTATGATAATAAAAAAAAAAACTTGTTCATAATGATGTTGATTCTATGTTTGAATATTCCGCTTTCATTATTATGTGTTCCTAGATATAATATTAGACCTCGTCTAAGAGCTTACAACGATATTTACATGTGGTATCGAGCACGGGGCTCATGATATCTAGGGATCTACAAGGTTTTCTTGAAGAAAAGGAAGAAAAATTGAAGCTGTCAAAATTCGTAATACTTCTGCAGCACTATTTTAAAAACGTTATAACTTTTTAATGAACCTTTGGATTGGGCTGAAATTCGAACTGGAGCTTCTTGGTATGTCTATCTTTAAACTCACCAAAGTGATTGTTGATCTGAGCTCTCAATCAAAAGATATAAGCAGTCGAATTCTGCTTTGATTTTTCGTTTTGTTACAGATCATAACTATTTGTTAACGGTCGTACGTGAAATTTTAGGTGGATGTTCTCTATATACTCATCTAACTTTCCACTGAAGGGATCTTTGATCTGAGCTATTATGTGAAAGTACTTGCTTAAAATACTGCTGTTATGTCGAAAGTCTTGCTTGATTTTTAAAGTAATCTTGTTGTTCAGTATATGAAAGTCTTGCTTGGAATTCAAAGTCTTGTTGATTATTGACAAAGTACTGGATTTTTTTTAAAGAATCTGCTTATGCTTCAAAGTCTTCTTTACTGTCTCATGGCTAGCACTTGCGTTTAGATGAAATCTTTGTTGCAAAATCTTTGCTAAGGTACTTAGATTTTATTGAAAGTCTTGTTTGCCCAGGTTTGAAAGTAATGCTGATTGGATGAAAAGACTGCTCCTTCTCAAAGTACTGTTATTATTGAAAGTATTGCTGCTCTAAATTTAAAGGTACTGTTACTCATTCTAAAGTACTGCAAATTTATGCAATCTTCTTTGTTAAGAAGTCTTGGGCTTAAATCACTGCTTGGATGCAAAATCGCTTGGAGGTTTAAAGAAATCTTGCTCAAGGTTTTTGCATGGTGAAATTTATTTGGATTGACAGTATAATGGTTTATTACGAGGAGATTTGGAATCAAGGGGAAGTCGACACACATACTTTGACAGAATTGGATTTTTAGTTTTCGGACGACACACACACATGTTGTTTTGTTCACACACACAGGAAGAAATTTTTGTTCTTAAAAGGATTTAAAAAGGCTCGTTTTGGAGATTTATTGAAGAATTGATTACGAAGAGGATTCTTTATCACTTATTTGAAGGTGAAGTGGAATTACTTGGTTTGTGTTCTTATCATCTAGCTTTTTGAATCTAGCAATGTGTGATTTTTCTTATGATGCTCTATGCACACATTGGCTATCACTTAAAAGTTACGTTGTAGTGCTCATGTCTCATACTAGTTGAGGATTCTTGTCAGGGATTGCGGTCTACTTGTTGATTTGTATAAGTATGGAGTTCCGTGGATAGTCAAAGATTTAAGACACAAGTTTGGGAAATTCTACTTCATCAAATTCGTTATACTCGGTTTTCTTCACAAGTAATCATTACATAAAGCCTACAGATTTTGAAGAATCATTAATGTACATGTATCACTCAAGGGGAAGTGTTTGATTTTTACTACTGTTGATCATTATTACTACTACTAGTTGGAGTTTTCTATTGTTTTGGATCCATTTTTCCTATGGTGCGTAATGGTGGGTGATTTTAAACATTGGAAGTCTTAGATTGGAAGTATGATATTGGTTCGTGGTGGTCAAGATCATTATTTGCATACGTTCCCTATTTGGATAATAACAAAAAGGGGAAGAGATGTTTGAGTGACATGTTCAAGTCAAGGGGAAGCATGGAAGACAAGATTGTTTCATTCATGGTGAGATTTAATTATCTCAACTTTTGCTACTTCGTCTAGGGAAGTTCGTACAAGAATTGTGTTTGTTTTGTCATCATCAAATAGGGGAAGATTGTTGTGTCTATTATAGATTTGATGATACAAAACAAGAAGAATGAAACATGAAGGACTTAAAGTGACAAGAAGGAAACTACAAAAAGATGGAGGATTTGGAAGATTCTAGAAGATATGCTTAAAAGAATATTTAGTTTCCTAATTGTATTATGATTTCTCTTGTAAACCCTAGATGTCTCTAGTATATAAAGAGACATAGGGTCATTAGTTTAAGTGTACATACAAGATGTAGACGTCTAAAGGTGTGTTTGTGTGGGAACCTAGGCGTAGGGATTTGGGAAAACGCCTAGGGTTTGGTTTAGTTAGTTAGTGTTAGATCAAATCTTTGATCTCTATTATAGTTAGTTAGTTTATGATAATAAAAAACCTTGTTGATAATAATGTTGATTCTATGTTTGAATATTCCGCTTTCATTATTATGTGTTCCTAGATATAATATTTGACCTCGTCTAAGAGCTTACAACGATCTTTACAGATTTTTAGCCCAAAATGATTCTAAACCAGATTTTTGTGATGAAACAGCTTCAATATCACCAAAATAGCACAAAAGTGTTAAACTTGATGATCCAAAACTTAGAAACACCTTATGCGTAGAAATGCTCCCACGAATAAAACCAAGCTTAAAAACAAAGAATAACACGTAAAGTTTGAAACTTTTTGCTTAAAACAGAAATATTAACACCTAAAAACGTTGAAAGTACAAGAATCTTGAATTGAAAAGTGTAAAAATTGAGTTTTTAAGCGTGACAAAGTTTGTAACTTGTGTGTTACGCGTAAGAGCAAAAACCAACTTCAAAAACAAAAACCTTTTCACCCAACTATTTGGCGAATGATACCACTGTTAGGTTCCCATATTCATAACACAAGCATCAATATAAGAAATAGATTAGAAGAGATCGGATGAACAACACACACACACACGTATGAGTAATGAAGAGTTATGCGTAGAGTGTGAATAAGTAAATTGAACAACCAACCCTCAAGAGAGGGTTTACAAGAGTATTTATAGGAGGGAAATAGGGCAACACACCAAGTTTCCATCCTTTCCTTATTAGGCTTGGGCCTAGGCTTATGGGCCTTCTACATAAGCCTAAGCTTAATAACAAACATAAAGGCCATAACTAAGAAAACTATTACATATTAATTACTAACACTTTAATTTTAGTTTAGGAGTGATTCCAACAGATCCTTCAAGTGAGGGATCCGTGGGATCTATGGACCAATAGCTATTTTTCCTCTATAAATAGTGAGCCATTGACTCATTGTTTCTTACCCCTTTCTCACATTTTTTTTCTTTGAGTTATAAACTCTCTAACCTCATATCCAAGTGATCTATGTATGTAGTCTTGTTTTTGTATGATTCTCTAGGTTCCTCTTAAAGGCGAGATCACCACCTTTTGAAGTCGAGCAAGCTCAAGTCCATGAGTTGCCATGCTTATCATCAAGACTCCGGGGTTCTCTTGTTGATAGTTATCTTCTTTCTCATAAGAGTGTAGTGTTGAACATTAGTGAAAGATGTCTAAAGGGTCAAGGCGAAGACATTAGTGAGGTTGTCGAACGTCAGTATTGAAAGCTCTAGTGAAGGGTGCTTAGAAGTCAAGTCAAAGGAATTAGTGAAAGGTGCCTAAGGTGTACAAATCGATATGGTGTGCTCGATGTACAAGATGGATTAGTATTGGGTCAAAGGATATTGATATCCTTGTTGATGTTGTTATAAGGAGCGGATCTCCTTTGGGGATTAGTTATTGTTGTAGTGTTGGGTAGTAGTTCCTCCATTGTAATGGAACTCGGTATCTAGCCTTATACCGATAAAGGGTAGCGACGTTGTGTATAGGTTTGGTCCCTCTGCGTGGAAGAACCCGGCATCTAGCCTTGTACCGGATAAAGAGTAGGCAACGTTGTGAAGGCTTCTCGGCCATAAGGAGTTGGTGTCGTGTAGTGTTTACAAACTCTCGAGTAGGTGACTCGGGGAGTGGAGTAGGTCAAGGAAGGTGTCCTTGCTTGAACCAATATAAATACTCGCGTTGTGGTTTTGTGCTTCTTACTCCTTATTCTTTCATTACATATTTATATATGTTTGTCTATCAACATCACATGTTTAAATAGATTGACATAAGTTGATCTAAATAGTTTAAAATGAACTTTTAATCGGTAAAACTATTCAACCCCCCTTCTAGTTTTCCACAATTGGCATCAGAGCTTTGTTACCAAGTCTCTTGGAGTTTATTGTACTTTTAAAACTTGATACGATCCATTTTTAATTAAAAACTACAAAGAATGTCTTTTACAAAAACAAAAACCATGTTTTAAAATACCTTGTTTGGATGTTGATTAGATGACAACATCTTTCTTATTTTTTTTTACTTAATTGCACTAACCTTCCTTGTCATGTTGCTTAGTTAAAGCTCATACCTATCAAGCCATAGGAATTGCTTTGTAACAAGAATACCTTCCCTAAGAAGGTATCTTATACATGAAGGAACCGGAGTTGTCTACTGACATTTATTTTGTCATAGTAAAAGAAACTCCTAAGTGCATTAGAGGTATAATTTCCCACTTATCTCTAAATAACATTAGATTAAATAATAAGTATGCTTACATAGGAATTTATATGATTATCTTTCCATTTACCAGGGTAAAAACCCTTTACCCAAAAATATATGATTATCTTTTCATATACTCATATATTACATGTAACTTCGTTAGGAAACTTTTCTTGCATACGTGTTACTCTTTCGTCTAAAATCTAGGTTTATAGAATTTGTGTTTTATTTCACTTAATCTAAAAATCATATCTTTCTAATAATAAAACAATACAAAAATCTCAAAAATTCCTCCTTCCCCATAAATATCCCTTCCGATCGCTTCCTCCACCAAACCCTCATTTTTCAAATCTTCCACTTTCAAAAATTACATCTCATTCAAACTTCATCTTCCTTCTCATCTCATCTCATCTCAAACCAAAACCAAGAAAGATCTTCATCAACATGGTGTACATCGCCCTCATACTCATCGCCTTAACACTCATCGCTCTCATGTTCCCATGATTAAGTTTTCTTATGGAGACATATACTTTATGTTGTTAATCTACATTGGTGTTTTATACCCAATCCTTTGTATCGTTCTTAGCATTGAAATGAAATATTACTAATGTTCTAGTCTATCTAATTTATTTCTCATAATATGTTTGACATTTCATTTATTTTTTATCTTTCGTATTTTTGGTCTTAAGATACATTAGAAACCAACAATTCATGCTAAAGTAAACATTGGTTAAAATACATTTCTTTGTATAAACATATAAGATGCAATAATCTTTTTCTCGTCAAAATCATGTGTATGTCACTACAGATCCACGGATCTCTGTAGTTCTACTAACCGGATCCCTCATGGAAGGGAACCGTGAGAACCGTCCATCTAGAAAACAGTTTTTTTTCATGCAAATTAAAAGCCGTTCCCTTCTTAAAAGAAATATTCCACTAGAATGTCAAACATTAAGTGAGTAAATTATCATTGTTAATAAATATCTAGTAAAAACGTTAGGTAATTATTGTTTTGCCTTAAATACGTCCCATCTTATTAACTCTTCACTTCTATAGGTTTCGTCATGTCGCATGAGTATGAGTTCGACTTTTCACTCACTTGCATGTACACCCCTAACATCTCTCTTGAACCCAACACACCTGGCAATCATGTCCGAGGGTTCAATAATCTCGAAACCCATCACTTCCATGAAGGACGTATTTTCGACACTCCTCTACAATATGAAGAAGGTATCAATACCTCCTTCCGAACCATAGGACTAGAATGTCTTCTCGAAATCAATCAGAAAATATGTCCAAGGCTTGTATTGGAATTCTTCCGTCAAGTTGAACTCATTCGTAACGAGGATCGCTCTCTATCTCTTTGATTTTGGATTAAAAACCAAAAGTCTGTTCTAACCCTTGGGGCAATTTTCTCACATCCTCCGAATTCCAAATCATGAACAATGTGCCTTCACTGAAGATTGGTCTCTTGATTCTCTCTTCAACCATCGTGAAGAAAATAGTCCATATTGTTCACACATACCTTCCCCTCAAGACTTGACTCGCATGTTATGCAAACCTCGACCCTATTACTCGGATCCAAACATTATCTATACACGGGATATCCAAGATGAGTACAAGCCTCTCACACTCATCCTACGTGAAAATGTTTGGAGTCTTAGGGGAAATCGAGAAATCCTTCCCTCTTGTTGTGCTCACATAATGTATCGTTTGCTAACACAACAACCTTACAATTTCTCCTATTTCTTTGCAAGGCGAATTGTAAATCTTCAAGGCTCCAAGAACAAACTAATCCCTTATGGAATGTTCTTAACACGCCTTTATCATCACATCATGTACTTCCACCCTTAATTCCAAAGTCCGTGTATGTATTTCTTGAACAAGATGATGGAACCTCTAAACACATCTCTCATGAATACTTTCTTCATCCCTGAATCAGCAAATACTCATCAACCATTTGATGATCCATCTAGCGAAAACGCTCAAGAAACTTAGTTTATTTTTATTAAGGTCAATCCTTAGTACTCATGCTCTATTAATGTAATGCAATTTCCTTCATGAAATAAAACATTTAACATTTGATATCTCTACTATATTAGTGTTAGAACCTCTTAGAAAACACTAGCTTGGAAATATGATGCTTTGTGCAACCCTTGCATACCTTTTGTAAAGGTGCTGTTTAGCAGGAAGACGGATCCCTAAGTTTGTGCTAGACGGATCCCTTCTCTTAGGGAACCGTGGGATCCGGGCAAACAGAAATGTAGTTGCAATCTTTATACTTCAAACCATGTCTTTAGATCACATCATACTAGCTAAACATAGTCCCTTAGGACCAATTAAGTCCTTCTCAAGCTGAGTAAAGTTTCATACTCACTCATAACTCACTTAGATCACAGTCAAGGCACTTTTTGATCTATTGTTTCAACAAAACTGATTACTCTTCCGCTCTTACACTCACACATCATCCCTCACATGTTAATACATCTAGCTTTGGAAATCTTTCAATCTTTGCAAAAGATTTGAGTCATCCTTACCTCAAAATGGGTCAAAATCTAGTTGTTCCACTTTCTATAAATCTTTAAGATATCTTCCAAAATATTATCTTAAGTTACTATCTGGTCTCTAGGATCATTTAGCTCCATTGGACACTCTCAAATGTTTAGTGTCATCCTTGGCCATTCATTGGTACTCATAAAAGTTCTATTTTCTTCTATAAAAAGCAATCATTAGCTACATCACTCATTGCCCTTGAACATTTAAGTACCCTTTCATTTAAGATACTTTGAGGAGATGAAACACTCAAAAAGGTATAGGCATTAGACCTTACAAACATCATTTTTACCCTTTCCTAACTGCTGAGAGCCGGATCCCTAGGATTAGCCTAGACGGATCCCTCATTGGAGGGAACCGTGGGATCCGGGTGACAAATTCATGTCAAGTCTAGCTTAAACAATCATTTCAAGTTCACCTTGCTAACTTGAACACTCCATCTCATCGTAATTAAGTCCCTAGATCAGTACAACTCTGAAGTTGACTCTTGTGCATGCTAATCATCACATGCCAAGGGATCTTAGTGGCTTAACTCTTGAATGCACTTGCCAAATTCCTTTCTTTATAAACCACATTGTTAAGACTATTAAAGGCATCATCTTCATCCTCATTTTCAACAATTAGAAACCTTTACAAATCTCTTTGAATCATCTCATCATGAGGAAAGTTCTTAGTGGTAATTCATCCACCAAAGGACCACCCAAGAAAATTGCTCATGTTGTACACGAAATTTCCTCAACCGAATCATCTCCCGTTAAAACCACAAATGGTAGGATCTCCCCTCCACCTATCAAACCAATCCCAAAGAGGATTTTCCCCACAAAACTACCAATTCCAAACACCACCATACCTCCTAAATCAAACGACCCCATCTCCACTAAACCATCACCATTGGTGCCTAGAGCCCTATCATTCACCACTCCACTCTCATCACCACACCTCTACAATCTAGAGGATTTGCCACCTAGGCCATCTCATCCTCCACCACCGAAAACTTTCTCCTATTTAGGAGGAATAGTGGAACAAAATCAAGGTGTTGAGTCAACACTAGCTCTGGCCTCTTTTTCTCCGTCACCATCAAATAATCCCGTTTGGATTATGAGAAATCATCAAAGTCAACCACCCGACCACATGGAAGTTGACACCTCTCTACCACCACCATCATTTTTAGTTGAGCCATCCTTGAATGCGCCTCCGCCAATCCCTCCTTCTTTTGAGGCTCCTCAACCCGCTTCACTTGATCCTTCACATCAAGCAATTTCCTTTCTTCCATCACCACTACCGAGCCATGACAAAGATTCTTATCATTGTCAACATGTTGAAAGTTTGATACATAAAGTACGTGAAGATCAACGTTTCATGTTTTATCACCTCCTCGAACGTTTTGATGAGATTAAACCTAAACAAACTTGAGCTAGAGGATTCTAGTGGTGTCCTAGTATCAAGCGCGACTTAGATAGTCTTGTAATTCAAAGTCATGTATTGCTCATTTTCTTAGTTTTTAGAGTCATGTATATCATATCTCTAGTTTTATTAAATGAAATTACATGATATTTGCTAATATTGTTCTGAGTATATGATTATTGTTCTAATACATATCTCATTTTGATGCTAAAATCGTTTGGTACATCACCTTTACTGTATTTTAGTTACAAACAGATGGATCCCTACGATTTGCTTAGATGGATCCCTCCAAGGAGGGAACCGTGGGATCCGTGCAACAGAAGACTAGTTTTCTACTAACTTGAGTCTTACTTACAGGAAATTATGTATTATATACTTGTTTTCTAACCTTTGTTTTGTAGATTTTCAATTTACACTTGAAGACTTGAAGACTTGTTTTCTAACCTTTCTTTCACATTTTTTTTAAAAACAATGTGTTGGTTTCTTTTCAAAGCTCTTTTATTTTTTGACAAAAAGGGGGAGAAGAAAGTAAAAACTACAATTCAAACTTTTACGGATTTTAGTTTTTTCTTAAAATAATTTCATGTTTTGTCATCAACAAAAAGGGGGAGATTGTTAATACAAATAAGCCGTAAAAACGTTTATGTATATTTTACGATCTTCTAATGTTTTGTCGATAACAAACGTAAAATCATTTTAACGAAACAAATAAAATACCTAAATGGCTTGAAACCAATAGTTTACTAACACACTTACATTGTCACATAAAACACTAAAACAAGTATAAGTGATTTTATGATTTAGTAATACATATGTACAACAACTAGTGTTTACATATTGGGTAAATATATACATAACTAGTATGTATTATAATGGGTAATATAAATGGATAGAAACTTAAGTTTTGACCTATTGACTAAATACATTGAAAGTAGTTAGGTAAAACCCAAAGTCCATGACCCATAACCCATTGCATGACATCATGCATAAGTCATATAGTGATATTATCCATGACCCATGGTTATAACCCATGACCCATGGACTAGATGCATTGCATCTTGTAGATACATTGTATCTACTTGGATACACATGGTCCAAGGTCTAGGACCCATGACCCGTAACCCATGACCCATGACCCAAAACCCATGGGCAAAAGGGAGCGTCCCACGGATCCCCAGTATTACACTAGACAGATCCCTCAAGTGAGGGATCCGTGGGATCCGTGGAACAGTAGCTATTTTTCCTCTATAAATAGTGAGCCATTTCCTCATTGTTTCTTACCCCTTTCTCACATTTTTTCTCTTTGAGTTATAAACTCTCTAACCTCATATCCAAGTGATCTATGTATGTAGTCTTGTTTTTGTTTGATTCTCTAGGTTCCTCTTAAAGGCGAGATCACCACCTTTTGAAGTCGAGCAAGCTGAAATCCATGAGTTGCCATGCTTCGTTATCATCAAGACTACTGAGGTTCTCTTGTTGATAGTTCTCTTCTTTCTCATAAGAAGTGTAGTGTTGAAGACATTAGTGAAAGATGTCTAAAGGGTCAAGACGAAGACATTAGTGAAAGGTGTCAACGTCAGTATTGAAAGAACTAGTGAAGGGTGCTTAGAAGTCGAGTCAAAGGAATTAGTGAAAGGTGCCTAAGGTGTACAAATCGATATGGTGTGCTCGATGTACAAGATAGATTAGTATTGGGTCAAAGGATATTGATATCCTTGTTGATGTTGCTATAAGGAGTGGATCTCCTTTGGGGTTAGTTATTGTTGTAGTGTTGGGTAGTAGTTCCTCCATTGTAATGGAACTCGGTATCTAGCCTAATACCAGATAAAGGGTAGGCGACGTTGTGATAGGTTTGGTTCTATCTCGTGGAAGAACCTGGTATCTAGCCGTAATCGATAAAGAGTAGGCAACGCTATGGCTAAGCCATAACGGCTGGTGTCGTGTAGTGTTTACAAACTCTCGAGTAGGTGACTCGGGGAGTGGAGTAGGGCAAGCAATGGCGGACCTTTATGAGGGCAGGGGAGGGTCCCCCCAAAAAAAAAATTTACGGCACCTAGTGTAAATATTATAGGTTTTAGAAGTAATTTAGTTGAGGTTACAAACAAATCTCTGATTCCAAAATAAATGGTCAAGTTCCGCCACTGAGGGCAATGAAGGTGTCCTTGTATCTGAACCACTATAAATACTCGCGTTGTGGTTTTGTGCTTCTTACTCCTTATTCTTTCATTACATATTTATATATGCTTGTCTATCAACATCCAACACACATGTTTAAATAGATTGACATAAGTCGATCTAAATAGTTTAAAACGAAGTTTTAATCGGTAAAAATATTCAACCCCCCTTCTAGTTTTCCACAATTCCATTCACGTACCGGGTTATTATATGATTATTGAATTTGATTATGCTATTACATGTCTTATGTGACTACTGTTTACCCTGCTACGATATGATTAATATGCGATTATATGATTCACCTGTTGTCATCTGACTATATGTTATCTTACTGTTATGTGACCCTTTGATTTGTCTGGTGACCATGCTAGTGTGTAATCGATTGTTTTATCTGTTTATCATGTATACTTTCGTTCAGTTAATCTCGTGGTCTATGATTATCCGTTAGTATCTTTATCTGCTAATTGTTGATCTGCCATATTTACACTCTTGCTTATGCCACTGTTTGATGATGTAAATGGTTCAGCCTATGTTATATGTCTAGTTAATTTGTTTAGTTTCCAGGCTATGTCCTTAATTCTTTCAATTATAATGTTCGGACTGTATTCCTACTTGATACATGTGGCTACCATGTTTTGAATGTTGTTAGTACTTCTGCTGTTATGGTACTTGTTATGTTATTAACTGTGGGTTACTTGACTTGTGTGATTGCCATGCTCACTTACTAATTAATTGCTTCCGCTTGCTTTTAGTTTTCCGTTTGGCTTATATGTATTCTGATTTCCTGATTTAATTGTATGCCATATCTATGTTTAGTGGGTACGCTGTCTGCTATGCTTGATTATGTTTTGGTACTTGTATGTCTGGTTGTTTATATGTGATTATATGTATGTCATCGATGCGTTGCTTTGCTTTGTTCTCCTTTGTTATCTGTTCCTTCTGGATATCTGTTACTATTATGTTATGCAGGTTCCTCTTTGACTCATTGTACCTTTTTCGTTGCGACCTTGTTTCATTTTTGCACTTCTGATTTTGTCTAGCTTTCGTTTGTTATATCTGTTCACTGGGCTTTTTAAGCTCAGCGTCATTTCTTTTCCTGCGGCAGGTTTTAGGTTGGAAGATGGGCTGAGAGTTGGATTATTTGAGTGGACCGACCCTAGTTTCCCCTTATTATTTTGGACTGATTTGAAGAGCTATTGTTTTTAGATTTCATTTCGTTTTGGACATTTTGGATTTTGTATTTTCTTTGTAAGTCATTTGTTTATATGACTTGGAAATTTATTTTATAAGGCTTCCGTTTGCAAAATTTTATTTGTATGTTCTGATATGACACCAGAATGTGATACTTCTACCCTTGCCGGGTTGGGGTGTTACAATTATGGTATCAGAGCCCAGGTTTCGTCTTGTTGACCTTAGGATTGACCTGTGAGGACTTAGGTAGACATTAGGCTTCCGTCTGTTATGATCTCTTCAGATTCCTTTTGATTTTCGTTCAGATTTGACTCCGATATTCTTTTGTCTTCATTGATTTAGCCTTTTTTTCTCTTCGCATTTGATTTTGTTATTTTATTTTCGCACATCCGTTTTTCGATCGTTAAATGGAGACTTCTCGTAGAGTCGAAGATGATGGTGCCGACCTTGCGTTGCTGCAACAGTTTCTGAACTGGAGAGGTTCGTGAAGCAGAAGCCGCACCCGACTGCAACACTGCTGGAGACATTAGGATGCTGCTGGAGGGAGTTGGACGGATCAACCAGAGGCGCAAAGACGGAGACAAGATTCAACTGGTGGACACTTAGAAGACGTGTGAGCAAAAGAACTATGACTGGCATACTTTAGACGTGCGGAGAAGCTACTACCAAGTTTCGGGCGTATTGTGGCCAACAGTCCAACCGTTGTGATACTGAGAAGATTCATATGATTGGGCGCGACTTGTGTTACTCCGATTCGTTTGTCACGCGTTTGAGGCGGTTTGATATTTTGCTATGTGATTTTGATCAGTATTACTTTTCTTTGATTTGTTCAGAACTCGGTTTGAATCGTGAAGTTTTACGATTTAGCATTTTGGTATTATCTCAGCTTTATATTTGGATCGTCAGTAATGAGTCATGAGGAACCGTTTCGAGCAAGTTGGTGGCCTTCTTCTTTTGTGATATGGTAAGTTGGTTTGATGTATTTTATGCTGCATATATGTGAATCTGGTCTGTTTTGGTATGTTGCTTGCTACCTGTATGTTATCTATTTTGTTGTGATATTTGGTTGTGTGGTTTGTCATGACCCGAGGCAGAATATGATGACAATAAGGACTTGTTATGTGATGCAAGTATTATGACGCCTGATCAACGTGATAATACCGAGATCATATAATTTGAACTTATTGGAATCATACGACGTCTTGGGAAATGCCTATGGTTGGTACGTGAATGGACTAGGGCTTATATCCGTTATTTGTCGATCCTCATGTTCGTTCGGAATTCTGTACCTCTTTGTGAGATTCTCACCGACATCTGCTACGTATAAGTTTTGTACGCTTTGGAACCGAAATTGTTACGATTATGCGAACCTATGGATTGATACGTCTGCCATAAACTCGTACGTCTCTGTGTACCCCCACGACTTTAATTTTCGAGGAAGAAAATTTTCTTTTAGAGGGGAAGAGTTGTAAAACCCTAAAAATCGAAAACGTGTTAAATGACTATAATACCCCTCAAGTCAATAATTATGAAATCCGTAGTACACGTCCAGCTCATTTAACTGTGTTATAACCTAACTTATACACATGTAATTAACATATGCAAGAAAATAAATTCAACTTATACTTATGTCCACAAAATAAATTTAACACATTAAAAGTTACTTAGACCTAATGGCATGTACAAATCACTAGAGATTTTAAACTAATCAAATAATTAAGTGAATATTGATAATTATGGAAAAGATGGATTTTTGTCTTCCTAATTCCCCCTTATTCGGCCATCATAAACGTACCCCCTATCACCAATATATTTTCCATGATTTTCTCCCATTTACTCCTAATTAACTTTCCTTTTTGTAACCTACTATTATCATTCAAATAAAACACAAAAACCATAACCTCCCTAACACCAAAAGTGATGGCACCCTCACTTTTTCTCCATTCCAAATCGAAATCAAGATCAGAAAGTATTCCATGGAGGTTGTGGGCGGGGTTATCTCTCAAGGTCTGCTGTGATCGTGTGTAACTTGTAAAGGAGTCCTGGCGGGGGGTTTGATTTTTGTCGGTTTTGGGGTGCTGCCGGGTCGTAGGTTTCTAGGGCAAAAGAGGAGGTGTTGGTTGTTATTTTGGTCTTGTTTTCTTCCCCCCTCACGCACGCTACAAGGTAAACCATATAACCATTCTCTCGTCTCCTTAATTCCCTTCGTTTCATGCACCTGGTCATATGTTATTTTGCTTCCAAGCGCATGAATTTATACAAGAATCACACATAATGATATGTTAAACTTGTCACATGAAATGATAACTATTATTGTCACATAAAATCATGTTATGGTTTCACCTATATGGCGAATGGGAATGGACACATAATCTGCTATCTTGAAATCTGAATTGGTCTATCATACACACGACATACACAAGTTTTATTATCGTTGTGACGAGTTAGATGGGTCTTGTACGTATGAATATATCCTTGATTTAATGGTGTCGACTAGAATGAATAAAGGATCTCGCTTGGTTTGCAATGGATTGAATAGAATTATTTTGGGGTAAGGGAGGTCACGACCGGAAGTGGGATTTTATCAAGGGTTACGTAATCTTGTCGAAGTCGAGTCTTAATGGTTTAAAACATATACGTTAATCTAAATCTAAAGCTAGGGTTTTGTTTAAAAGATACGATTTAATAAAGGTTAAAGGGTAATTTTGTGATTTATAAAACTTAAAGGTTTGACTTGTTAATGTTATAACTAAGGGGACTAAATGAGTACAATGAGTAAATTGCTATATTTACACGTATGACCCTCTACTTTGTAATAATGAAAGTTTAAACCCTAAATTTGTGTAACTTGTCATAAATGATCCTTAAACTATAATAATACTCATTTTCATCATTTAAACCTAATATTACATCAATATATCATTAATGGCTAAACTAACTAAATATGGAAACCTGCTATTTATGGAAAGTTACCTAAAATAGAAAGTTACTAAATATGAAAACCTGCCTAAAATAGAAAGTTACCAAAAATAGAAAGTTACTAAATATGGAAACCTGTCTAAAATAGAAAGTTACCTAAAATGGAAAGTTACTAAGTATGGAAATACTGCTAAAAGTGGAAACCTGCTAAAAATGGAAAGCCGTCTAAAATGGGTCATATGATCTTGATAAGCGTTATCTAATTCATATAGGTTCCGGGCAGCGTGATTGATTCATCTTGTGACTTTACTTTCCTATTTAGCTTGCTTCGAATAAGGTACAGATATTCTGACCTTTCTCATAAGGTTTCTCATGATCTCTTTGCATCTTTGATCTCTTGCCATTTTGTTATTGACCCCTTTGATATTGACCCTTTGCTATTGAACCTTTGCTATTTGACCCTTCACTATTGAACCTTTGACATTGAACCTTTGACATTGAACCTGTGATATTGGACTATTGCTATGAACATCTGAATTGTGAACTATTGATATTGAACCTTTGATTATGAAGACTTATATATTGCTACACTTTGGACCTTTTGTATTGACCTGTCAGTTTGATATCTGAGCCATTAACTAGGCATAGGGGTTCCATGTCCGTGTCATTGATGCACCAATGGCATGACTCCAGTGTGGATGAGTGATGTTCCACACCGTCCCCATTTTGTATTGATTATGCGCGCTTCAGATATATTGTATGGCCACTATTGTTCTGCAGGGGGCATATGGATGCATCCTAGATTTGTACTGTATTGTTATTGACATATATATTGTTCTGGTGATGTGGTGCGTGTGTGCAATACACCCCCTCACATTCTGGGAGCTAGCTACTCCATTGGTTACTTAAGGTCTCCTATTAGTTTTTATATCCGAGGTCACCGAATACAATGGCTACTATTGGATACTTGGCTCCTATTGCCACTATTGATATTATTGTATTGTATTGTTGGCTCGGGATAGATTTCTAACAACCCTTACACTTTTGAAATACCTATATTGTACCTTCTGTATTCCCCAACGCACCATATTCTGTATTAATTGTCCATTACTCAGTACCCTTATCTGACTCACTCTACTACCATGCTATATTCCATTGCATTGATCTGTCATAATCTTATTCCGTTACTTCGGACTATCATTCCTGTTAATACAAATAATCCGTAAAAACGTTTATTTATATTTTACGATCTTCTAATGTTTTGTCGATAACAAACGTAAAATCATTTTAACGAAACAAATAAAATACCTAAATGGCTTAAAACCAATAGTTTACTAACACACTTACATTGTCACATAAAACACTAAAACAAGTATAAGTGATTTTATGATTTAGTAATACATATGTACAACAACTAGTGTTTACATATTGGGTAAATATATTCATAACTAGTATGTATTATAATGGGTAGAAACTTAAGTATTTGACCCATTGACCAAATACATTGAATGTAGTTGGGTAAAACCCAAAGTCCATGACCCATAACCCATTGCATGACATCATGTATAAGTCATATATGGATATTATCCATGACCCATGGTTTTAACCCATGACCAATGGACTAGATGCATTGCATCTTGTAGATACATTGTATCTACTTGGATACCCATGGTCCAAGGTCTAGGACCCATGACCCATAACCATGACCCATGATCCAAAACCCATGGGCAAAAGGGAGCGTCCCACGGATCCCCAGTATTACACTGGACGGATCCCTCAAGTGAGGGATCCATGGAACAATAGCTATTTTTCCTCTATAAATAGTGAGCCATTTCCTCATTGTTTCTTACCCCTTTCTCACATATTTTCTCTTTGAGTTATAAACTCTCAAACCTCAGATCCAACTGATCTATGTATGTAGTCTTGTTTTTGTGTGATTCTCTAGGTTCCTCTTAAAGGCGAGATCACCACCTTTTGAAGTCGAGCAAGCTCAAGTCCATGAGTTGCCATGCTTTGTTATCATCAAGACTACTGAAGTTCTCTTGTTGATAGTTCTCTTCTTTCTCATAAGAAGTGTAGTGTTGAAGACATTAGTGAAAGATGTCTAAAGGGTCAAGACGAAGACATTAGTGAAAGGTGTCGAACGTCAGTATTGAAAGCACTAGTGAAGGGTGCTTAGAAGTCGAGTCAAAGGCATTAGTGAAAGGTTCCTAAGGTGTACAAATCGATATGAAGTGCTCGATGTACAAGATAGATTAGTATTGGGTCAAAGGATATTGATATCCTTGTTGATGTTGTTATAAGGAGTGGATCTCCTTTGGGGTTAGTTATTGTTGTAGTGTTGGGTAGTAGTTCCTCCATTGTAATGGAGCTTGGTATCTAGCCTAATATCGGATAAAGGATAGGCGACGTTGTGGTAGGTTTGGTTCTACCTCGTGGAAGAACCCGGTATCTAGCCTTGTACCGGATAAAGAGTAGGCAACGTTGTGAAGGCTTCTCCGCCATAAGGAGCTGGTGTCGTGTAGTGTTTACAAACTCTCGAGTACTCGAGTAGGTGACTCGGGGAGTGGAGTAGGGCAAGGAAGGTGTCCTTGTAGCTGAACCACTATAAATACTCGAGTTGTGATTTTGTGCTTCTTACTCCTTATTCTTTCATTACATATTTATATATGCTTGTCTATCAACATCCAACACACATGTTTAAATAGATTGACATAAGTCGATCTAAATAGTTTAAGACGAAGTTTTAATCGGTAAAACTATTCAACATCCAACACACATGTTTATTATATGATTATTGAATTTGATTGTGCTATTACATGTCTTATGTGACTACTGTTTACCCTGCTACGATATGATTAATATGCGATTATATGATTCACCTGTTTTCATCTGACTATATGTTATCTTACTGTTATGTGACCCTTTGATTTGTCTGGTGACCATGCTAGTGTGTAATCGATTGTTTTATATGTTTATCATGTATACTTTCGTTCAGTTAATCACTACTAGAAAATCAGGCATCAACAACGAAAGTTTGCATCACTATTTTGTCACTAAAGCCTTTCAACGACGGAATTGTGACGGATATTTTCCGTCACCAAAAAGGGCCTCGCAAAATTTTAGCGATAAGTTTAGCGACAAAGTTTTAAAGTTTCTGCGACGGATTGTCAGTCTCCAACTTCTTGCTAAAGCCTTTTTAAAGTTACCTAAATTAAATTTGATTCGACCATCAAGTGACGGCTTGGCGACAAAATTTCTATCGTTAATTGTAAAGACAAAGCAATCACTAATCCATTGCTACTAATTGCAAGCCATTTTGTTGGTATTCCATCACTGCTAAAGATGGAAATATTTTTTATTAATCCACCACTAAAAGTATTGTCTCAAAACTGCCACTAACAATTTATTACCCATTTGTTCAAGATGTCACACAAACAAATACAAAAGTGATAATAGTCACGAAATCCATATCCAAATCAAACAACAAAACAAATAACAAGTAAAGTCGAAAGAGATCTAACATGTGATGTTCAACAACATAAAAGGAAGTCTAAACAAAAGATTCACTCTTACATAAAATTTAGAAGGACCTAAAAAGATTTAAAGCCCTTCAAAGTTTAATGGTTGATGTTCAAGATGTATGGCCACTTGCATTACCTTGTTTTGTTTTTGGTTGGTTGGTAACATGACTCTCGATACCATACTCAACAAGCATATCTTGAATTTCTACACGAATTTCTTCCTTGAGCTCTTCACGCATTTCTTCCTTGAGTTCATTCTTCAATTCTTCCTTGAGCTCAGACTTTCATTTCTTCATTGAGCATGACTTTCATTTCTTCCTTTAACTCTTCACAATGGCTATCAAGATAGTTCTTGATTACAACAAATTCAAAAATTATTTTTTTGAAGTATTTTAGTAAAATAAAGATATGTGATACTTCTTTGGATATAAAAGAAAGAAACACACCTGAACATCGTTAGATCATGAGGATGGAGCACCAGCAGATCTTTCGGTACTTGGTGTACCAGTCATCTTGTTCTGACATTGAACCCCAAAATAAACTAATAGCAAGCAAATATAACAACCCATAAAATGACATCAAAAAAATGATAGCAGGAAAAAAAATGACAGCAGGAAGTTGCAAAAAACAAAATACGCCATCAAGTATATTTGTTCACTTTAAATTTGGTGTCTAGACCTTCACGTCACATTATCATAGTAGCATACACATTATCACGTCACATAACCAGTGATCTAAATTGACCCACCAGTAAGCCAGTAGACCATAACAGTTGTTTACTACTTGCAATACTAAGTCATAGATCATAAAGTTGTAGATAATAAAGCAAAGCCAGTAAACCAAACCAAACAAAGCAGTAAATCATATATGCATAACAAGTAAACCAAACAAAGCAAAGCCACTTATGATACTCAAGCATAGATCATAAAGTTGTATGCTAAAATACTACATCTCTACTTTACTAAATGGTTTAGAGCCAGGGCCACCTCGGGGATTTTGGGTACCCTGTGCGGTAACAAAAAAAGACCCTTTAAAATAAAACATGTCACTAAAATAAACCTCATCGAATACTAAATAAATTAAATTGCATCTTAAAGCATCATTACTCATTATAATATTTTGGTATATGCTCAAAGTGCTCAACCTATTCAATTCAATTCAACTTTGATATAAACATCATTACTCATTATCATATTTAAATAAGCTCAAGTGCTCAGCCTTAGGGAAACAACTACAACGGTACAACCATTAATTATTTATACACTCTCACTATTAGTCATAATAAAACTAGTTACCTATTCGAAGAAAAAAATCAGAACTTCAAAAGTAGACTGAAAACAACTAAATTTAATAATAAACCTATATGAGTACTAAGCAATGCTATGATCACTAGATTGGTAAATTATAAGTATAACATGATTGATAAACACTAACCAATTAAAAATTGAAGGTAAACAAAGTAGAAGTGTTACCTTATAAGTTATAATAGCCAAAATAATGAAGAATGGACTAATGGTGTCCAATTTTCGATGGATCAAAACTCATGTTTTCTAACACTCCTGCCTGCAAAAAAGCCACGCGTAAACCAGTTACAACTCATTAGACAGATGGTAACAAGCATTTGACATTGAAACAAAGAAAACATGAGGATAGCTAGTTCACTCCAAAAAGTATATAGCATTGCAATCCAATAACCAATCCAAAAAACATATAAAGTATGAGGTCTAATGTTCTTTTGCCTTAAATTGTGAGTAAGATTCTGGGCAAACTAATGACACCAAAAAAAAATACAACTTGACAAAGATAATTGAAGGCATAATACCTCTTTAAATAAAAAATTATATTTAACTTTTGACCCTATTACAAAATATAACAGAGAAATTGTGGCTGCAACGGAAAAAGCTTTGTAAAATAGGTAGTTACCATTTTGGAACACAACCCCATGTTGCCCAAGGTTCACAAAATCTTAACGAAGAATTAATGTGATGGCATGTCCAACAGACTTCTGATAATCAAACCTACAAAGTGGGAGAACATGTAACATGATTAACATTAATGTAATCTTTTCTATTATGTAAACAAAACATTTATACAAAAAAACAAGTTTTTACTTGTCAGCAAATGTGCTAATCATCGGATGATCTGCTACTTTGGGTAATGGATTGGGGATATTTGACCTTCGCATAGTATTTGATGCCTCAACACCTGGTTCAGCATCTACCCCCACATCATCATCAATGTGATGGTCATCCAACAACATTTGTCGAGCACCACTCATATCACCATGTGAAGGCCTAGGACCACTACGTCTACGTCCACTTGACAAGATAATCTACAACAAATGATTAATTAGTCCATACCTATTAATTGCAGTGCACCAAATTTAGAGTAAGATCGAATGTGTTAAATAGAGATATAATTCAATAACATTTACTCAAGGTAAATATTTTAAAGTAACCATTAGTCAGCTGACCAATCTTAATTGACAATTTATCTTAGAACACAATAAAACTAAGCAAGATATTGATGAACTAAAAAGTCATTAGAAGTATGAAATGGTGTATGTGTGTATACCTGGTGTTTGAGTGTGAGTGTTAAATTCTGTTTGTTTTTCTAAGGTCATACTCATACTTTGCAAAAACAAAAACCGATCTGATAACAAGATAACCCAACCCAATAACAGCCTACCTAACATAACATATTATGTTTAAATTATAGTAAAAACTAGCCCTCATGGTCGGAATCAAAACTAGAAACACCAAAACATCTATACATAGTCAATTGAGCCACATAGAGTCATCAAAATACCTTAAACATAACTAAAAGCTTCAAAAATCAGCCATACTGTAAGTTATACATGGTCAAAATCTGCCACATATAATAAACTCATGTAAACCCCAAATCAAAATAAATAAATAAAATATAACAAGTTGACACAATCAGAACATAAATATATACAATTTATACATATCTTTACTATATAAAATGGAAAAAATGTAAAAGTTGAAAGTTGAATATTGAAAAAATAGTCAATGAAAGTGAAACAAAAATTTGAACGTTGAAAAAATATGTCTCATTTAATATCTTAACCACACGAATTTAACATAAACACGGTTTCATAATTGTAATTTAGGCAACTTTGGAACAAAAAGTTGACTTTCTAAAAAGCAAAATGCCATCCAAGTTACTTTAGGAAAAAAGTTTGAATTTGATCTTGACATACTACGAGTATTATTTATAAATATATGGTTGCAAACTTCAAACTTCACTTCAGCAAGTTTTAATATTCTACTTTATGTTTCAGAACAATTAATTTTACATACTACGAGTATTATTTATAAATATATGCTTTGTCGTATGTTAAAAAAATCAATTAATTTTACATTATATGCATAAACGTTACCTGAAACAATTAATCAAAAAAATCCTAACTATAATTATCTGTCATTATAAAGTTCTATCGCTATGCACGGATACTCGTCTATAAAAGCAAAATGATCAAAGTGAAAAATAATGAAAGTCAATGTTGAAATAGTTAAAAATTAATGTTGAAAATGCCATACGTTTAAAGAAACATGCATAGTTAAAATGTTATTAATGTTGAAAATGATGATTAAGGAAACAATTTTCTCTACTAGGCTCTACATATTATGGTTTGTAAATTATAGCAACTTATATATGGCAAATACACCATCACGATTCATCTCTTTAAACCTGATGGGAAAATGTGTTTATCTCTTCAATTTAAACTTCAAAGTTCAAACATTATATATGGCAAGGGTTTTCCAAACGCCTATATCTATACTAAATATAATAGAAAAACAGTCAAAGTTGAAAAGTTGAATAGTTGAAATTAGTCAAATGAAAGAGAAATGCATAGTATAATTAATACTCTTATTAAAACACCTTATTACTTAAAATTACAATAATTTATTCATATTGTACAACTAATTAAAAGCACATATACTAAATTAAAAACAATCTTTACTACATATAATAGAAAAATAGTCAAAGTTGAAAAGTTGAATAGTTGAAATTGGTCAAATGATAGAGAAATGCATAGTGTAATTAATACTCTTATTAAAATACCCCATTACTTAAAAGTACAATAATTTATTCATATTGTACAACCAATTAAAAGCACATCTATCAAATTAAAAACAACCAATTAAAATACACTTTCTAAAAAGTACAATAAAAATTTCATAACGTACAATTTAAAGAAGCTACAACATAATTCAAAATATAAAATAATTAAACACACTAAATAATATTATTTTTAAAACACCCAAAAATGAAAAGTACATGTTATTATACACATTATACAAATTAATAAAACACATAAAACTTCATATAAGCTAAAAAGTTGATGTTACATATAGTTTTGAAAACCGGACCGGAACAACGTGTTCAATCGGGAACTGGTGTCGCTACCGGTTCGGCTAACCAATTAAAACCATCCGAAAACGAACTAGAGAGGACCCGTTAAAACCGATACAAACTGGGGAATCAGGTCACATCGAGATATATTTCTCCGGTTATTCGACGTTAGCGGGGTACCGCCGCCCGAAACGTGCGGGTACCCTGCTATATACTGAATCTATACTATATAAAATGTAAAAATGGCTAAGGGGGAATTGGTGAAACTTGAAATGTTGAAAAATAAGTCAAGGTGAAAGTTTAAACTTGAAATGTTAAAACGTTTAATAGAGGGAAAAGTCAAGGTGAAAAGTTTGAAAAATGCTAATGGGCAAAAGTTAGAAAACTTAATAAGGAATGTGTTTAATGAAAGTACACTCTAAAATAATTCCCCAGCGCTACAAATGCGTTTAATGAATGCACACTCCCTGGAATTGGCCGTGAAGATACTTAATTTCTTTTGCTCTATCTGAAGAAGATATGTTCCTTTTTAAACTAAAGAGAACACAATTCCTTGTGCGCCTTAGCTTTACAATGACTATCAATAAGCTCAGGGTTAAACAATTCCAAATGTGGGTGTGTATTTGCCCGATTATATTTTCTCGCATTTCCAGCTTTATGTTACGTTGTCTAGAAGGATATCACGTAGAACAACAAAGCTATTAGTGGAACCAGTCAAAGAATTCGGTCAACGAGGAGTCTACACCTCAAATTTCATGTACACGAAGTTTTACGCGACGAGTAATGTGCATTGTTAGTTATTATCTCATAATTGATGTAATGTTTTATTTTAAGTTCATTAAATATTTTTATATGTCGTTTGATACATGTTAAGATTTTTGTATAGTTGAATTATCACATGTTACACCGTTTGTAATTACATTTTGATCTTTTCACCATCTATTTTGAAAGTTATATAAAACATTTACCACAATATCGCATATCGTTAATTGTCTGCTGCTAGAAACCGATGCCGCTAGGCACGGGTACTCGCCTAGTAAGTACAAGTAGATAAATTTTTACCCAGAAAGAATGATGAGTGATATTTCCGTTGGTTTTGTGGATAATACTTACAGTGGTCGTGGTGGTGGTTGTTCCTTTGGTTAGCGAGAGGTAAGGGTGAGAAACGAAGGTTATGGTGTGGGTTGTTGTGGTTGTGTCATGGGGTTGTGGAGAGAGTAGTGGTGAGAAATGAGGTTTGTGGTGTAGGTTGTTGTGGTTGTGTCATGGGGTTGTGGAGATATTAGTGGTGAGAAACGAGGTTTATGGTGTGGGTTGTTGTGGTTGTGTCATGGGGTTGTGGAGAGAGTAGTGGTGAGGTGTTGCAGGAAGTTAGATGGAAAGTGAGATCTATGTGAGATCTATCCTGAAAAGTGAGAGTTGAGCGCCAAATGTGAGCGGGAAAACAAAAGTTAGCACTAAATGTGAGCGGGAAGTGAAAATCTATGTTTTTTCATTTTAGATTTCACAATTGCAACTTATTTACAACTATCTTTCATATTACAGTATTTGTTTTAAATACAATTACGAATTCGTTGCAACTTTATAAAGAGCGAAACCAGGAAATCACAATATTTAAAATTATGGAAAAAAATGCATATATATCCCTCCCAAAGTGAATAATTGCATATATATCCTTTGTACAAGTTTTTTATGCACATAGTACAATGATTTTTATGCATGCATTGGATATATATGCAATTATGCATTTTCGGGTGGATATATATGCAAAAACCTTTAATTATTTATGATGAGGCTGCCATCATCACAAACAAACTATATCAGAGACATGTTGTTATTATTCAAAATATAAGTGGCTACAAATAGCCTACATGATAAACAAACGCTTAAAGATAGAAAGTTAGGGGCCGTTTGCTTTGAAGGTATTTCATTCCCAACATAATTTTTTTGGTTTACTGGATTGGTTTTTGAAAATGGGTATGAAACCATAAAAATGGGCATTTCTCATACCCATCTATGGTGGTGGGTTTACAAAGCCATTCCATACCCATATCCATATTCATTCCCATATACATACTAAACGCCCACTTATAATTACAAATATGACTTTTAAAGGTTAGGTCGTGGGCCTCTTATTGAGCAAGCATCATCTCTTTATTCTTGACTGCTTGACTTCAACGTATCGTTCTCTAAAGCATCATTTAGCCCCTGATGGAAAAACCCTTTCGAGATCACTTTAGCTTTTCATTCTCTTGTTTGACCAAGTATTCAGTGATAGTCGCCATTTATTTTGGTTACCTTGACTCATTTATTATCGTACATATACACACAATATATATCAGCACCTAATGTCCACCGTTGTGCGTGTGTGTCTTTTTATTGAAGTTTGCCACGGATTAGAGATGACCAATTATTTGTTCTTAACCCATCGCTACTCCTTCAATCACTAAATTATTATACCAAAGAACATCCTTAATCCATAGTTAACTAGGAAAATTTAGCGACGTATTTGAGACGGTACAAAATATTCATCGTTATACTGTCAGAATTCCATCCCTAATAGTTGCAAAAAAAGTTTGTCGTTAACTCCGTCTCAGTATGAATACATTTAGCGATAAAACTCTGACAGATGGAAATTCCATCTCCAGTCTTGTTACTAATTGGTCGCTAATTTGTCACTAACTTATAAAAGCTAATTTCATAGCTAAGTTATCGCTAATCTGTCACTATGAACCATTTTCTTGCGACATAATAATCCGGTCGCTAATTTCCATCACTGTTGTCCAGTATTCTAGTAGTGAATCTTGTGGTCTATGATTATCCGTTAGTATCTTTATCTGTTAATTGTTGATATGCCATATTTACAGTCTTGCGTATGCCACTGTTTGATGATGTAAATGGTTCAGCCTATGTTATATGTCTAGTTAATTTGTTTAGTTGCCAGGCTATGTCCTTAATTCTTTCAATTATAATGGTCGGACTGTATTCCTACTTGATACATGTGGCCACCATGTTTTGAATGCTTGTAGTACTTTCCGATGTTATGGTACTTGTTATGTTATTAACTGTGGGTTACTTGACTTGTGTGATTGACATGCTCACTTACTAATTAATTGCTTCCGCTTGCTTTTAATTTTCCGTTTGACTTATATGTATTCTGATTTCCTGATTTAATTGTATGCCATATCTATGTTTAGTGGGTACGCCGTCTGTTATGCTTGATTATGTTTCGGTACTTGTATGTCTGGTTGTTTATATGTGACTATATGTATGTCATCGATGCGTTGCTTTGCTTTGTTCTCCTTTGTTATCTGTTCCTTCTGGATATCTGTTACTATTGTGTTATGCAGGTTCCTCTTTGACTCATTGTACCTTTTTCGTTGCGACCTTGTTATCAGCTTCCTTGTTTCATTTTTGCACTTCTGATTTTGTCTATCTTTCGTTTGTTATATATGTTCACTAGGCTTTTTAAGCTCAGCCGCATTTCTTTTTCTGTGGCAGGTTTTAGGTTGGAAGATGGGTTTTGATGGGCTGAGAGTTGGATTATTTTAGTGGATCGGCCCTAGTTTCCCCTTATTATTTTGGATTGATTTGAAGAGCTATTGTTTTTAGATTTCATTTCGTTTTGGACATTTTGGATTTTATATTTTCTTTGTAAGTCATTCGTTTATATGACTTGGAAATTTATTTTATATGGGTTCCGTTTGCAAAATTTTATTTGTATGTTCTGATATGACACCAGAATGTGACACTTCTACCCTTGCCGGGTTGGGGTGTTACACGTAAGTTTTTTGAACGCCATACCCCCTAATTCTGACGTCATATACTAATGTCATAAAGCCATGTTTCACACTTTCATAAGCCATTTTTATTATACCATCATATTACACCCCTTTTTTCTGTTTTGTCAAACTACCAAATACATTATTAGATCCAAATGTTACACGACATGATAAATTGAAACATACAAATTCTGGAAATCTATATGTTACATACTAAAAAAAGTTATGAAAATCTATATGTTTCACAACCATTATCCAAATCAGAGCAACATAAAATGCTTATTACCCATTACAATCGGTTAGTCAAATTCATGTAGGTTGAATTTGTTTTTGGTCAATGTATGTATAGTTTTACTTAATACTAATATGTTGTTATGTATAGTTTATATTTTTTAAATTCAATTTTTATAAACCCTAATCAAATTGGGGGGTTTTGCCTAAGAGCTTGATATTGCTGATTTTGTTTTGATTATTAATTTTAATTGAAATTAGGATATAATTTGTTCATAATTTACATTTTCAATATACTTTATTTGATTTTAATTTCGGATTTATCCGTGAAATTAGGATATAATGGCTGCAACAATAATTTTTTAGATAATGTTTCCCTAAAACTAACTTTAAAATTTTTCAACTTATCTTCTCAACTTGATTATCTGACTTTTTTTTTTGCTAACATTTAAATTTTAAAAACATCTGTGTCAATCTAAAAAACCCTATTCTCAACCCCCTATTTAAGGATCAACTTATTTGTGCTATACATCCCATTTTCATCTCTTCTTTCTGGTAGAAAAATAGTAACATGGATAGCAAGATAACAAAGGTTTCGGAACTCACTCTTTTTAGGGATGACTGGAAAGTTAAGGTTCGGGTAATCCAATTGTGGAAGATGCCTGATTTTAACAACCCTTTGGTAACCTACTCAATCGAAATGGTTCTAATGGATGAAGAGGTACTACCTTTCTGCCTTTTTATTTTATCAATTTTATCTTTTTATTCAGTAACAAATTATGTATCATTTTATTTCGTTCAGGGTTGTAAAATACATGCGTCTGTCAAACAGGGGTTGGTTTCTAAAATTGATTCAAAACTGCAGCAAGGACAATGCTACTACTTGTCCGATTTTGGAGTGACTGAAAGATTTGGAAAGCACCATGTTGTTGCCCACAAGTATCGAATTAGTTTTTACGAGATAACCAAAGTCGTTAAATGTAATGACATTGGTGGCTCATTGTTTGGCTTTGACTTTAAGCCCTTTGAAATTGTTCGTAACGAAGTTCAGCCATCTACTGTTGCTTATGGTTAGTTTGTTAAATGAAAAACTACTTTAGTTCTACAAACATGGTGCTAAACAAGTTTTCAGTTACTGTTAAACTAACGTTTACTAATGTTTATCTAAGTTTATAGATGTGATTGGTGAAGTTGGTTCATGTTGATCTATTGATTATCCGATAATTGAAGGAAAGTCGGTTAAACAACTTCGTTTCGAGTTACAAGATACTATGTAAATTATACCTACTTTTTAAATAGTTAATTTATAATAATATAAAAAATTAATTTGTAAACAAATCTAACTTTTATGTACACAGGGGAATTATGTTGTCAATCACCTTGTGGGGTCCGTATGCAGAGCAACTTGATGCCGCATTGAGAGATAGGACTAAAATGAGTATCCTCATCATGCAATTTGCGAAACACAAGATCTATCGAGGTTATTATTTTACAATCACTTCCCAACGTGAATGCATTTAATATAGTGGTATATTTATGCAATATTTTTTTCCTCCTTTATAGGAAAGCCTACATTTTCCAATCTCTATAACTGTACAAGGTTTTTCATTAATGAAGACATTCCCGAAATAATCAACTTCAAGAAAACGTAACCCCCTTCTTTTCTAAACATGATTTCTGATAGTACATAATGAAAACTTGGTTGTCTAAGAAAAAAAATAATAAGTATGCAGTGTTGTTTCAATTGTTGGTGCGGAATCTCCAGACCACCGTATTGCTCCTCTTGTAACCTACAACAAAATATCCGTTCGCGATGAGTTTTTGACCCACTTGGAAAAAGTTAATCTGGCTGATATTCGGGACATACAAAAGGTTATTGTAACACATCGTTTAACAATACTTATTTTTCATAATATACGATATACTTACATCTTCATTTAATAGCATATTAAGTGAGGTCATGTGTCATTGTTGGCACTATCAAATGTGTTGAACGTGAGTCCAAGTGGTACTATTTAGTATGTCGTGCTTGCAACTTTGGGGTTGATACGAAGACAAAGGACTGTATGGATAAGGAGTCTGGTCTGGTTAAAAAGAAGACAACTTACACTTGCAAGTCAAAATCATGTGGTGAGGTGACTGATGTTCTTTACAAGTATTATCTTAATATGACTGATTCAAATAACCTATATATATCCGATCTCAACTCATTTGATAAGGTTTTAAAATGTACCTTTTTGAGGGGTCGTTTAAGCCCTTATTTGATCACTTTTGTATCCGTTATTACTTAATATCGTTCCTTTTCACTTTTTAGGCCTCTTGAAGGCAAATTGCCGGAATGACACTTATTCGGACGAAAAGGCGCGAATAGACGAAGAAAATGGCCAAAGTCAAGAATCGGGACACTCAGGCTGCTGGAACTGAAGGGGACGGCGTCAGGAACAACTAGCGACGCCGTCGGAACAAGTTTTGTGACGACTCAGTAGCCAAATTGCTCATTTACAAGTGACGGCTTCAGGTTTTAAAAGAGTAGGGCGTCGCAACTCAGACGGCCTAGATTTGATCCAGACGACGCAGAGAGGCTGGGGGACGGTGTCACAAGCATAAGGTGACGCCGTCGCAAGACTAACGTGGCCAAGACGAAACCTAATGACGGCGACCCGACGGCGTCACAAATCAAGGGTGACGCCGTCGCATGTGTAATCTTATATATAGAATCCAAATTTTTAGTTTCAGTGTGTAGTCTTTTGGAGTAAAAACCTAAACCGAACCAAGGCTGTCTTGTACAGTATTTTAGGGTTCCATACCCCATCTTACATCAAGATAAGTGTTTTACTTCATTAATTTAATTATGTCTTCCTTTGATTGTGTGTATGCTTGCATGTTCCCCATGTCCGGCTAATTTACTTGTGTGTTTGCTTAGGTGATATGAAACTTAGTTATTGAATATTGATTGGTTGTCTCTTATCTTAATTGTGATTGACCTAGTATTGCGATAGGTCATTCGTTGTGTTTGCAATGCTTGATTAATCTTTGATGAACCTTAGTTTATGATCGCCTAGAGTAATTGTAGGCTAGTCATTCAAAGAATACCTTTGAGTTAAAGTTTATAAATCCTAGAGATTTTGTAGTCATTAACCTTTGGTAGCTTCAAAGAGTTAGGGATAAACGCATACCCTACGACCTTAGAGACACAACGCAATTAAGAATAAGGACGTGACAATTCAACCACCAATAGGAGATAACTAGGGAGTAATAAAGCCTAAGCAATTACATTTTTAACTATCATACGAGCACACAACAATAGACATAGACTACATACACCTTAGTTTAGATAATTAGATAAGTAGAAGTAATCGGTAGAAATACCAACCCCCCAAATCCAAACCCCGAGATTCGTACCTTTCCATTTCCTAAAAAACCATAAAAGGATAAAAAATAATCTTCCTCAACCCCAACCTTAGCGTAGTAACTTCTCACTAGCATTCCTATTCCCCTAGAGAACGATATCAATTCCCGTGGCTTACCCTAATACTCCACTACAACGATTAGGTTCACTGCCTAGGGTGTTGAAAAACTTGCTCGACGAAAAGGAAGTTCCTTTGACCCCGAACGACACGGGTAGCGTTATCAAGTTTTTGGCACTGCTGCCGGGGAATAGAATAGCTAGTTAGGAGTCCACCTCGTTTAGGTTTCCTTGCTTGATTCCTATCAAGTAAGCTTTTTTTTTTCTTTCCAATTTTTAGTTTCCTCGTAGTCTATCCCCCTTCTTCGTGACCTTTGTTCGTAACCCCATCACTTTTCATCATGGAAGGTGATAATTCGCCAAACAACACTTCACCATCAAACAAGTACCCACCGCTTGACCCAGCCTTTGCCAACCAACTTCGAGCTCGTATTGTTAGTGAAATTGGAGAGCTTAGGAAACTAAATAGGATAATTGAAAATACGCTTGAGGAACAGAGGAAGCCCTTAAGGAATCTACTAACACTTTTGATAGTGATTCGACCTCAAGCGATTCGGATGATGACCTTGAAGATGGAGATTATAAGGTGTTAGAAATTATGGATAATAGTAAGGAGGAGGAAGAACTTAGGGGGTATTTCGACTCATACCCTAAAGGGAAGGAAACCGCCTATCACTATAACGTAGTTAACTTCCCGAGAACACCTTTCGAGCCTCGCATAAGAAGGGGTAACCCTAAAAACATCAACATACCGTGTATGATTGGATACTTATATAGGTATCACACCTACATTGACTATAAGGCACCCATGAATATAATGTCTAGGCTTTATTACAATTGGATCATGAGCAAAAAGCTAGAACCTATGAGGGACCCCTTTCGCCCTAGGAAAGCAAGTTACTATGTTGGGAGGGTTAAAGGATTGCATGTCTTCGTAGGTAACTTCACATATAGGTGTGATTTCATGATCTTGGAGAATGTTAAGGGCATCATTGATGGGTTTTTAGGGGATGTAATACTTGGGAGACCATTTATAGAGGAGTCTAAGATGGTTTATGATCGAGAGGAAGGAATAGTCGAGTTCTCAAATGGAGCCGAGAGTGTTAAATATATAATGCCCCACAAAAATAAGAAGTTTGAGGGTATTGATAATTTAGATGTGGACAACATTCTGGCATTTGAAGTAGACTGGAAGAACAAGGTTTACTACACTGCTTGTCTTGAATTAGGCCCTGAATATATTCGTGATGAGAGAAGGGTTAAGGAGATCGAATGGGCCTCTAAGATTAGGACAACGTAGGGGCACGACTTCGAGTCTAGCTACAAGACTCATAAATAAAGAAAAGCGCTTCGTGGGAGGCAACCCATGCTTAATTGTTTGCTTGTTTGTGTCGTGTATCTTTTATTGATTGTTTATTCTCATATTTAAATTTGTAAAAATGGTTGATTTTGTCTTTAACCTCGTCTTAATTACATATAAAGGTATTTTACATAAGGGATAAGTGTAGGGGGGATTACACACATTTTCAAAAGAAACGTAAACATGAGAATTTCAATTAATTAAAAGATATACATGTGTGTTTGTTCGAGTCAAATGCTTGTATCGAGTCATAATGGATGTTTTGCAGGAAATTTTTCCAGATTCTAAAGATGTAAATTTTCTTGAATTTTTCCGAAAATCGCATGGTTTTGTCAGGATAACTGACGCGTCAGGAAGGAGCATAAACAACTGATTATTTTTTCTCGTTTTCTGAGCTACTTATAAATTTTTGGAATTTTCCAGGTCTTAATTTTCCAGAAATTCTGTAAACATCCATTCCACAAGCATTATATCCTAGTTTAGTAGAGTCCTATATATATTATTAGCGCCGATTTTACGCGAATGATTCATTTGTTTTCTTCAAGTGTGCAGGTTTAATTTACCAAGAAGAAGATACATAAGATGAGAAGGAGCTTTTCACACAAACGTTCTTCTTGAAGAAAGATGTAACCACCACTTTACACGGATCCTACCGAGCTAATCAGGGGAGTATTAGTTTCTTTCATCTTTTATTACCTTCCGTTATCATAACTTTGATACTTTCGGGGAACATTGGGGACAATGTTCAGTTTAAGTGTAGGGAGGGAAAATAAAACGGGAACTTTGAAACTATGCTTATCCTTGATTATTTGCTTTGTCCAATTGCATTTGTGTAATAAACCATGATAAAATGTCGGTTAGGGTAATTTTGGCACCAAATTTAAAAATTTTCATGACATATAGGAGTGGGCCATTAGTCTTAATAAAGCGTCTCATGGATAGGAAATTATATGACTAGCACAAAAAAACCCTTTACCACTTAAATTCCACCCAAAATGTGAGGATCGCCCTTAGATTAGTAGGAATTAAAGCATTCATCTTTGATGCTTAGAGTGTGAACCGGTAGTATAATAGATTCTAGAACTTGTTTTGTGATGCATCCCGAGATCGCTAGTAAGACTACACTTGTGTAGTTAGGAATAACTAAATGATAAGAGGCATTAGGATAACCCTTGTTTGATACCTGTAATATAATTACTTCTTCCACATCGGTTGAGTAATTTCCCCACACCTTTGCATTGTACTCATCTTTAGTACACGATACCCCTAGTTAACCCCTCAGAGTCTATCCTTTTCGCGGTTCTCGTGATGTTTCGGTTTTCCGGAATATCAATGAAGAGCATTGTTTACAATCCACCCCCAATTGTACACCCAAATCGCCTTAGCCTACCTTGTATGCACTCACTTTTAGTGCATTATTGTTATCACACTTAACCCTTAGTTCAATTATCTTGTTGCTTGCATAAGTTGCTAAGTCGAGTTATATCCTTTGTACACAGTTTTGGGACGATTGGGACTCATGGGAAAAGTTAAATTTTATGAGATGACGGGAAGGGAACGTTAAATTCAAATTCCTTTTATTTGCATAATAATGTACTCCAAGTGTTTTGATCTTTTCGATTCGGGTCAAATTAGTGTTAAAGTAATAAAAACTCAAGTGTAGGGATGTGCCTATAAATCCCTATAATTTTTATGTTATTGTAGAGGATGGTAGAGTAAGAGTGTATGAAAAAAAAATCGAAAAAAAAATAGAAAAAGAGAAAAAGAAAAAAGAAAAAAAATATAGAGTGTTGAAAAAAAACATACAATCTTTAAATTTAAGTTTGTTTGTTTCAGTTATCTAGAGTCTAGAGTGTTGATTCTTGGCTTAGCAACGTCATTCTTCGCATGCTTGTAACATAAAGATTTTTGACTTGCCACCACTAAATAGCCTATCCCACCAAACCCTTTGTTTCCCTACCGTAAGCCTATCATTACAACCCTTTAAAAGACCTCTTGGATAGTCTTTCCTAGGTGCTTACGCCAAAGCGATGGAGGTTTGATCTAGTCTCAAGCCTATGGTAATCTATGTACTAGAACCGGTTAATGAGTGTTTATCTTCCATTTCCAACTTGTTATATTTCATATACACCCGAGAGATGTGAGTATCCAAACACCCCATGTGATGTGCTAGTATGTAATTTCCGTGCTTGTTATGAATTTTGCGGGACTTATATGTGTTATGAATCGTTCTAAACTAATGCTTCATGACCCCCAACTTATAAATTAATTGGCTAAAAGCACATTTGCTTGAGGACAAGCAAATACCAAGTGTAGGGATATTTGATAAGGTTTTAAAATGTACCTTTTTGAGGGGTCGTTTAAGCCCTTATTTGATCACTTTTGTATCCGTTATTACTTAATATCGTTCCTTTTCACTTTTTAGGTCTCTTGAAGGCAAATTGCTGGAATGACACTTATTCGGACGAAAATGGCCAAGGTCAAGAATCGAGACACTCAGGCTGCTGGAACTGAAGGGGACGGCGTCAGGCACAACTAGCGACGCCGTCGAAACAAGTTTTGTGACTACTCAGTAGCCAAATTGCTCATTTACAAGTGACGGCTTCAGGTTTTAAAAGAGTAGGGCGTCGCAACTCAGACGGCCTAGATTTGATCTAGACGACGTCAGAGACTGAAGGGGACGGTGTCACAGGCATAAGGTGACGCCGTCGCAAGACTAACGTGGCCAAGACGAAACCCTAATAACGGCGACCCGACGGCGTCACAAATCAAAGGGTGACGCCGTGGCATGTGTAATCGTATATATAGAATCCAAATTTTTTAGTTTTCAGTGTGTAGTCTTTGGAGTAAAAACCTAAACCGAACCAAGGCTGTCTTGTACAGTATTTTAGGGTTCCATACCCTATCTTACATCAAGATAAGTGTTTTACTTCATTAATTTAATTATGTTTTCCTTTGATTGTGTGTATGCTTGCATGTTCCCCATGTCCGGCTAATTTACTTGTGTGTTTGCTTAGGTGATATGAAACTTAGTTATTGAATATTGATTGGTTGTCTCTTATCTTAATTGTGATTGACCTAGTATTGCGATAGGTCATTCGTTGTGTTTGTAATGCTTGATTAATCTTTGATGAACCTTAGTTTATGATCACCTAGAGTAATTGTAGGCTAGTCATTCAAAGAATACCTTAGAGTTAAAGTTTATAAATCCTAAAGATTTTGTAGTCATTAACCTTTGGTAGCTTCAAAGAGTTAGGGATAAACGCATACCCTACGACCTTAGAGACACAACGCAATTAAGAATAAGGACGTGACAATTCAACCACCAATAGGAGATAACTAGGGAGTAATAAAGCCTAAGCAAATACATTTTTAACTATCATACGAGCACACAACAATAGACATAGACTACATACACCTTAGTTTAGATAATTAGATAAGTAGAAGTAATCGGTAGAAATACCAACCCCCAAATCCAAACCCCGAGATTCGTACCTTTCCATTTCCTAAAAAAACATAAAAAGATAAAAAATAATCTTCCTCAACCCCAACCTTAGCGTAGTAACTTCTCACTAGCATTCCTATTCCCCTAGAGAACGATATCAATTCCCGTGGCTTACCCTAATACTACACTACAACGATTAGGTTCCTTGCCTAGGGTGTTGAAAAACTTGCTCGACGAAAAGGAAGTTCCTTTGACCCCGAACGACGTGTGTAGCGTTATCATCATTTAACATTTTTCCCGCTTATTAAACAATGCAGTTTAAGATACATATTCGAGTGCTTGATAATACAGAGTCTATTTCATTGACTCTCTTTGATCGGCTTGCAAATACTTTACTAGACAAAGATACTAACGAATTAGTTGAAAAACAACAACATGTTTACATTTTTATAATAAAGGTTAGTTTTTCCGCACTAATATTTTGTAAAATGATAATGTAACTAAAATAATCAGAGCTACACACAGGATGGAGACCTTGACGTCTTGCCCAAAGATTTTGAAATCTTGCTTGAAAGTAAGCTTGCTTTTAAAGTTGACATCACAGATTATAACCTATCCAAAAATAAACATGTTTACGGAATATCACAAATTTGTCAAGAAGCCAATGTTATCGAAGAGTTGGAGCTAAAAGTTCCAACTATTTGGGTATTATCTTATAATTATCCTTATTTCATTTTGAATAGTTGCACGTTAATATGCTAAATTGATTAAGTTTCCGTAGGCCACCGTGAGCAGTTCTTTAACTCCATCATTAGGATATATAACACCACCCCCTCGACTGACATACCAGGTAATCTTCTTATTAAAACACTAATAAGAATGATTTTATTCTCATAAAGTCATCATAGCGACACTAAGTGGGAAATACATTTAACATAATTATTTTTTCCCCTAGTGCAATAGGATAGCGCGTCTGGGACTGGAGCTACAAACTCCATGATTAAAGCTTTGAATGATACATGAACAAGCCCTTTTAAGATAAAATTGGATGACGTTATTGATGTTGACGAACCGTTGAATGCATCGTCAACCAAAAAGAAGCTACTTGAACCCAAGATTGAGAAATAGGGATATTTATCACTATTTGTTTTAGTCAAATGATACTATCTGCTTCTATTTAAAGTTTTTGTTATTTTGGTCATTGTTTCGTTTACTTTCTTGGATGTTTATGGTTGTTGCATTTGCATTTTGGGATTTTCATAATAATTGCTTTGATGAACAATAGTCGTTATTTCATAAGAACACAAATAATTGTGATTATTTTACCATTGTTATTATTATTATTTTTTGATATTGCGTTTAAAACATTGGTCGTGTATTATTATTGTCTTGGAAAAATTATTATTATTGCAGGATGTCAGCTGTCATCCGATCAGCATTTTGTAAACCTATGAAGTAATAGTATGTTTCTCATTTTCATTATAATCTTTTAACATGAATTTTTATTGTATACTCACTACCTAATATTTTTTTACATCTAATTTGTAGATTATTGCGAACATCAGAGATTGGCCAGCATGCAGTTTGGATATTGTACTCTTGATCGGTGCTGCCTTACAAGATACTACTTAGAAGTTCATATATTTAGGACGATATTCTTGGTGCCCACTTAAGCGTTTTATACAGTCTGCCACTAAAACGTTCTGAATCTTGAGATCATTGTATATTCTATGCATATATAGATTGCTAGGTGTTTCATCAAAACTGTTACATATGAGTTTTAGGAAAAAACATCCGGTTTAGCATGTACGATTTGGATTATGTATAGTATTATGTAATCTATTATGTAACATTTTCATTACTGATGTTAATATGAATTGTTTTTGAAGATCATTTTATTAATATTTCTTCAGTAGATTGCCATGGATTCAGCAATTTGCAGTCACAAAATAGATAATTCCTTTGTCGTGGTTTCTCTAGTCAAATGTTTATATCTGAAACACTGACGAGTTGCAAATGTGGGTCAAAACTGGTTCATTTGTAGGACTTTATTTTCTACTTGGGTAGAAGTAATTGGGTTACAAGTGTATGGGTTAAAGAATTGCCATTTTTTGCCTAATAATCTTGTTGGGGTGTATGCTTAGCTCCCAGCAACAGGGTTAAGATAATCAACTTCAGCAGAAATGCTCAACTGTTCAGCAGAAACAAACAGATGGTCAGTAGTAACAAATACCACTTGGTGGTTACCGGATATCACTTGGTATCGTGTGATCACTTTCCAAAGTAAACTATTCGACCCTAATGCCTGGGTATCACGAATATCTACTTGGGATAAGACCAAATGTAGTTATAGAATTAGGAACAATTCAATAACCCTTGCGCTTATAAGTGTTTAGTGTTTTCTGTGTGTACTTCATGCATAATCAAATATCCTATTTATAGGATAATACTCTTGGCTAATTCAATGGAATTATGAGTATTAATCGGCCCATTAATAGCCTCATAATTATCCCCATTATAGCCGTTAGTGGTTACATGACCAATTAAACGTGGTCATTAAGTAGTTGAAACTGCCACTTGAATAGGTCAAAACCGTTAGAAGCAGTACTTTCATCAGTACTTTCATAGTGCTATCAGGTGGTTACTGCTTCTTGGGAAACACACCGCCAGTGTAAACACTTTCAATGTAAACATCACTTCAGATTGGAAACACCACCGATTGGAAACACTAATCCATTGGAAGTACTGCCCGGTGGAAACACGATGTCAGTGGTAACCACAATAGTACTTTCACCAAGCACTACCAATACAAACCACTATTAGAGTCAGGGTGTTCATGGACCTTATGGGTGTACACTCCGTACCTCCTAACCCATTACAAGGTGTGAACTATTCCCACAAGTGCACTAAATTTTCCAACAATCCTCCCCAAATTTAGTTCACTTCCTTTGCATGAAAATTAAACATCAAGCAAAACATGTGCATAAATGAAAATGTCCTGAGGATTGAATTTCCATCTTAGTAAATTACACGTTTCAAATATTCGAGAATCGGGGTGTTCTAAGAATTGAACCCTTCAACCCATTTGAATGCCTGAAGATAAAATACACACAAGTTTTCAAACACTTAAAAGCTCCTGACACTATACAAGCCATGTGTCCATATCCAAATTCATAAATGTTGTAAAAGCTAAAAGTCCAAAGCTTCCTGAAGCGGCAAAACTTCAACATTTACATAGGTGGTTCCTCTTTAGTCATGCTCCTGTCAAGCACTTTTTCAAAGAAAAATTAACCATTAAGAAGTAAAGACTTCATCCTCCTTTCAGCAGGTTCTGAGCACAACCTTAGGATGTAAATAAAACATGTGCTCCAGTCCACTGAATGTTCAGCTTTCCACATTGAACTCAGCTCCTAAGTTTCCACAGGAGGGAGTTGGGTGTTCTAGCATTCAGTGACTAAGTTGGACTTAAACCCATCCCTTTAGCAGACTTTATAACCAAGTCTCTAGCCAAACCCTTCGTCAAGTGATCAGCTAAGTTCTGTTGAGATCTCACAAACTCTATAGATACCACCCCATTCATGATAAGCTCACGAATCATGCTATGTCGGACACCTAAGTGTCTAGACTTACCATTGTACATTTGGCTATAAGCCTTAGCCAATGTAGCCGCACTATCACACCGGATAGAAATAGGTGCTATAGGTTTAGGCCACAATGGAATCTCAAGCAAGTGTTTCAACCATTCAGCTTCTTTACCGCTCTGCTAAAGCCACAAATTCAGATTCCATTGTTGAACTGGTGATGCAAGTTTGCCTCTTAGATGCCCAAGAAATTGCACCTCCACCAAGTAGGAATACCCAGCCACTGGTAGACGAATTGTCTTCATTGTTCTTGATCCAACTTGCATAAGTGTATCCTTCCAACACTGATGGGTAACCAGTATATGAGAGACTATAATCCATAGTTCTCTTCAAATACTTCAGTACCCTTTGAACTGCTTGCCAGTGATGAGCACTAGGATTACTAGTATACCTGCTCAATTTTCCCACTGCAAAACCAATATCAGGTCTTGTACAAGTCATGGCATACATTAGGCAGCCAATTACCCTAGAATACTCAAGTTGAGATACAGCTTTGCCATTATTAGGCATCAGCTTCTCACAAGTATCCATAGGTGTACTCACTGGAGTACAATCAAAGTAATTGAATTTCCTCAGCACTTTCTCAATATAATGAGACTGAGAGATAGAAATTCTATTACTTTCATGTTTAATCCTTATACCAAGGATAACATCAGCCTCCCCCATGTCTTTCATGGAGAATCTTGATGACAAAAAATTCCTTTATCAGGTCAACCTGATTTTGGTCAGTGCCAAAGATCAACATGTCATCAACATATAGACAAATGATTACTCCTTTACCAGATTCATCAAATTTGCTATATACACATTTGTCATCCTGGTTAAGAACATAACCACTAGACAAAACCACTTCATCAAATTTTTGATGCCATTGCTTAGGTGCTTGCTTAAGTCCATAAAGAGACTTAATCAGTTTACACACCTTGTTTTCATTGCCGGGCAAGATGAAGCCCTGAGGTTGGTTCATATAAACCTCCTCATCCAATTCATCATTCAAGAAAGTTGTCTTCACATCCATCTGATGAATAATCAGATTGTGAATAGATGCCATAGCAATCAGCAGTCTTATAGTACTGATACGAGCCACTAGGGCATAAGTATCAAAATAGTCTATCCCTGACTTTTGTTGAAAGCCACGAATAACTAATCTAGTCTTGAACTTTTCAATAGTTCCATCTACCTTCATTTTCTTTTTGAAAATCCATTTGCAACCTAGAGGTTTGCAACCAGGTGATAGATCAACCAACACCCAAGTGTTGTTTCCCATGATGGAATCCATCTCATCATTGATTGCTTCTTTCCAGAAAGCAATATCCGGGGACTTCATTGCTTCTTCAAATGTCTTGGGATCATCCTCAACAATGAAGCAATAGGAGTATTGGTCGGAGACCTCATCCCTTGTTCCTTCAACTAAGTATAGTTGAAACTCAGGTCCAAATGACTTTGGATTCCGGACCCTTTTGCTCTTCCTGAGCACAGGTTCAGGTTGTTGAACCACAACCTCATCGGGACCATTGATGGTTCTTCATCAGGGACCTCTGATACACCAGTGTCATGAGTTCCATTAGGAATCCTCTGACTTGGTCTAGGGACTGATGAGAATCTATTCTCATCAAAAGTTGCATCCCTTGATTCAATTATAAAGTTAACTGAAACATATTCATTAGGTTCAATAACATAGAACCTATAAGCCTTGGAATGCTCAGCATATCCAACAAAGATGCAGTCAATGCCTCTTTCACCCAAAGTTTTCAACTTTGGATCAGGGAGTCTTACAACAGCCCTACAACCCCAAACCTTGAGATAGTTCAGGTTGGGTTTCCTTTTAGTCCAGAATTCATAAGGGGTAACCTTGTTCCTTTTGTTGGGAACCCTATTTAATAAATAGCAAGCTGTTAACATAGCTTCACCCCAGAACCCTTGACTCAGTCCTGAAAAGGACAACATGGAATTAACCATCTCCTTCACACCTGTTTTCCTTTCAGAAATACCATTTTGCTTGAGGAGTATAATGGCGCATCGTTTCATGGATTATATCAACAAACTGAAAATACAGAGTATCCATGTACTCACCTCCCCTATCAGTCCTTAATCTTTTGATCAAAGACCCAAGTTGTAATTCAACTTCAGTTTTAAACACTTTGAATTTATCTAATGCTTCATCCTTTGTATGTAACAAATAAACATAACAAAACCTAGAAGCATCATCAATAAACGTCACAAAATACTTCTTATTTCCCAAAGAAGGAGTGGCATGCAAATCACACAGGTCACTGTGAATAAGCTCCAAGACCTTAGTCTCACGACTAACACCATGAAAGGGTTTCTTGGTTATCTTGGTCAACATGCAAGTTTTACACTTTTCAATGTCCATGTCAAAAGCTGGGATCAACCCATCCTTAGACATATCTTGCATTCTTTTATAGTGTACATGGCCAAGTCTTGCATGCCATAGGATAGAGTCATTCTGGTTATATGTGGTCACAAATTTGAAATAACACTGTCTGTGGTAATATTAAGCCTGAACATTTGATTACATAAATAACCAAAACCAATAAAAGCACCATTCTTAGAAAGCACAAATTTATTAGACTCAATAACTTGTTTATATCCATGATTATTCAATACACTACTTGAAACCAAGTTCTTCCTTATATCAGGAACATGAATAACATTAAACAAAGTTACAATCTTTCCAGAACTAAAATTAAGATCTACACAACCACGACCATGCACCAAGGCTGTTGACTCATTTCCCATGTGAAGAATAGAACCATCATTGTGACTCGTAAGTCTTGAACCAGCGTCTATCTTTGCACACATGAACTGTTGCACCAGAGTCAACCCACCACGCAACATCATCATCCTGCACATAATGAGATTCAGATACATATGTAACATAATAAATCTGAAAAGACTTATTAACCATATTCTGACCTTCAGGTGAGTTGGAAGAACAACCACTCCCTGAACCATTAGTGCCTGATCCATTGGCTTTACCACCAACCTTAACACCCTTGCAGTCCCTTTTGATGTGACCAGGTTTGCCACATTTCCAACAAGTAGGTGTTGCCTTCTTGTTAGGATCTGCCCTTGTGTTGTCATGATATTTACGTTTTCCTTTGTTGTCATTGTACCTGGTGGAGTTATTATGCTCCACCATATTGACAACAGATGCACCATAGCATTGATACTCTTTGGCTTGTCATTATCCTGCATCTTGAGAGATTCCTCAATGCGCAGATGACTGCCCAACTCAACCAGAGTTAATTCCTCTTTCTTATGTTTCAAGGTATGCTTGAAATCTTTCCAAGAAGGAGGGAGTTTGTCAATGACACATGAGACTTTAATGGCCTCATCCATGTTCATATTGTGTTGTGTAAACCTTCCAAGTATTCCAAGAAGTTCATTGTATTGTTCCATAACTGGTCTTGAATCAGTCATTTTGTAATTTGTGAAATTACTAACAAGAAACTTCTTACTTGATGCATCCTCGGCCATATATTTGGCATCCAAGGAATCCCACAGTTCTTTGGAAGATTCAAAGTTCTGATAAATATCAAACAGAGAATCATACATACCATTGAGAATAAGACCTCTGCACATGTAGTCATCATTCTCCCATTTGCTCCTCCTCTGTCTGCTCAACCGTAGCATCATCCCCATCATCATGAATTGGAGTAGTCAGCACATAAACCACACTCATGATTGACAGCAAGAAGTGCATCTTCTTCTGCCACCTCCTAAAGTCCACCCCTTCAAACTTATCAAGCTTGGCAAAGTTTGAAGCCATGTGTTTCATTGCAGCAGCAGCCATTGATTATCACAAATAATTTACTTTGATTGTTGGGGGTGTATGCTTAGCTCCCGACAACGGGTTAAGATAATCAACTTCGGCAAAATGCTCAACATTCGTGAGAAACAAACAGATGGTCAGCAGTAACAAATACCACTTGGTGGTTACCGGATATCACTTGGAATCGTGTGATCACTTTCCAAAGTAAACTATTCGACCCTAATGCTTGGGTATCACGAATATCTACTTGGGATAAGACCAAATGTAGTTATAGAATTAGGAACAATTCAATAACCCTTGCGCTTATAAGTGTTTAGTGTTTTCTGTGTGTACTTCATGCATAATCAAATATCCTATTTATAGGATAATACTCTTGGCTAATTCAATGGAATTATGAGTATTAATCGGCCCATTAATAGCCTCATAATTATCCCCATTATAGCCGTTAGTGGTTACATGACCAATTAAACGTGGTCATTAAGTAGTTGAAACTGCCACTTGAATAGGTCAAAACCGTTAGAAGCAGTACTTTCATCGGATTACTTTCATAGTGCTATCGTGGTTACGCTTGTGGAAACACCACTGCTTCATGTAAACACTACTTCAGTAAACATCACCGATGGAAACACTAATCCAGTGGAAGTACTGCTTCAGTAGAAACGATAATCGGTGGTAACCACAGGTACTTTCACCAAGCACTAACAATACAAACCACTATTAGAGTCAGGGTGTTCATGGACCTTATGGGTGTACACTCCGTACCTCCTAACCCATTACAAGGTGTGAACTATTCCCACAAGTGCACTAAATTTTCCAACAAATCTTATTTGACCCATTCAAGACAATGCGAATTTATAATGAACCGTTCATAGTGACTTATTAAAGGTAGTCTTATATTTCAAAAATCAAATTAAAAACTGCTTTAAAGATGAACATGGGTGAAACATAGTTATTTTCAACACCACTTATTTTATCTCCTAAATTTGAGGAAAATTAATAACAGACTAAATAGTAGATGGATGTTCATTTTTCTGATGAATCACTTAAAAAAATAGTCATCTCTTAACTCCACACGGATGCAACAAATAATTTGAAGATGCTTGCTATGGATGATTTGCAGAATAATCAAATGAGAAATAAAATGAAGAATATAATGGATGCCAATAAACATACGCCTGATACAACATATAACCTTGATGAAATAAGTGGTACACATGATGCTTTTCCAGCTTTACGAAAACGTGGACGACCTCCTTTATATGACATCTCAAATTGTAAGTTTTGACTCCTACCTGCATTTATGATTTCTTATATTCTTATAAATAATTTGTGTGTTTTTCTTATGTGTTAATGTTAGTAGACTCACACAGTAGTAATTCAAATACCCCGAGTGATGGTTTAAAAAATATACCCAGCGTGTTGTCTAATGCAACATCAACCCGAAATGAAAATTATGTTGGTCAAGATTCTTATCCGCCCTTACCAAAACGTGGACGACCTCCTAAATATGACATATCAAATCGTAAGTTTGTTTCCTAATTTACGTTTTAGACTTCTCGAATTACCATAATGACTTCTTGTGTTCTTCTTATTTGTTATTAGTGGACTTGCATTTTAGTATAGCAGCTACAACAACCATTAGCTATACTCAGATATCCAACGTGGCCCAAGTCACACAAAGTGGAGCAACACTATTGACTAATGAATTGCCGGGTGGTAATTTTCCAAAGACCATTCTGTTTTGCATATATTTTCTTCTATGTCGGTCTTTTGCTAAGGGGTGTTTGGCATTGCTATTGCAAAAGAGCGTTTTCAATGCTTTTTCCAAATTTTCGTTTTCTCCTCTTTTAAATTATGAGTATAGTCACTTTTCTCAAATGGTTTGTCAAACACTAATTTGTTATTAATTTAGTATTCTAACACAATAATCAACTAACCTCCTAAATATCTATTGGTCACGATTCTTATCCAGCTTTACAGAAATGTGGGCGACCACCTAAATATGACATCTCTAATCGTAAGTTTCTTCTATTTTGGTCATTTTACCTTTTTTAAAATTGCATTTCACATAATTAACGTTCTATAAACACTATCAGGTTCATGTGTTTCAATGTCTAAGCCTAATGAAACCTACCATACCCGCTCTTCATCTTTTGGTCGCGTGCTTCATGATGTCCAGCAAACTCAAAGAAATTATCCATCTAAAACTAAAGGAAAAAGGAAGACTAATCAAGATGGACATGGTAGTGACACCAGCTATCAGACTCCATTGAATTCCATAACACATCGTAAGTAACTACCTGTTACCTGTAATTTTCATTGTTTCTAATATAAGGTTTTATGTTTATCAGCATTATTCATGTAGTCACTTTTATACAGGCTCAACTGTTACGAATTCATCATCCATGTCAAACGTTGCAAATGATATTACTTCATTGTCATCTATAAAGCATAACCTGAGAAATAAATCAGTTCTACTGTCGGATATACCTATATTTGATCTCGATGGTCTTTGAAGATGATGATGTTGAAATAGACTTGAGGAATCCTTATGTAGGTGTATCTGAGGGTACGTGTATCTCTTCACTCTTCATTTAATATTCCACATTAACAAGTACAATACTATTTTAACGTCAACTTTTGTTTTTCTGATCTCTATATTCATCCAGAATATCTTGACCATGGTGATCCTACAAACATTTGCGGAGCTTGTAATGCAGTTTTATGATATGCTGAAGCGAGAATGAAAAGACCTGACAAAGGAAAATGGTGTTATTCTTTATGTTGTTTCTTTGGCAAGGTTCAACTTCCAGATTTAAAGGACCCACCACCTATGTTGCTCCAACTTTTTCGTGGAAATGATTCATCAAGTAAAAATTTCTTGAAAAACATAAGAACTTACAATATGATGTTTTCTTTTACTTTAATGGGTGGAAAGATTGACCACTCTCCAAACATTGGAAGGGGGCCATATTGTTTTCATTTACACGGCCAGAACTATCATAGACTCGGAAGTTTGTTGCCGGTAAATGATGCAAAACCAAAGTTTTCACAGTTGTATGTCTATGAAACCGATAATGAAGATCAAAACCGAATTGACGCTTTAAGGTATAATATCTTCTTTTTTATTTTCTTTTTTTCACTTAACTGCCATTTTAATATAAGTGTCATATTGTTATACAAATTATATAGTGGTTCCTTTGTTTATCCATACAAAATAAATATGATTTTAACGTATCAATTCAGGATCAAGCAATCAAAAAATCAACGGGAATTCTATTGATCCGCAAATTACAGAGGCATTACGTACAATTTTGGATGGTAATAGTGAGTTGGTAAAGTCATACTAGATGGTCAGAGATCGTTACATATCACAAGAAAACCAACTAGATAATGTAAAATTAAGATTAATAGGGATACGAACGTCTGATGGTAGGACATATAATCTCACGACCGCATCTGAAATTGTTATTTTGATTGTTGGTGATATTGAAGAAGCTCTTGATGAAAGAGACATTGTTGTTGAATCACAAACTGATGATATTCAGCAAATAAATGTTTTGCATCTAAAGTTTCTATCACTTCAGTATCCTTTGTTATTTCCTTATGGCGAGGATGGTTATCACACAGACATTCTACACATAGATGTTGTTGATCTGGATACAAATAAACATGTTCGTTTAACGATGCGTGAATTTATGGCTTATATCATTCAAGAAAGGCCCCATAAGTTTTCCCTTATTCATAACTCCAGAAGATTGTTTCAACAATTTATGGTGGATATTTTTCCAATGATAGAAACTGAGAGGATGTATTTCTTTCGTAGCAAACAAAAAATACTACGATGTGCGTCATATGAGAATCTATCTAATCAACTTGGTAATGGCAATCAAGATGCAACTACAATTGGCAAACGTATTATCTTACCTTCATCCTTCACTGGTGGTGCAAGGTACATGCAACAAAATTACTTAGATGCAATGACACTTTGTAAATGGTTTGGGCACCCTGATTTTTTCATTACATTCACTTGCAATCCAAAGTGGCCTGAGATTTCAAGATTTGTGCGTAAAAGGGGATTGAAACTAGAGGACCGACCTGAAGTTTTGTGCAGGATGTTTAAGTTTAAACTTGATCATTTGATCAAAAACTTAAAGAAAAATCAAATATTTGATCGTGTTCAAGCAGGTATTCACTTTAACAACCTAACCAAAATTGTGGTCAAATTTCTTTACATGCATATATAATTACAGATTTTAATACTTTCCCACTTATTATTCATGAGTGCTATTGTGTATACTATCGAATTTCAGAAGCGTAGACTTCCTCACAGTCATATATGTTTATTCTTGCACAAAGATGATAAGTTCTTTGAATCGTGAGAGAATTGATGACTTCATATCAGGTATTCTAAAGGAGATGCAATTCATTGAACTAGGGAATTAGGCACCACCCTACGACAAACCGTAATACAACGCACCAATTAAGATAAAGGAAGTGACAATTCAACCGACCAATAAAAGATAACTAGGGAGTAAAAGCATCTAAGTGAACACATCTTTAATAATCATACGAGCACACCTCAATTAGCATAATCTATCTGTAGTTAATTAGTTAAATTAGATAATTAGTAAAAGTAGTAAAATCGGTAGAAGTACCACCCACCAATCACATACCCCGAGATTTTTACCCTTGCTTTCTAAAAAACATAAAAATCGTCATATATCTCTTTCTAGCATTCCTATTCCCCTAGAGAAAGAAATCAATCCCCGAGGCTTACCCCATACTACACTACAACGATTAGGTTCACTGCCTAGAGGGTTGAAAAGCTTGCTCGTAGAAAAGGAGGTTTTCTCGACCCCGAACGCACGCATCAAGTTTTTGGCACTGCTGCCGGGGAATTGAATAGCTAGTTAGATTTCTATCTCGTTTAGGTCCACTCGCTTGATTCCTATCAAGTGAGCTTTTTTATCTTTTTTAGCTTTCCTATAGTCTATCTTTTTCTTTGTGCCTTTGTTCGTAAAACCCTTTTCATTTGTCACCATAGCAAGTGAAGTTGCATTTGAATCACTAACAAATGAGGAACAATTATATTTCATAGATAGAATTGCTTCTTATTGTTCTAATGAATTTATGAGTGATCTTAGAGATATCCAAAAGGAGACGGGTGTAAAGTTAGATGGATTTGATGAATTTTGTACTTGTGTGGCTTCTATTCAATAATCATTATTAGGATCAACTCCTTTTAGTGAGACCCTCTGGAATTTTTTTGAGAAAAGCTTCCTAAGCATAAACCATCAATTGAATGAAATCATAGGCTTGTCTACATCACAACTTAAGAAAACAGATAAGGAGGATTTATCCGATCTTAGGCTCCATGATAAAAAAGACCTAGTTTTTAAGAACATGGAACCTAAACCCGAACAAGATTATGAGATGGTTAGAGTTGAACTACTTAGTTGCATGTGTGGGATATATTTCAAAACATATGACACGCATGAGGAATCCTTTAAGCAAATAGAACATAGTGATCAAATTTTTAAGAATGATTCGTATGACTCGGACCAAGAATCTGAAATGGCTAAAGAAGGATTTGAGATACTTAGGAGTGTATTTGGGTTAGATTATACTAAAACACATGATGATATAAGTGCTCTTGATATAATGGAGAATGGGGTGAAAACTCCAAGCCCACAAGCCCTACCATCATATGAGAGATACACACCACCTATGACTTACCCGGAAGAGGAAGAAGAGACTATAGGAACCCCGATTGATATAGAACCTTTGGACCAAAAACCATTAGAGGATGTAGGTTTGAACTCTTGTAGTGATGACCTTTCTCTTAGTTCTACGGAAGTTCCTAGTTTTGATGAACCGGAGCCTCAACCAAAAACCTAACCCAATTTTCCGTCTTTAGATGTGAATTTAGGAATCGAGTTAGGCCCCAATTCACCCATCAAACCATGTAGTCCGGGTAATATTAAGATAAAGGTAGTAGACTCTAAGCCATGTAGAGTGGAAGCTAATATAGGAGTAACCCACGACCTTACACACTTACATCACCCATTCATGGTTGATAACAAGAAACATTATGGGTTTAAACCGGGTTTATTAGGTCAAGATGGATCCTTAACTAAGGGAATCTCTTGAAGTTGATAGAAGATGATCCATTTCTAGGAGAAAGACTTGATTCACCCGCTACACCAATAGAATTAGGTAAGGTTACAATGAAAGAAGTACACCCCTTTGAGCATAAGTATCACCCATCACCCTCTCCTCAAGTGGAAAATTTCCACCCTAAGGGTGTGTATCGCTACTATCACCCGCACTTAAGCTTAAGTGTAGGGTAAAATTCCCCTTTATCCGTTAAATAAGGGTAGAGTCAAGCTCGTGACTCGAACAAAAACAAGCGCTTCTTGGGAGGCAACTTATGTTTATTTTTTTGCATATTTGTTTTTCATTTTTATTTGTGTGTTTTATATATCTTTTTCATTATTGGTTGATTCTCATGTTTATATTACTTTGTGAAAATGCTTTATTTTATTTTTAACTTCGTCTTAATTGCATATAAAAATATTTTACAAAAAGATAAGTGTAGGGAAGGTCATATATGTTTTAAGAACTTACATGAATATGAGAATAACAACAATTGAAATTGATATATATATATATATATATATGTGTGTGTGTTTGTTAGAGTCAAATGCTTGTATCGAGTCATAATGGATGTTTTGCAACCGCAACTTCACACATATCCTACCGAACTAATCAGGGGAGTATTAGTTTCTTTTTCTCACTTACCTTCCTTTATCATAACTTTGATACTTTCGGGAAACATTGAGGACAATGTTCAGCTTAAGTGTAAGGAGGGAGAATAAAACGGGAACTTAGAAACTATTTACTCATTTGATTATTTGTCTTGTCCTTGGTAATTAGTGTAATAAACCATAAGAAATATTTGTTAGGGCAATTTTAGCACCAAAAATTTAATTTTTTTTATGACATTTACGAGCTAAACTTTAGTCTTAGTAAAACGTCTCATGGATAGGAATTATATGACTAGCACATAAAACCGTATACCACTCAAATTCCACCCCAAAATGTGAGGTTCGCCCCTAGATCTTTAGGAATAAAAGCATTCATCTTTAATGCTTAGTGAGTGTACCAGTAGTATAATAGATTCTAGAGCTTGTTTTGTGATGCATTCAGAGATCGCTAGCGAGACTACACTTGTGTAGTTGGGAGTAACTAGATGATAAGAGGCATTAGGATAACCCTTGTTTGAAACCTGTATTATAATTACATCTTCCACATTGGTTGAGTAATTACCCCACACCCTTGCGACGTACTCATCTTTAGTACACGATACCCCTAGTAAACCCCTTAGAGCCTATCCTTTTCGCGGTTCTCGTGATGTTTCAGTTTTTCGGAATATCAATGAAGAGAATTGTTTACAACCCATCCCCAAATGTACACCCAAATCGCCTTAGCCTACCTTGTATGCACTCATCTTTAGTGCATTATTTTTATCACTACTAAACCCTTAGTTCAATTATCTAGTTACTTCCATGGTTTCTAAGTCGAGTCATATCTTTTGTATACAATTTTGGGACGATTGGGACTCATGGGTTAAAGTAATATTTTATGGAGTAACGGGAAAGAACGATAAATTCAAATTCCCTTTGTCTACGTAATTAAATACTCCAAGTGTTTTGATCTTTTCAAATCGGGTCAATTAGTTTAAGTTAAATAAAAAAACTCAAGTGTAGGGATGCTCCTATAAATCCCTTATATTTTGATGTTATCGTAGAGGATGGTAGAGTAAAAAGGTATGAAAAAAATCGAAAAAAAGAGAGAAAAAATAATGAAAAAATGAGAAAAACATACGGGCTACCATCCTACATCTATCATTTATGTTTATGTTTGTTTTGTTTCAAGTTATCTAGTGTTAGTGAGTCGAGTCTTGGCTTAGCAACGCCACTCTTTACATGCTTATAACATAAGATTTTTGACTTGCCACCACTAAATATCCCCTATCCAACAAAACCCTTTACTTCCCTACCCTAAGCCTAACGTTACAACCCTTGTAAAGACCTCTTATATAGTTATTCCTAGGTGCTTACACCAAAGCGGTGGAGCTTTGATCTATTCTCAAGCTTATTGTAATCTATGTACTATGTCAGGTAATGAGTGTTTATCTTCCATTTCCATTCATATTATATTTCATAAACCCGAGAGATGAGAGAATCCAAACACCAATTATGAGGTGCTAGTATATAATTTCCGTGCTTGTTATAATTATTGTGGCGCTTGTACTTGTTGTAAACTAATTTAAATCAATGCTTCATGCCCCCTAACTTATAAATTGATTGGCCAAAAGCAAATTTGCTTGAGGACAAGCAAATTCCAAATGTAGGGATATTTGATAAGGATTTAAAACATCCATTTTTAGGGGGTCATTTAAGCCCTAAATCGACACATTTTATATCCGTTACTGCTTAAAATCGTTCCTTTTCACATTTTAGGTCTTTTGGAAGCAAAATGCTGGAATGAAGCATATTTGGACAAAAAGGAGCGAAAACATGAAGAAAATGGCAAAGTCAAGATCAAAGGCACTCCAGCACACTTGACGGCGTCCCAACCAAAGGGCGACGCCGTCCCTCTATAGAAGACTTGATCAAAAGTGCACGCGATGGCTCAGCGGAATTTCTGGTCCTAAAGCCTGACGGCGTCACGCCTAAACTCTGGAAGGCGTCACTCACAAAATCTACACGGCCAAGATTCAAGATTCAGACGACATCGCTACTGAAGACTAACGGCGTCACACATTTCAACTGACGCCGTCCCAACGATGACTTGGCCCAAACGAAACCCTAATGACGACGACCTAACGGCGTCACTAGCAAAAGTGAAGCATTGCGTTGTAAATCTATATATAGAATTCGATTTTTCAGTATTTTAAGAGGTAGAATTTTGGAGAGCAAACCCTAACTCAGTTGTAGTCCGACTTGGATAGTATTCTAGGGTCCCATACCCTATTTTACATCACAAGATAAGTTTGTTTATCCAATTTATCAATTATGTCTACCCCATGTTCAATTGATTGTGTATATGCTTTCTTGTTTAACATGTCTAGCTAAATTATTCTTGTGTTTTCTTAGATCTATGAAACCTAGTTATTAATTGTTGTTAGGTTGTCTCTTGTCTTAATTGGTAGACGCTAGAGTAAGAAAAACTGGCTTCTTCTTTCATTGTTGCGAGCTTGAACGTCCTAAATAGCAAAAAAGCCTTTGAGTGCACATTAGGCCATTCGTTGTGTTTATTGCGTGAATTGTAGCTTTAGGATAGTAGTATATTCGGGGGACATGCTATTGCACTTGCCGATTCCCGGGTATTCTAAAGGAGAGTTGCAATTCATAGAACTAGGGATTTAGGTACCACCCTACGACAAACCGGAATACAACGCACCAATTAAGATAAAAGAAGTGACAATTCAACCGACCAATAAAAGATAACTATGGAGTAATAGCATCTAAGTGAACACATCTTTAATCATCATACGAGCACACCTCAATTAGCATAATCTATCCGTAGTTAATTAGTTAAATTAGATAATTAGTAAAAGTAGTGAAATCGATAGAAGTACCACCCCCCAATCACATACCCCGAGATTTTTACCCTTGCTTTTTAAAAAACATAAAAAAGACAAAAAAGAATCATCCTCAACCCCACCTTCTCGTTATATATCTCTTTCTAGCATTCCTATTCCCCTAGAGAATGAAATCAATCCCCGAGGCTTACCCCATACTACACTACAACGATTAGGTTCACTGCCTAGAGTATTGAAAAGCTTGCTCATAGAAAAGGAGGTTTTCTCGACCCCGAACCCACACATCACTACCTATATTGGGTAACTCTCTAGACTCAATCAATTTGAACAGAGCAACATCAACATCAGGCTCCTCAAAAGTATTATCCTTATCAACAACTTTGTTTCGATCTTGAATGTTCTCAATAACATCGACATCACTCTCATAACCATCTGTTTCACTCACATTGTCATCACCTAACTCTTCTTCAATTTTACAGACCTCTACAGATTTACTTTTATGCATATAATCAACATGTATATCTATATCCTCGTCTTGATGACCTAACTCTTGCTCAGTTTCACATACCTCTATAGGATTATCTATTTGGATATGGTCAATAAGATTATCTATTTGCTCATTACCATCACCTAAAACATGTTATGAAAACAAGGGTTCAAATGCTAGCAACTGAATAGATTGTCCCAAAGTATTGACTTCCAAAGGTGGTTGTGTAACTTGAAACATATTAGATCTACCACCTGAAACATATCAATAGAACAAAGCACATTATCAAACCCTTAATTGCAAAAAAAACAAAATAAAACATATATAGCCTTATAAGAGTTGTATAGAACAGTATCATCAACTGGATAACCTAGATCTCTTCTTACTTTTCATAAAGTAAAATCCATATTTTGGAATTCTGAATAATATGGAACTTGTTATGTGACATGCAATTAGGGTTTGTGAATTGTAATAATTCTTGTAAAGAAAGTTTGAGGACGAAAAAAAGAGGCAATTTAGGTGTTTATGGGGCGGGAAGAGGGATAAGACATGTGAAAATAATCTGAGACTTGGTATAGCAAAATTGGAAAATGATGATTATAACCTCGGGCTAAAGACAAAATGAAATGGAAAGAAACGAGGTTGACCAGAACATTATGGGTCAAAGGACGCAATTGGCCTCAAAAACTTGAAAAAAGGATTCACGACGACGAAAGTGCTAACTTTCGGGCCTCGACAATATTTTTTGGCAAGTTTAGGGACCAATGATGTATTTTTGTCTATATATATACTAGCTTATAAACCCGTGATAAATCACGGGCGGCTTAAAAAGTTTGCAATAAACATAGTTCAAACAATGTAAATAAATGTTAATACTAAAGCACAAAGCGAAATTTGCATAAACTACTTAATGAACAATCAATTATAGACCCACAATTTATTTTCACCTTCGGTATCATCCAATAAACCTTGTTCATGGGAAGTAAGAGTTTAAGCTTAAAACATGACCGGTTTTCAAATTGCAAATTACCTGAAAATTTAACACCAAATAAGATTATATGCAACAATGTAACAGTTAAATAATATAAGTGTAACAATGAAACAATCGTGTCCAATATGTTAGGTGAACAGAAAACAACATCGTAAGTTTGTAACCAACTTGATTGCATTTAACAATAACAAATAGCGTAAAACAACTGTGTGACCCAAAATGATTTGCGATTTTGATTATCTTAGTAAATTATAAAAAGATCAAATAAAATATGAGGAAATTATATCATAAGCCTACTCTACCTATTTTCAAGTGAACCTGTTGTCAAATTAACAAAAATATAATCAAATGTTAATGTCATGCTATCAAACCAAACTAAATAGTAACCACATGACCACAAATGACCTGTGTTAGATTACAAAATGCTAGCGTCAGTTTCTTGCACGTAGTTCTTCGAGATGTATCCAATTTAAGCACATCTGGTCACCGTCATTATTCACAAGTTATGTAAAAAAACACATCCAACCATGATCCTATATTACTGTCTTCTAGAATACCTAATTAGGCACCACAAGCTAACTCAAATCGAATAGGTACACTCTAAAATATTTTACCTAAACAAAATTGTAGATAACGGTCGTTTACCTTTGACTACCATATCATTAAATCAACGACTTACATGTTTTCACCCTAGTGGATCTCTTTCTAACCTCAACTCTAATAAGACACCAAATAAAAACAACTATAGATTTAAAACTCGTAACTAAAGTGAGGCTAGAATATCACTTTTGACTTATATGCGATTCTAATTTAAGAATACAAACATCATAAAGTTTTTTGACGTGTTAAGTCATTAAAACTTTAAAATGCATTATGAGTACATTGATGAAGTAGCTACTAAAATTATAAGTAATCGGATGATCCCATCATCACTACTCGTAGATAATACACAAAAGCATCAAAAAAGTTTCCTAATGGTCAGTTAAATGTTAAATGTGCAGTATGGAAGCATAACCAAAAAAATAACTAAAAGTTCATAATCAATGAGAAGTCAACAAAAAACCCACTTGAGAAACGTCAATGAGTATATTTCAAAAAAAATTGGATTGAAAATAAAATCCTAGTTTTAGATAAAGAATTTCTAACTAAACATATGAATTAAATCTAACTTTTGGTCGAAAAATGTCCAATGATGAATCTGATTTTTATAAAAAGTAAATCATAAATTACACAATTAATATACCTTGGATTAATTAAGATGAAGGAAGTTTGAATGTTGACATGAAAGAGAAGAACAAAGCTGTACAGTTCCAATCTTTCGATAGGGATAGAAATTAAAAGTCAAACATTCCAGAAAAACTTTTAAGTCAGTATTTATTGCATACACACATGGATTAACAGGTGGCTTAAATGCCATGGCATTAGTGACATGGCAAGGTTGTCCACATGGATTAAATGACATGTCAAATTTCAAAAAAACTTTTGTTTATTATATATACTAGCCTATAAACCCGTGATAAATCACGGGTGGCTTATAAGACATTTAAAATAAACACTCCAAATACATTAAAATAAACACTCCAAATACCCTTATAGTTAATATAATATGCATCAGCCGCGAAATGTTGGTTTGAATATCGTGTTACTCAACCTGGTCATTTTTCCATTGCACACTCAAAGATCAAATACTAACCGGAACTATATTCGAGTCTACACATCATCTTAAATTATATTGTAAATGGAACTTAATAAACATTGCAAATACAAATCTTTGAAATACATAATATATCATTCAGAAGCTCAAAAAAAACATATAAAGCTTATATAGAAAACCTACTAATATCCGATGAGAGCCAAAATTTTATAAAAAATGCTTAATACATAACATGGTTGTTCTATTACATTATTAAAATAATACCAATTGTACCATTGTTGAGATTCTAATTAGACATAAAAATGATAATAGAAGATTAGTGAAGCAATGATGCGATCCTAATAGCCATTAGATGTTAGCAGGTCTTTGTAGTTGTAGACGAACCCTATCAATCGTCACCCCTCGACCTCATCCCAAAACCCACTGTTTCAGCCCCCACTCAGCACCCAAACGTCAATTTCAGCACCCGTTTCAGCAGCCAAACCCACCCATTTGAGCCATCACTTCAGCCCCCAAACGCACCCATTTCAGCATCCAAACAGGACCACTTCCCCCATTTCTGCACCCAAATCACCCATTTCAGCTTCCAAACCCACACTCATTTGAGCCCCCAAAGTCTCCCATTTCAGCCCACAAACCCACCCACTTCAGCCCCTAAACCCATACGTTTCAGCCCCCATTTCAACACATGAAAATCACAATCGTCACCCTCGACCTCATCCCCAAAACCCACCTGTTTCAGCCCCAACTTCAGCACCCAAACGCATCAATTTCAGCACCCCGTTTCAGCTGACCAAACCCACCCATTTGAGCCATCACTTCAGCCCCCAAACGCACCCCATTTCAAAGCATCCAAAAGACCACTTCACCCCCATTTCACACCCAAATCCAACCCCTAAACCACCCATTTCAGCTTCCAAACCCACACTCATTTGAGCCCCCAAAGTCTCCCATTTCAGCCCACAAACCCACCCCATTCAGCCCCTAAACCCACGTTTGGCCCCCATTTCAACATCCAAATACACCGATTTCAGTTTCAACCAAAACTACCCATTTTACCCGAACATCAAAAACAACAATTGAAGCATCCATTAAATTGCAGGGTGAGTCACCCAGTTCATTCTGTAACTACAAAAAAATAGTACAAATAATTTAAAAAAAAAAGTCTGGTACTCCAAATAACATCAAACACATAAGTTAAAATTGAAAACATGAACACATCGGCATTCAAACCTCAACCTGATATTTTTTATATTTCCATCATTGACCGTGAACATGTGCTTCCAATAGACTTGCAAAGTCTCTTAACAATCTCTGCAGTCTGTAATACTTCTTAACATAAACAAAAGTGCAATTTACGTAGTCACAAATACAACAAATTTCATCATTTAAAAAAATTAGTTCCTTAAAAATTTATTTGTCATCCTTTAATCACTACATTTTTTTATTTAAAAAATGTAGTGATTAAACGATGACAAATAAATTAATTTCATAACAGCCACAATTTCCAAAAAAAAAAATACTCTAGCGTCAATGAAACAACATATGAGAAAGCATCTTGAAAGAAGTTAGAAATTTGACATACTTATCAATTGCTTAATGATCACCCTGCTGCTTAGTTCCAGCATCCAGATCGATTGCTTCACTACGTCCTTTCTTTTTTCTTATCTTCTTTTTCTGGCGTACCTCGTGTGACTCGCCAAGAACCCTGCATTATAATCAAATATAAAGGTTGTAGAATCAATAGGCTTTTGATCATAAATGCAAATTGGCTTAAACGTACGTATCAATAGGCTTTTTATGATCAATTTATAACATTGAAAAACCAAAAATCAACACTGAATGAATAATCTTGAACCATCAAAACATGATCATGTCCGAGTTTTAGTTGTGGATAGTTTACTAATATTGCCATTACATAAAATTTTCCTATCTATGCCTTTACTAACAAAACAAAAGTTTCGCAATAAGAGCAACATATCTTTATAATAACAGTGAAATTATTATTCAAGTTAGAAGCGCCACATGATGAATTAAAACATATATTATGATCACATTGGTATGATGTCATAAGCACCAACTGTATGCCTCGGATACCAAATAAACTTGCAAGACTTACGCTAGTGTAGTAGTAGAGATGTCAAATTCCAAATGAGGGGAAGAGCACAAACTTTAGGAGATATCAATATTGAATTCAAATATGATGGCTAGATGTTTTAACTTATTTGATAATAAACATCATACATACTACGACATCATTTCTACCTGAAAACACAACTCCATGTACATTTCCATTACCTATCTGTAGTGCATCCACTTTTATGATCAATGCATAACATTGAAAAACCAAAAATCAACACTGCGAATGCATAACATTAAAAATTACCTCATTTGCACGAAAAACACTTGTTAGGCATCAAACACTTGAAAATTATCTCCTTTGCACAACCATCTCTTTTAGTCATTACATCAAACACTTGTAAGGCATCTTTAAGTTCACACTTATCCTGTAATAAGTCAACATACAAAACACTTGAAAATCATAATTATGCTCCATTGTGACCAAGCTCCACCAATTCTTACTATATGAAACAACCAACAAATTAATAAAATTATTTAAAACCCTCAAATACGTTATTATTTTGGAACAGACTGCCAATTTTATGCATTTTCATGGAAGAGAGTGTTTCAATTAGTAAAAAGAATGTTTACCTGCTAGTAATTGCGATTTACATTGAATTTGTCGATAGTTTTTATTATGTTGTGCTTAAATTTTGGATCGATTTTTCAGTTTGTAAATAAAAATCAATGAGAAAATCATTCAATTGTAACCGAAATTGAAGAAAATCATTCAATAAAATCAATCGGTTAAGATTTAAAATGAGTTGTACCCAAAAACCCAAAGACCAATCGATTAAATTCATTCAATAAAAATCTATCGATAAAAATCAATTATAACCGGTTATTGAAAATCATTCAATAAAAATAAATCGATTAAATTCAATTTCATAGTGATTGTGAATTGTACCAAAAAACCCAAACCATTGAATCGAAACATACCTTTTACACATGTAAATTATACCTTGAACAGATTTGAGAATTGAGATTAGATGACTGGCGTTTATGAGCTGTGATATACATTGAACCAATCGTTAATTATACCTTGAACCATATCCTTAAACTGTTATTGTTTTTTGTTTTGAATGATATTGTTGACTAAAATGGCTGTGATATAGATGACGTGGCTTTTATGAGCTGGCTTTATTCACCTGCCAACGTGGCTTTTATGAGGTGGATATAATTTCAAAAAAAGTTTCGTTTATTATATATATAGATATAGATAGATTGCACAAGCTAGAAAAACAATAAAACTTCGTACAATTTATATGAAAATAAGTTGATGGTACATATGTTTTTAAAAACTGGATCGGACCAACATGTTCAACCGGTTTAATCGGGAACGTAGTCACCATCGGTTCAACTAGCCAATAAAAGTCATCCGAAAATGAACCTAAGACGACCGTCGGAACCGGTAAAAACAGGTGAATTGGGCCGAACCAGGATCATTTTTTTTTCTTGTTTTTCTAAAGTTAATCAGCTTGTCATTGTTATTTTGTTGATGCTTGAGTTTTAATTTTAAAATACCCGTCATCGCAAGACACGAGTACCGGCTAGTGAACCTCTACATTTGATATAAGCCGGAAAACTAAGAATTACAAAATATTTTATAAGTCAAAATAAGCACGTACAAGATTAAAGAAGCGTGAGTAATTATGTAGGGTGCCGGCTAATAGGATATTATTATTAATTACACTGGAATCCTAATCCTCCTCCTACTCCCCTCTCTTGTCCACTTCATTCATTCAAATTTCAACACGCATAAATAAAATTCCTTTTCTTGTTGTTGTTGTTGTTGTAAATTATTAACCCCCCCTCTTCTTTATGTATGTATGATCAATTGATTATTGTTATTAGTAAATATCATGACTAGTGTTTCTTTGAGTATCACCCCTGCTAATCATTTCCATCAGTATTCAAATAGTAATAATAATAGTAATTTCCCTTCATCATCAAAAAGTGTAGCTAGTTTCCCCAATTTTAATTCTAATAATCTCACCTCTTTTTCAATTTCAGTTTCAGCTTCCTCCAAGGTACACTTTTTTTTTTAATCCCCAATTTGTATTAACAATTTCACATGCTCTTATGTTAGATATCAGGGCCGTACCATGAATCGGCAAAATTTTTGAGGGCCCATATAATGAGTCATTTCGTTAAGCAATATTATATATAAAGTGTCACCGTTTATAAGATATAATGCAATTAGTTATCTAAACGTTCTACCATGTTACTCATTTGGTTTTGATGGATACAGGGCCAAGGTCGATTTTGTGCTCTACCTGAAGTAGGCGATGTATTTTCGGAAAAGCCACCAACGCCTATTCTTGATACAATTGAAACCCCTATGCACTTGAAGAACCTAACTCACAAGGTTTACTTGTCTTCTTTTGTATTTCCTTTCAAATTGGCCACCATTCCCTCCCTGACCGAGAGGAGATATATGTAGGAACTGAAACAATTGGCTGATGACCTCCGCTCAGAGTTGTCTTTTATAAGGGATGAAACTCAAAAGTCGGTGAAAGCTAGCATGTCAGTTGTGGAGTTGACAATTGCTATACATCGTGTCTTTTCTGCTCCCATGGACAAGATATTATGGGATGTCGGAGAGCAAGTAAGGATGTTTCCTATGCTTTTTGTATATACTTGTACATCTACTTCTGGGGAGTCTTTTTTCAAACTTTGTTACTGAATTCTGAAAATCGTAAACAAAACCATCCAAGTTTCAGAAAGCGTTTTAAAAACTTGTTAACTTCGGAAAACTGCTACGGTTTAACATACATAAAGCATTATAAAAGCCATATAGTCGCATATTCATGTTTATGATGATGAAATTTACACGTCTAATGTTGAACGTGACTTAAAATAATCAATTTTAAAAAGTGTCCAAATTGCAGAAATAGCAATACAGTTCTTTTTCATCTCTAATTTGATCAGTGGATTATAAATCATTTTGATAAGAACTATCAAAGTTTCAGTAAGCATTATAAAAATCGTTTAATCCTTTTTGAGGTTTCACGATCAATATTACCTGAATCGATCCATCTTAAAAAATATAGCGGTTTGATTTATATGATTTAAAGGCAGGTGGCTGAATTAGAATCAAAGCATACATATATTGCTATTTACTCCGATTTGTCCTTTAAAAGTTCTAGCATACAAGATAATCAAAATATTTTTTCTCTACTGGTTATCCGTGTTTTTAGGTGTTTTAAGAAGATACCTCTTAACAGAACTGCAAAGTGGAAAACAAAAACAAGAAACCTTTTGAATGTTCAATTGAGTTTACATGTCATCACTGTATGAACATTCTATGCTTTTGTGGTCATATACATTTATAGTATAATCCACTTAAAAATAATCGTTTTATTTGAAATCTGAACAGACTTATGCACATAAGATACTGACTGGAAGGAGGTCTGCTATGCAAACACTCAGACAAAAGAATGGAATTTCCGGTTATACTTGTCGTTCTGAGAGTGAGTTTGACCCCTTTGGTGCAGGGCATGGATGCAACAGTATTTCTGCTGGGCTTGGTATAATATTGTTTCGTCTTTTTGCATTATGACATCTACTTTTAAGCCACTTTTCTTTGTATGTTTATAATTTGGGTAAATCACATTGTGAAAGGATATGCACACAAGCTCTTGTAGCGCCATCATAAGTAGGCCTGAGCCGCCTGACCATAAATACCGACCAGGTTGAGCTCTGCCATATCAAAAGAATTAAAAGGGGATCTGTAGAATAATACATTTTTGATATTTCTGTTTTTACACTAAGAAAACTTAAAAGGTTTTCAGTGTATGTGCATGTATGCCTAGTGGACCTTCTAAGCCGAACACACAATTTATAAGTTGCTTGTCCAAGTGAATTCTTCTATGAATATCGTGCAAGGGAAACGTTATCAAAACCCAACCTACGTTACACTAATTTGCATAAACTAGCTAGAGTCGGTCAGTTAGGGTTTGCTGACATGTCATTTAGCTGTTCAATTATGCTGATGAACATGATGAGGTTGTTTCTCCAGTCATTATTGATGTTCTTATTATGTTTACTTGCAAAGATCACCCAATGCCGGTGCAAGTTAATTCATTCTGAATTGTATGTAACGCTTGAAATAAGCTAGTGGTTGTACACAGGATTGGCGATTGCACGAGATATCAAAGGGAAGCGAGAACGCATAGTTGCTGTCATAAGCAATGAAAGTACTATGGCTGGCCAACTTTATGAGGCTATGAGTAATGCAGGATATCTTGATTCAGATATGATTGTAATATTGAATGATAGTCATCAATCATTGCATCCCAAACTAGAAGAGGCCCCTAAAACGCCAATTAATGCATTGTCAAGTGCTTTTAGCAAGTTGCAGTCTAGTAAATTGTTCCGAAAGTACAGGGAGGCTGCTAAGGTATCTTTTCCTGTAATAGCGTTCTTAATTGTTCATTAAAGACGTACAGTACCTATAAATAATGATAATTGGGAGACAATGATCCATTTGGTGAATGTTTATAACTATCAGTAATGGACAAATAGGTAATTTTTGGATTATTTTTCTGGGTTAATTGCTTAGAAAACTATCCTTTTTTGAGGTACTAGCAAGATTTTGTTATTCCTTACACCTCTGTTCCTATTTGAAACCATTTTACTATAAAATTAAATTTTCTTTATCTGGGGGTTTCAGTAAGCATCAGTTAATTGCATTATTTTGTCATTTTAGCTCAAACTTGTAATCGTATATTGACGAAAGGTGATGGTGGTACTGGTTGGCAGCAACAGTCATACAGTGGTGGCAGCCAGAGGTGATGATGGATTGTGGGCGTTGCTAACATTCAATAAAGTAATTAATTAACGAAATAAATAAATAAGCAGACCTGATGAGTTGGCATAACCTGATGACATGCATGGGCTATGTGACGGGCACGTCAGCAAAATGATTACAAACGAATAAAAAGTTACGGGTTACCTTATTTATAGGTCACCGTTTACACACAATTTAGTATGTTTTTAGTACTGACACATACAAGAGAAGTTAATCTAAAGCTGAATAAGTTTCCATAATATCAACCCTCTAATCTCTCTTTTTTTTTTTTTTTTTTTTTTTTTTTCCAAATATGGTAAGATTGCATTTATCTCACTACAATAGTGCTTTACCGCAGTAGGAAATCCCTAGACTTCTTTCACGAGATATCCTGTACAATGTCGTTATTAATGGGCCTTGTTATGTAGCCTGTACAATGTCCTTATTAATGGGCCTTTTTATGTCAACATTATATAATAAGAGAATGACTATGACCACATTTAGGAAGACTTGGATTGTTGATTTCCTGCTTCCCTCGTTTGTATATGAACATCGCTTTTACAAGTGGTTACTTGTTCTTCTTTCCATGTTTTACTGAGTATTTGGTAAAATTCCATAATAATCCTAGCAACAAATGTGAAGGTAGGCAAACTGTTTGATTATTGTTTCATTTATTCAGTTCTTGCAATTATTTCTGTGTTAAGCTTGCGGAATCTGTGGTTGATTAGTGCAATAGGCAACAGTGGTATTTGTTACCAAACTAGACATCGATAACATCTCCTTAATTAGCATTAGGTAAACCTATTATTTCTCTAATGAAGCGAGGTTATAGTTGATTTAAGTTGATCAAGTGTTGAGCGTCAATGGAAACAGCATAACTCTCAAAAGTACGTTATTTGGAGTGCCTGCAGCTTTTAGATGAAAGCCTGAATTTATAGATTATTGGTATTACGTGTATTATTTTCAATAAACGTATAATCTGGGTGACTGGGTCTTATCAATTCGTGCCAGTCTGATATTGTTCATATAGCATAACATTGATAACTAAAGGATATCTATTGTTAATACAATTTATGATCTCTTCTATTAGGGTTTAACAAAGAGAATTGGTAAGGGGATGTATGAATGGGCTGCCAAAGTTGATGAATATGCACGTGGTATGATGGGTCCACTAGGGTCAACTCTATATGAAGAACTTGGTTTGTATTACATCGGTCCTGTTGATGGACACAATATTGAAGACCTTATTTGTGTTCTTAATCAAGTTGCATCCCTCGATTCAACTGGCCCTGTTTTGGTTCATGTGATAACAAAAGAGGATAAGGAAGTTCGGGATGAGAAGCAGATTAAGATATTAAACAAGTACAAGGAAGGTATCTGCTTGTCACAAACTTAGCTACGTTATGTTACAGGTTTATTTTTATTTTTTACTTTTAGTGTATTTATTTAAGAATAGGCTCCTCCAAATAAATACACCCTAAAGAAACTTGTTTCCTTTAGAAAGATTGAATTTTATCGAGACAGCATTGAGGGTGAGTATTCCCATCACATTGATGATGCTTGCTTGATAACGTGTAATATTACGATTGTATGATATGTTTAAAGGGTTTGCCTGGAACCAAGAGCATGATTTGACCTGGAATCTTTAAGAAGCTCAACTAGTATTGGGGTAACACTGAAATTGATAGGGACTTTGTAAAGTTTTGCTTCTTAAATGTTGCCACTTGCCAGAAAGGGAGGAAGCGTCTACATCATAAGCATTATATGTCAAACGCTCAAAACTGATTATTGGGGCTTCAAGTTGTAAAATGTCTATACGCCACAGTTAACTTTGTTACAAACTTTTCTATCAAACTAATCATTGGCACACTACATGTCTTTGATATTATCTTACAATTAATATTCTCTCTATTTGGTATCTTGACTACTTAAAAAATTATGTAGATAGAAATCTATAAGGTATAAAACACATGAGAATTATACTTTGTTGTCCTGAAAAAACTTATCTGAATTGATATAAAACCGAATAGTTATTACTTTTTCCTCTTGTGTTCAACAGATCCCTATGACTCAGACCCACAACCGAGTACTCGTAGCAAAACTTATAGTGACCGGTTTGCGGAGGCTTTGACCATGGAAGCACAGCTAGACAAAGATATCATGGTCGTTCATGCAGGAATGGGAATGGAACCGCCACTTAAGTTATTTCAGGAACAGTTCCCTGACAGATTATTTGATGTAGGGATGGCGGAACAACATGCAGTGACATTCTCTGCTGGTTTATCATGTGGTGGGTTAAAACCATTTTGTATAATACCATCCACCTTTCTTCAGAGAGCATATGATCAGGTTTCCTCTCTTCACAAGACTGATTCAAATGATTAGAGGTGATAAAATGTGTGGGTCGGGTGGGTTAGGTAAAGATTTAAATGGTTGAATTGGATTAGGTCGCCTACAAAGCTTTTTGTCCAAAGTTTTTGATTATTTTTCTTTTATAAATAGTAAGTGAGTAAAATATGGTCACTATAGTTTTTCTATTTCACTAAATTATCAATTTGAGTTAAATGCATATGCATTGACTAGAAGTACCCGCGTAATGCGGCGGCGGGTACCGGGTGACTATTTTTGTGGCGAGCAAATGGTTTTCAGAGCAAATGGTTTTCATTTTAAACCTTCCTTATTTAGCATGTCCCAAATACTTTATAACGTAGTAGATATATGTTTTTCAAAAGTAGAACGTCTAAATTATTAATAGTGTAAATAGTTAGCACTTTTATTTTTCAAATTTTAGCATTAAATTGGTGGTTATGAGTTTAGTGAGCTTTTCTTATAAACAATTCTATTAAAATATATCATTATTGGAGGGGGTTACTATATTGTTTAAATGAGACTTAAATTTTCAAATTTTACATTAATTTTCTAATTTTCCTTTTATAGTAATGTTTTTTGTCTTAAAATTTTAAGACTTCCTTTTATAGAAAGTCCCAATCCTTTATAATGTAGTACACTTCGAGTGACTTTCGACCCATTTGACCTGATAGAGATAGACTATAACACAAACTGACTATATATATGTAGCTGGATTAAAACTGCTACCTCTACAAGCTATTAAGATCCGTTCTCTATTGGTTGTGCTGTTTCACTTCAGGTGGTTCATGATGTAGATAGGCAAAAGATACCAGTTCGTTTTGTGATTCCATGTGCTGGTTTAGTAGGATCTGATGGTTCTACAAATTGTGGAGCTTTTGATATAACCTATATGTCATGTTTGCCAAATATGATAGTTATGGCGCCTTCTGATGAGGTTGAGCTAGCTAACATGGTGGCGACTGCATCTTGCATCGATGATAGGCCCGTCTGCTTCAGATACCCAAGAGGTGCCATTGTCAGGTCAAACAGCTCTATATGCCATGGAGTTCCCATTGAGGTAAAATGCAGTCACATGTCAATCTATCACACATGCCTCAAAATTCTAAAGCTTTTTGGATATATTTTAGAGTTGTAATGCAAAGTGTAGTATTTCATTTTTCTTTTTCTTAAAAACGGCGTTTTGGTCATGCCGAAGAAACTAATTTCTATGTACTGACTTAGAAAAGGCATTTTTCTCATTAAAAATGGTGCTTTTTTATTCAGTTGAATATTGCTATTCTCCACTCTGCACAAATTTAGGGTGGCCTATTTCTAGAAGTAACATATTTAATGATGAAACAAGTTTTGCATAGTAAAAAATAGAGAATAATAACTTATTCTCCACCCTCAACAAATTCGGGGAGGCCTATCCCTAGAAGTAACATATATATTGATAAAACAAGTTATATTTTGAGTGTAGTTTATACGCTGAAAAAGATTATCTAGAGTTTTGTATTGTAAAAATGTGAAGTAATACTGTAATTAAATTCTATTATGGTGAATTCCCTTAAAACTGTCATGATGGTAGTACGTACTTTTGTCGGGTTTCTTAGATCTACCCCTGTCTGCAATGTTTCAAACATAGATAGGTGTGCATTTGAGCCGAGTTTTTTCATGAACTTGCTTGGGTTTCATGAACAGCTTTGGCTCTTTGATCACTTGCTTGGAAAACTCAAGCTTAAGCCTTTGTTAGGATATATAGGATCGACTAGTTTGTGCTTGTATTACTCCATGTTATTCGATTTAAACCATACAAATAGATATACAACAGAAAAATCTTTATGACAGTGACATTATATTTAAAAGAGTAAATTACACCGTTCGTCCTTGTGGTTTGCGTTGACCGCAGGGTTTAGTCCTTTGACCCAAAAAATTGCACCGTACGTCCTTAAGTGTGAAACGTTATGCATGGTTCGTCCTTTGACCAAACGACGTTAAGTTTGACCGTTAAACTCCCCTCATGTGACTTGCACATGAGGGTAAATTCGTCATTTCAACACCATAAGGACGAACGGTGTAATTTACTCTTTTGACTTTTTTTTTTATCTGTTTCTTCCTTTCTTGTTTTCCCCACCCACGCACGTCACACAGATAAAACACACCTCTCCTCTCTCTCTCTAAGCAAAAATCCGGCTACCCTTTCCCCTAGGGTTCCGGCGCCGTCAAAGTTTTCCGGCCACCTCAAATAATTACACCACCTATCCCAAATGATAGATCGGGTGATTGTGGTCACGTTTATGCAACGTACACACTTTCAAACTCACCCACGCGCCCCAAATCTAATTTTTAGATTTCGGATATTAGGGTTTTTGAATAAAAACGTGTTTGATGATTCAAGGTGATATGGTTAGCGTTTCATCATGCTTACTGTAAATGGTATTTAAGGTTTGTGGATTCTGAGAATGTTCAGGTTTGGGTTGTGAAGTAGCAACAGCTGGAATTTGAGGGGCGGTGGAGAATCCGTTAGCGTTTGTGGTGAAATGGATTAGATCACCAGATGTGATTCCGATTGATTGAATAGTTTCTTCTGGAGATGTAGTTGTAAGGTTTTCTTTTCGATTGAGAGAAAAATGTATAGCATGTGAGGGGGAAGGAAGTTTCTGAAAGACTAGTTCTTCAAGGTGCTGAAGAGTGCAATGATTAGGGACTTCGATTTTTAGGGTTTCTTTGGTTTCAAAGGATCTCAGACGCAGCTTCATGATCAAGTCCTCAGCCAGTCGATAGTCGACACCACAGAACTACCAAAGATTTATAATCTGCAAAAAAAAAAAAAGAACAAAACCAAAAATAAAACACAGCTCCAAAGTGATGAGATCCACCTCCATTACTATTGCTTGGTTCACTAGAAGAGTACAAGTGCAAGGTATTGTTGTTGGTGTACTCTCTTTCTTAAAGAGGTTTGAACGGTCAGGATTAGTCAAGAACATAAACGTTACAACTGAAACAAATTTCATAGTATGACTCAGATCCTCATAACAAAATGTTGCAATCCGGAAACAACCATAATTAAGCATCTAAAGAACACGCATTTCTCGTTAGGGTATTTAATAAGATGGCCAAGTATTTAGAATATTTATTTTATTTCCTCTTCCACTGATAAGAATTCATTCCCAGTTCCAGTTTCTATTTAAATAGAAACACAACATTCCATTGCTCATTTCAATTGGTGGGGAAACCAAGAAAGGAAGAAACAGATTAAAAAAAAAGTCAAAAGAGTAAATTACACCGTTCGTCCTTATGGTGTTGAAATGACGAATTTACCCTCATGTGCAAGTCACATGAGGGGAGTTTAACGGTCAAACTTAACGTCGTTTGGTCAAAGGACGAACCATGCATAACGTTTCACACTTAAGGACGTACGGTGCAATTTTTTGGGTCAAAGGACTAAACCCTGCGGTCAACGCAAACCACAAGGACGAACGGTGTAATTTACTCTATTTAAAATATGCAAACAACACCTACTGGCTCGCATAGCCTTTTGAGCTACCCAGCAATCACCGGATTAAGTCATTAGTTGAGTCACCTCTAACTTGACAAGTTTCTAACTTGCTTTCTATTGTTAAAGATCAGCTAGCTGGTCGTTAGAAGCCACCACTTTCTACGCAATAAATTAATTCAACACTAGATATTATGTTGCTATCAGTATCTGTATATACTGTGCCTTCCTAAATCAGGATATTTGTTAGTGTTTTTTATATGCTAAAAATATGTATGTTACTTTGTCTGAGGGCTGTTGTTTGGCTTGTATGCCGGTTATATATATGATAACTTTCTCAATGATTAATTTATTTTTCAATGATTTTCTAAGCGCGGAGTAGATATAATGATATAAACAATTTTTTAAGGTTCTGAATCTGGAGATGTTGTAATGGTTTCTTTATTGTTTATAGATTCTGAGTGATAACTTAGAAAGTAAATTTTTTTGTAAGAAAAGTACTTTCTCTTGAACGCGTTCATTCCTCAACTTAAAGTTGTTATCTGCCAGATTGGTAAAGGAAGAGTTCTTGTAGAGGGTAAAGATATCGCTTTGCTCGGCTATGGGTCTATGGTTCAGAATTGCCTTAGAGCCCAGTCACTTCTTTCAGAACTTGGGATTGATGTAACGGTTGCTGATGCGAGATTCTGCAAGCCCCTTGATATTAAGCTTGTTAGACAATTGTGTGAAAACCACGCTTTCTTGATCACTGTTGAGGAAGGGTCTATTGGGGGATTTGGATCACATGTTGCACAATTCATAACTCTCGACGGGAGACTCGATGGATCAATCAAGGTATTTATATTTCATTGTATTGTAGAGGTGGCAAAATGGACATGTTAGGTAACAGGTCAAAACTGGTAAATTTTTTGGCAGGTCAAGTTGGATTGACCTGAAAGGTCAATTTCTGAATTATCTCAAATATGTATATATAGTTAGTATGTCAAATATGATTATGATTTTTCAATAAGAATTCACTTTTTTTTAACAAAAAAAAGATTTATGAAGTTATATGCATAAATAATACACTATGGGAACCTATAAGCTTGTTTGGCTTCTGACATATTTCATTTAAGCTAGCCTATTGCTAGATCTTCACCTGTTTGATATAAAAGAAGTAACCCACTATTAGTTTGTTGAAATTGCCACCTCTATCGGTTGGTGTAGCATCTGAACCATCATAATTGGCTTTATATAGCAAACTAATATTCTTTCTGAATTTTGGTAAAAATTAGTAATCTGTTTGGTCAGGTTAATATATCAACTGTCAATGAAAGTAAAGAATGAAAAAAAATTGATGGGTCGATGCAATTCAATTTACCTACCGTAACAATTTACCCTTTTGACCAATCTGCCCATTTTGTCACCTATATATGATTTAACAAATATTGTGTCATATACTCATATGTACGTTTAAATAGATAGGGTTTAATGTTTGGGTGAATTTATTGATCTTTGCAGTGGAGGCCAATTGTGCTACCAGACAACTATGTGGAGCAGGCATCGCCAATGGAACAGCTTTCTCTAGCCGGGCTAACTGGACATCACATTGCTGCAACAGCACTGAGCTTACTTGGTCGAACCCGTGAAGCTCTTCTCTTGATGCGTTAATACCGATATATAAATCATAAACAAGCCAATGGTAAAAGTGGCTTTCTTGACTCCGGAAAGATGACTTGTTAATTTGTAAATTCAGGTAACGTCATCTTCTATGCATTTATTTTGTGGGGTCAGAGTAGCAGAATGTATGCAATGACCCCACATCATTCTTGAGGAACTGAGTAAATATGATCATAAATTTGCAGAGTTCAAATATTGGGTTTGTGTATTTTAGTCTGTTTGATATACCATACGTGTCGTGAAAGTGGCATACGCCAAGAAGATTATGGCTTATTTCATGCAACCGGCCGATCGAAACATTGGATCATTTAAATCACAGATCAACTTAGTTTTGTTTTTATAATCTATCTTTTTTCGTGTACATCTAGTTCATTATGTTTTGTGGGGAGCAAAAGAAAGATTACACTTGTGAAGGGTCAAAACTGTAATCTGTTGTTTTTTCTATATATCCTCTAAGACTAGTTTCATTTCATTAGGGCTTGTAGATGGTCCACAACCCCTTTTATCAAATACTTTTACATAAAAGGATGAGGTTTTCCTTCACGAGAAGGGCGAACCTTTTTACTCATATGTACGTGGCCTCATCATGTAATCCGAAGACCCTTTACGACCCATCTTTGGCCGCCCCAAATGTACTCTCCTTGTGAGGTTTGTGTCCTTGACGCTAACCAAAGACCTTACGAGTAGGCCATTTGGGTGGTGGTTCAAATACTTCTACAGAGTCCGCAATTTTATTATCAAGTTTTCAACACAACTAGGGATGGCAAAAGCACCCAACAGGGAAAACCGAAAACCAAACATGTTGGGGTGGGTTGGCGGGTTTGGTAAAAGAACCTTTTTTGCCGGGCATGGTTTGACGGCGGGTTTTGGTAATATCCCATCGATTTCCTGTACCTCCCTCTTTATTGGTACTATAATTGATTAGTTTTTATGTATAATATAAATTGCTTCTATTATTTCTTATCATAAAAAATGTGTATAATGTCTAGATATTTTAATCTAAGTTGTACCGCAAATATATATTTATTTTTTGTTATTTCATATCTTCAAGGAAATGGATGCATACCACCATATTGAAATGCAAGTGAAAGAAAGATATCATTTTTCCAGAATGTTCGTGTGTTTTCATTTGCTTTGGACGAGTCAAAACTAGCTCGACAGCTAGGTGCTTTATGGAACTCGGCTAGGTGCTTGCCGTCGAGTGGAACTGCGAAAGGTGTTATGTTGACCTGGTTTTATTGGGTTAGTGTTAAGTGGGTGACGTAGCCCTTTATCGAGAGGGAAGCAGGCCGGCAAGCATATTGTCGAAAGTGAAGTCGTTTGACCTAAGTGGGGTAATTATGTTAGTTTGATTTTTTGGAATTTTAATCTTAGGTCACGTAGATTGAATATATCAAAGCTGGTAACAGAATTGCAACTATAATGACACATTGCATCAATATTAATGTGGTCATCATCAACATTCAAATAACTGAAATAAATTAGTGTTTGTTAAATCAAATAAATAAAATCAAATAAGTAAACTAAATAAAGGTTGATTAAACATCAATAACTCACGCATGTCTAAACACCATCTCACGTGCCAAACACGTGAGAAGTTAATTACTCTCTTGGGCGGGAAAATCAGTTTGTATAAAACACACTCTGTATCATTTCCATTTCATTCATTCATTCATCTTTATAACAACAAAATTACTTCTTCTTCCTGTAACAACTCTGTAAACAACACATCATTTCCTAATAACAAATCCCATTTGTGTAATTCTACTTTCGAGTTCAATTCTTTACTTTGTGAATTCCTAACTGAATTACAATCTTCTTTTCTTAAGTGATTTCTAGATTAGAGCACTTTCCTGGCCAAATACATTCCGATCAAATTCTGTCACATTTTCGATTTGTCAAATTCCCAAATTGTTTCCATCCTTACATCACAATATAAACAATGTCAAAGGTGATGGAAATTGTGGATTTCGATCAGTTGACGTTGTTCTTGGTCTCGAGCAAAATATGTGGTCTGGAATTCGACAACACTTGTTGCTTGAGTTAAAGTATCACGAGCAAAATTACACGGAGATATGGACTCTTGAAGGCTTTGAATACTTTTGGAACACCATGGATTTTCGGGAACTGGCCTATTTTCGCCAAGGGATAAATGGATGTCTATGCCATACACAAGGTTGGTTATTGCTTCACTCTATAATCGGCCAGTTGTATTCGTATCCATGGAAGAAAATGTTGTACTCGCTGCTATACGTGTTTTCCACTTTGGTCCAAGCAAATGATCACATTGTGGTTGCACGTATAAATAACGAAAATCTGACGCAACATGAAAGTTGTTCAATCCCGACAAATAACCCATGATGGTAGAGGTATACATAAGTGAGATTGCATCTGCATGGGAAGACCTATATTTAAGTCGACAACTCACGTTTGCGAATACATTCATAACTGAAGACGAATGCAGTATTTTTGTTAGTGTAATCATGACTCCATTTTATAAAGTTATTACACTTGTTATATACTGCTGTCTTTTTATTCGGTAAATTTTTACGTCCTTAACTATTTGTTTTTTGATAACACACCCATAAAAAGAGTAAAAAAAAGTAAATAAAATTAAGATAGGCAGTAATGACCAAAACTTAAAGCTATTTTTGTAATAAAAACGAAAGTGTAAGACAACCTAACGAAAAAAAAATAATAATAAAAATAATAATAATAATAATAATAATAATAATAATAATAATAATAAAATAAAAATATAACTAGAGATTATTATAACGAGTAGGTTGGTGCCCGCGCGTTGCTGCGAGGGCGTGCGTGTCGTAGTTTTATCTGTATTGTTACGCGCCGCATGATTGTGTTCGATAGTAGAAATATACACCCATAAATCTAATGTTCCGACAATTTATTTATATGTAATAAAACGTTTCATAAAACTGGACGTCATTGGCCCCGGTAGTTTTAAAAAAACTTATAAGAATTTTTAAAGTTATTTAATAGGTTAAGGGTGTATTTTGAAAGTTTTTTTATTTAAAAACTATATATAGACATTAAACTTCAACAATTTTTATAAAATCATACGTATGTCAAAAGCATATCAATATTGGGCTCGTTTTGTTCGTTATCGAGAGATCTTTTTGATGATATTTTTTTTATTCAAGAAATCGCGAAGTATCTATAAGCTACACGATAAATAAAGTTTGTTGTATAAAAAAATCGTAAATAATAAGAATTTTAGAGGCTGTTTCGTAATTTACTTTCTTAACTTTTATATATATAATAATTTTTGAATTTTTTAATGTATAAACTAATGGGATGGGATTACTTCAGGACAAGATTCATTGCTAAATGATAGTATATATAAATATATAAATAAGTTTCGGGTTTACCAATAGCCAACCCTATAGGGGTACACGTTTTAGCAAAACAATGTTTATCACAACTCAAGCCTTCTAATTTTCTCTAATCACTATTTATTGTTATTAATTTGAATCTCGTGTTTGTTGTAGAGCATCCAAAGTTTAGTTACGATGATAAGTAGATGCAGTACGCAGAAGGAACACACCCGAGCATCAATATTCATATCACCTACGTGTGGTATTTTGGTGAAAACACGTAAAATATATGTAGATAATATTATTATGAGCTACGTGATGTAATCATATATTTTTACATCTTACATATATAGAAGCGATCTTGAAAATTATGATACAAAAATTCAAACTATACTTGTAATAGTAGTTGACTTTTACATCAAAAAATGGAAATGTTCTAGAGCATCGATTATAATAAGTCATGTTGCTCACTAAATATGAATAAAAACAGCTGACGAAGAGCAGGTCATAATATTCACACCCTGCATGTGAAACATTTGAAAATTTCATCATCATACATATTTAAATAATAATTTCTAGATATAGTTAGTTGACATTCGAAAATATGTTGGTGTAAATCAAAAGGTGAATTTATAGGAGGCTTTAGCATAAAATTAGTTTCTATTATAGATAACAATTTCTTACAAGTTTTTGATTATGTATACTGGTTACTATAATCTAGTACTGTAAGAATTAAGGAGTAAGGATTCGAAATAAGCTTACTCAAACATTTCTTAAACTAGAAAAAAAAAAAAATAAATAAATAAATAAATTATAACACAAGTGGTTGGATAAAATATTATTTCGGTTTGTACTTGACCTTGTATTTTAAGTAATATTTCTTTAGTGTATAGATATTTCGATAGTAATATTTTGTTTTTTTCTTTTTCAAGCTTGATCACATTGCAAGCAAGCAACATGCCACTCGTTTAATTAATAATTTAAGATGGTGAGTTTTCTCAATGACTAGCTTGAGTTTTCGTTTTACATCTAATTCTCAGTATTTAATCGTACCACAGAATTATATAAAGAAAACGATGCATTATGATTACATATGTTATTAAAATGTTGGTGGTATTTTCTTACCTGCTCAACTAAGAGCTTGAATATGAAGAATGATATTCTATACGCCTTTAGCACATTTTCAGAATTTTACGATTTGAAAAAATAAACTTTACATGTAAAAAAAACACACAAAGTGACATCTGAGGATGTCGACCCTCCCCATTTTATAAGTCTAGTTAATTACTTTGTCAAATAATCGGTTCTACGAAATATAGTATCAGTTTACCAAGTGAAAATGTAATATGGGTTTCTTTGTGAGGCGATGAAAAAAAAAAAAAAAAAAAAAAAAAGAATGTGCTCAAATTATGTGATACATGCCTTACTAATAACAATATATATATGGTTATGTCACAGAAGTATATCTTCATTTTAAGTTCATATTATATTCATTTTCTGAAACATTTTAGAGAAGGGCCTCATTGTTCATATGTATTAATAATTTTAATATTTGTTTTTAAACGGCATATGTTAATATAGTTGTGGACAAAAGCCTATGTTAATAAAATGTTTGTAAAAAGAAAGGAAAACAAAACTTACTGTTGAAATTCAATATTGATTGATGCTATTGGACTTGCTATGGAGCCAAAAGCAGTATCGGAAAGAACCATAGTAGTACCAGCTCGTGTAGACCGAGAAATAGACGTTTGTGCCCTATCAACGATCCTAACTTGAATCGTCTGACCAAGAATGCATGTACGAGGAATGACCGCACTTATACACTTCACCAAATACTGCCTTCCGCAAGCAGCGCCATTATCCCATATACCTTCTCCAGCTGCTGCAAACAAATTACTAGATGGAAATTGTGAAGCATCATTTCCGTAACAGGCAGTAGCTGCAATTTTACCATACATAATAGAAATTCTCAAATTTTCAACACGCCAAAGGAAAGAGGATTTTAGAGCCAAAATTTCAGAAGATTGTATAACTTACGAGTGTATGGTGGATTGTACATGCTAGCAGTGCCAACTTCACAACACACAGCGCCGATAAGAATTGTAATTAGAATGACAGATAGCCATTGATGAGAGCGTTGAAGCTTGAAGTTTAACATTATTTACAAGGCGTATTAAACTCAATGGTTGGTACATGTATATATGAATATTATGCTTGAAGAGTAAAATATGTATGATAAGTCAACGTTTATATTTAAAGGCCGTTACAACTAATGTCTATTACTCTACAAGAAATATAGTATTGCATATATTAAATTCTGGTTTTTACTCATTCACTTTGTTAAAAAAAATTCACCTATCTCCCTTGGGTCTCAAAAGGACTCTAATAATTATATGAAACATTGTATTTATTACTTTTGAAGTTAAATATGCACTAATAATAATATAATCACTAAAATTCTTTGACTAATCATTAAAGCACCTTATATATTATACTCCATCCGTCTCAAAATTATTGTCATGAGAGAGAAATTATCAAGTTTAATAAAAATGGGGCCATAATAAATCTCAACCACTCAAATAGAATATTCTCTTAATATATTCTCTAGTTTTTACTAAAAATAGAAAGTAGACAATCTTTTTGAGACATCCTTAAATGGAAATATGGACAATTATATTAAGACGGAGGGAGTAACAAGTAAAAGGAGCCCGTCGCGTTGCGGCGGGGGCATTTGAATGAACATTGATGATTCCTGTTTGTTTATGTACAGTATTGCATCTCCTTTTTGGTGTGTAGCAACATTGGCTCCATGTAGTAGGTTTCTCTATAACGCCTGCAACAGAAACAGTTACTCATTAGTGTTCCACAGAACTAATCTTATATGTCGCAACGACTCGGTAGGATACTCACAACTAAATTTGGTCTAACATTTGCAGACATGAAAGTGACACCACAACAATACATTACCTGCTATAAACCTAATCAATATCTTACTTGATAAAAAGTTTTTCAAAATAGTATCTTTAACATAAACCCGTACCCAAAAGAAAGTACATCAATCTTTACATAATTGAACCACCAAATACCGACATAAAGTCACCTGAAAAAATGGCTGACGACCTATAAAGGTTACTACAAAATTAAGCTGAGTAAACAGCTTTAAACGCATCGTGAAAATCACCATTTTAATTTACTCAGTTGGTAAGCAGCCTATACGGTGGCTATGACAATTATGAAGGAATTTGTTATCTCTACTCCAACCCAGTTATAAAATAATAATAATAATAATAATAATAATAATCTTGACGCCGCAAAACGTAAGCGCATCAAATACGGAGCCAAATGCACAGACATTGGATATGGGTTCACCCCTTTCTCATTTTCCTCCTTAGGAGAACTTGAGGCTGACGCGGTGACCTTACTTAAGCGGATCCGAAAGTTCTCTATAACTCAAGACATTGGAGCGCGCGCGGCTGCTCATATCTTCAGTAGGATTAGTTTTGCTATTGCTAAAGGTGTGGGAGCCCAGATTGTTTCGAGGCTCCCCACTAATTTCTTGTAATCCTCTGGTTTTGTTTCTAATGAAAGTGATGTTTTTATAAAAAAATAATAATAATAAAAAAAAAAAAAATAATAATAATAATAATAATAATAATAATAATAATAATAATAATAATAATAATAATAATAATAATTGGGGATCACGCCGTATCATGCGCAGGTATTATTGGTATCAAACATCGACATAATGTGGTGCGTGATACTCTCGCTGATATCTGCTCCCGGGTAGGGGTTTCGGCTCGTAAAGAAGTTGATATCGGGCTCTGCGGAGAGAGGGACAAACACTTACGCCCAGCTGACTTGTTACTTTACTCGTGGGAGAGAGGCCTTGATGTATGTGTTGATCTTACTAGGTCATCACCCTTGACGCAAACTGGTATGACTGACTTTGAAGCATGCGTGCGCGTGATTGAAGCTGCCACGCAAACGTGTCAATGTACGAAACCAAATGCGTTGATATTGGATATGGGTTCATCCCTTCTCTTCTCTTCTTTGGTGAACTCGAGAAGGAGGCGGTGACCCTGCTTAATCTGAAAGTTCTCGGTCACTCAAGATATTGGCGCGCGTGGTGCCAACTATATTTTTAGTAGGGTTTGTTTTGCTATTGCTAGAGGAGTGGGAGCCCAGTTAGTTTCTCGGCTCCCCACCAATTTCTTGTAATTTCCTATGATTTTCTAATGAAGTGATGTTTTAAAAAAAAAAAAATAATAATAATAATAATAATAATAATAATAATAATAATAATAATAATAATAATAATAATAATAATAATAATAATAATAATAATAATAATAATAATAATAATAATAATAATAATAATAATAATAATAATAATAATAATAATAATAATAATAATAAGCTGGTCAAGTACGAGGCTAAATGCGCAGATATTGGATATGGGTTTCTCCCCTTTTCATTCTCTTCTTTTGGGGAACTTGAGAAGAATGCGGTGACCTTACTAAAGCGTATTCGAAGATTCTCGGTGACTCAAGATATTGGAGCACGTGCTGTTGCTCATATTTTGTAGGATATTGGATTTCACATACACATCAAACCATAACACAAAGTAGGCGTATAAGTGGAATTCTAGAGAGAGAAAGTTAGAGGTTTAGGGAACTTTAGTGAGAGAAAGAAAATTCTTATTATGAGCTCCAACTCTCTACCTTGGAAGGTAGAGAGTATTTATAGTCTTACAATAAAACGCCACACAACGGGCTTGGATCGCATACAAGTGGGTAAAGACCCGTCTGTCCTCCACGGTGTTACTAAACTAAATACTACTTAACATAGAAGTACTATGACTACGAGCTTACTAACGATTACATATACTTGAGGTGACCGACTCTTTAATAACTGGAATTTCTAATTCCTAACAATCTCCCCTAAGGGAGGTCACCTCAAACATATACTAAAATGACATTGAATACAATCGGATATTACATTAACAATTGATCTTGCATTCTTGATGTAGTACTTTGCTCCGAAGCTCGTAGTCATTGATTCCACTCATTGCATGTTTGGTTAATCCAAGTGGAGGTCTTTAACTGATCCACGTGATAATAATGTTGAGCCAGCTTTTGAGATCATCATCTAATAGAAAATCTCTGATACATCCATTGTGGTGTTGGTATTATGTGATGTTGTGACTTTCGGACCGACATGCTCACATACTGGATCATGATATCTTCTCATCAGAGTAGCGGAAGCTTTCGTTGATTCATGATATTGGCAGCCAGTAGCGTAAGCATGGAGTTAGATTATCAGAGTCATTGATGCACCAATCATGATTTCTTTCGATATGAATGTGTTGTGTGAGCATGCGGCTATGGATTGACCGCTCCATTCGATCACCGCAAACGCCGGGTGTACCTGCATAATACAATTAGCAATAAAGCGCACGAAAGTGTCTTTGATCACTTTCGATGAATTGAGGTACACGCCCACGGTTCCCGTTGATCGCATAAGTACGCTCGTGATCGGTATAATTCAAGAATTTCCTTGACAGGTTTCGCAGTGCTCTAGCTGTTCTCAAACCGAACGTCTCAAAGAAGACAACACGGAGTGAGTGAACCAAATAATTTAAGTCCACCGATTGATGAAAAGAGATTTGAAAAACAATCGTGTATTGCTCAATAGAAATTGTTTTTGCAATATAACGAAGGTTTTAATGAAAATCAATTATCAATCATAAAACACCTTTTGATTTGAAAATTAGTACACGGTCGACGTGCTAATGAAAAGAGTTTTAAAGCACAAAGACCGGTTTTTCAAAGGTATCCGTCAATCCATAACCTGAACCGTGATTGATTCAAAGGATTGAATCACCCCATTGTTTCGTTCACTTGTCACATGGTTGATCTCAGATAATAGATCTCACATGCCACCTACCAGGAGCTTGTTAGATGTTGGCTCCAAAAGACTTTCCATCTTCACAGTGAATATGTAAACACATCACTCGATGTTCCGCAATACCACAAGGATAATGCGTAGGACTCAGATATAATTTCTCTTTCCACATTGTGTGAAACAGAGAGTCTTCATTGAAATTGTCCTAATGAGATTTATTGATGATCTCGTGGCTCTAGACTCAATTTGTGCATTTTTGGATCCTATATCGGAGACTAGGGAGAGGGTCTCCTTCTTCAATATCAACAATCTCTAAGAGAAAGTCGATAGATAATTTAGGTTCCCCGTGAGAATGAAACAAGCCCTTTTAAGAGGAACTTGAGTAGCTTGGGAAGTTTAGTGCAGTGCGTCACTGGGTCCATGACGTCTTGTCTTCAATACCGGAGTTACCTAAGTAACCACCAGTAGCGTATGTATTGAACCCGGTTTCTGCCCTAAGGTTGAATTATTGGAGGGCTATTTCTTTTCACCCCTTTTCACATTCAATTCTTTTTCATTCTTCAACCCCTTCAGTGCTTACCGAGACTTCATAACTAGAACCTTGTTGGGTTTATTCCAAAGACTAGCTCGTCTCACCGCACTCTTCCCATATCTCACTTTCTCCTTTTTTCAATATACCTAAGGACTCTACACTATCTAGTGGATTGTCCGTGGGTAGATCCCTCCGGCTCTGGCGGATCATGGGAACCAATACCTAACCTTATCATCCTTATATCACCGCATACATAAAGTAGAGTTAGTCGGTCTATTTGGTATTGTTCATCTGCCATAGGAACCAATTGAAAACCATTTGAAAATCAATCCGGATACTTGTGATATATTATCAAAGCATTTTGTACCTGAATTGTTTTTGATATTTTAGAAGAAGAACTCCCCCTCAACATGTGAATCAAGTATTTGAAATAGTTTTCCACACGGAGGCAAGAGAAAGAATTAACTTCTTTGATTACCAATTTCTAAAAAATATCAACATCACTTCCCTAATCGAATCAAGTAGATAAAGCATTTTGGGGAAGGATGAGGTTTTCATGATTTTGCTCCCCTCAATATGTGCCTCGAGATTTGAAAAGAGTTTTGCACATACTAGAGGGAACCTGCACATTGAGATAAGTGATCACGTTTCAAATCATAGGTTTAAGATAGATGCTCCCCCTCAACATGTGCATGGAAAATTTGAAATCGTTTGTCACATGTGGGAAGGAGAGCTTGTACATCCTTATAAAATCATTTACCGAATTATCAGTTTAAATTCAATTTAAATCACACATTCTCCCCCTATCACAATTATCAAATCATTTGAGATTTGTGATCTCTTATAGATTTCAAATTGATTTTGAAAGCTTTTGAGGAGAATTGTGACTTGATTATGAAAGCGTTTTAACTGATAAGGATTTGATTTTGAGATTTTAAACTCCATTGGTTAAACATGCATGATTATCTTTTGAAAACAATTGAATGCCAAATAACTTTTTAATTTCATTGAAATCATTCTCCCCTCAATCAATGACATAGGTTGTTGATTGAGAGATAGATATTTTGACAACTAAATCCAGATGATTATCAAAAATAGAGTCCGAGTTATTTTTTCATAGCAGTTCGTTTTCAGCAGATAAATGTTTTTTAGAATCAGAGCATGGAATTTTGAAAATATGATACAGTATGGCTATGTTCTTTCTTTGACAAGTGGGTTACTGCCTGACATGATGTGAAGATCGTTGTAAGCTCTTAGACGAGGTCTAATATTATATCTAGGAACACATAATAATAAAGACAGAATATTCAAACATAGAATCAATATTATTATGAACAAGGTTTTTCATAATCATAAACTAACTAACTAACTATAATAAAGATCAAAGATTTGATCTAATACTAACTAACTAAACCACTAAACCCTAGGCGTTTTCCTAATCCCTACTTAGGTTCCACACACACACACACACCTTTAGACGTCTACATCTTGTACGTACTTACTAAACTAATGACCCTATGTCTCTTTATATACTAGAGACATCTAGGGTTTACAAGAGGAATCATAATACAATTAGGAAACTAAATATTCTTTTAAGCATATCTTCTAGAATCTTCCAAATCCTCCATCTTTTTGTAGTTTCCCTTCTTGTCACTTATAGTCCTTCATGTTTCATTCTTCTTGTTTTGTATTATCAAATCTATAATAGACCCAACACATGACAATAAACCATTTTTTTCTCTTTCTCCCAATTTTTTTTTTATTTTTATTTTTTTTAATAATAATTCGAGCAACATCTAAAGTCCCCTGTCATTCTTTGAATGACAGCACAAAGACCGTAGATATTATCGAATCGAGAAAAACATGACAAATTGACAATATTTTTGAAGATTTTTCGAATTTTTCAGATTTTTATGGATTTTGAAAGTTTTATAATTTTGTATTTTGTTTTTCGAATAAATATTTACAAGAGATAGATGAGCATAGACCTTTACTCCTCGCTTCTTCCCGAAGACGTTTGAGTGTTTCTGGTTGAAGGCTTTTCAAGCCTAGTCGTGGAAGTATGAACTCAAACCGTTCTCTTGGAAGAGCTTTGGTGAAGATGTCTGCTAACCGATATTCAGACCTCACAAAATAGAGTTCCACCACACCTTTTCCACTTGTTCCCTGATGAAATGATGACGAATGTCGATATGCTTAGCTCTTGAGTGTTGAACGTTATTGCATGAAAGAGCAATAGCACTTTTATTATCACAGATGAGGGATTTTGTTAAATACAAAGCCATAGTCAGATAATTGAGATCTCATCCAAAGGATTTGAGCACAACAAGATGACATGGCTATGTATTCTCCTCTATAGAGGAAATTGAAGTACTCATTTGCTTCTTTGAAGACCAGCTCACAAGCTTATCACCCAAAAATCGAGCACCTCCAGAAGTACTTCGACGAGTATCTTGACATCCTGCATGATCAGATCGCATAGGTCGTTAGTGACATACCAGAGTCCTTCGGGTACCAAAGTCCCATATTGATGGTTCCTTGGAGATACCGAAAGACCCGCTTAACCACTTCAAGGTGCTTTTTAGTAGGCTTAGCCTGGTATCTAGCACACATGCAAACAACGAACAAGATGTCTGGTCTACTAGCAGTGAGGTACATCAGGGATCCAATCATACTACGATATTTCGTTTGGTCAATCATGATCCCCGAGTGGTCCTCATCTAGTTTGGTTCGATCAATCATGGGAGTGTCAACAGGGTCACTTGAATCAAATCCAAATTTCTTTAAGATCTCAGATGCATATTTAGATTGATTTATGAAAATGCCTCCGGGACTTTTTGAAATTTGTAATCCCAAGAAAAATGACATTTGTCCCATCATTGACATTTGAAATTTTGAACTCATTTCATTTGAAAACGGTCACACTCATTGGGGTCAGTCGAGGCAAAAATGATATCATCAACATAAATTTGAACATGAATTAAATGTTTGCCCGACTTTCTGGTGAACAATGTTGGATCAACTGCTCCTTTGCTGAATCCGGTAGATAGAAGAAACTTTGATAGCGTATCATACCATGCCCTTGGAGCTTGATTTAAACCATACAGAGCCTTCTTCAAACGATAAACGTGGGTAGGATGTTCTGATTCACAAAGCCTTCGGTTGGCCGACTTAGACGACTTCTTTAAGATCTCCGCTTCAGAATGCCGTCTTCACGTCCATTTGATAGACTACCATGTTCTTACTTGCAAAGATTAGCCAAAAGATTCTAATTGCCTCGATTCGAGCAACAGGAGCAAAAGATTCTTCAAAGTCTATACCTCCTCTTGACGGTATCCTTTAGCAACTAATCGAGCCTTGTTCTTCAACACATCACCATGCTCATCAAGTTTCACTTTGAAGATCCATTTTAGAGCAATAATCATAGCACAACTGAGCGGTACTAACTCCCATACATCAAGTAGATCAAACTCATGAATTTCTTCTTGCATGGCATTGAACCAACTATCTTCATTCATGGCGGTTTTGACATCTTTTGGTTCAATCTTAGAGAGTACGGAGTTGAAGAAGCACCACAAGGCATCGGTTGCAAGTTGTTTCCGTGTTGATACTGGACGAGAAGGATTTCCAATGATGTTGTCTAATGGATGATCGTGAGTCCATTTTCGGAGGTGTTCATGTGGTAGTTGTTGAGGGACTGAAGTAGCAGAGTCGATGTCTCCCGAAGAAGATGGTTCTGATGAAGATTCAGGAGCAAATATGTTTTCAAACGGAGCATCTTCGGGAGTAGCAAAGGGATTAACTTCATCATTGATGCCAGAAACAGTTCCATGATGTACATTTGAAGAATGATGATTTGTTGATGAGATCGAAGGATCAGCAGCATGCGCTTCTTGACTTAATGATATTGAGACTGAAGGATTGACTTCAATCACAGGAATATGAGCAGCCTCTGTTGTAGGAATCGACACCTCATTAGTACTTGGATCATAAAGTTCATCAAACATAGGATCAAACAATTTCTTTAAATCATCTTCGGATGGAGGTACATATGGAGTTTCTTGAGAAAAGTTTGGAACAAGGGATGAACCAATGGGACTGTTTTGAAGTGCGGTTCGAACTGGATTGTCCAGAGCCATTTGACCGGTCACCATCAACGTAACGTGAATTGTTTCCATGATATTTCGGGTTCTTTTGTTGTAGATTCGGTATCCCTTTTGTTTGGTGCATACCCTACAAATATTCCAATGTCCGCTTTAGCTCTAAGTTTGCCTAAGTCTTGACCCTCATTAGTTGGATAACACAATGCACCAAACACACGAAGGAAAGAGAGATTAGGTTTTCAGTTGTGGACAAGTTCATATGGAGTTTTTCCATGAACAAGGTGAATCGGGAACGATTTTGTGTGTAGCATGCAAGGGCAATAGCTTTAGCCCAGAGAAACATTGGAACCTTTGAGTAAATCAAAGATTGTTCTAGCGGCTTCAACAAGAGTTCGATTTCGTCTTTCAACTACACCGTTCGGTTGAGGAGTTCGTGGAACACTTCTTTGATGGCTGATTCCAATGCTTTCATAAAATTCACTAAGTTGTTTGTTAACAAACTCAGCCCATTGTCCGTCCGGATAATTCTGACGGTTTTGTTAAGTCGAACTCGCACTTTTGATGAGTTTGATGATGATATCGAGTTTCATCCTTTGTCCTTAAGAACTTGACCTACGTGAATCTAGAGTAATCATCAACCACAACTAACACATATTTCTTCCCAAAGATATTCTCAGACTCTCATTGGTCCACATAAATCCATATGAATTGTATGAAGAACTTCTGTGATAGAGTTAGTAGGTTTGGGTTTATGGGCATACTTCTTGCTTTTTCCCAATTGACATGTGAACAAAGATGATCCTTTTCATACTTTAGTCGAGGTAAACCTACAACTAAGTCCTTTCTCGAGAGATCATTGATGGTGCCGAAGTTCAAGTGATTGAGACGACGATGCCATAACCATGACTTTGTTTTGAAGCCTTTGACAACAAGCAGATTGGAGAAGACTTCATCATATCATCGATAGAGATGGTGTAAAGATTTGAACCACGAGTTCCTCTTAAAAGTTCCTTACCATCAAGTTCTCTAACAAAACAAGTATGTTTTCAGAAGGCTACTTCTAGATCGTAATCACAAGATTGACCGACAGAGAACAGATTATGACCAAGACCTTCCACATAGTATACTCTAGAGATAACACTATCACCAACAACATAATCACCATAACCCATAATTGCACCGAAATGATCATTACCGAATCTAACTGTCCCGATGAATTTGCTCACGGAGTTCATGAGCCGCGACGGTCTCCATATATGCTTGGAACACTGAGTCCGGTACCACGAACGATTTGAACGATCCGCAGTTGAACACGCAACAAGAATGGATAATTGTATAATTGGGATCCCCATGCAAGAATGGGTTCCACTTGGTTAGTAACAGTAATTGGAACACCCACATCGAAAATAGAAACATCCATATCAGAAGTAGAAGCAATGGAATCATTGGGAATAGATGCAATGTTGGTGTCCGTATTTGACCTATTCAAAGTATGTTCACTTCTTAAGGGAATAGTTCTACCAAGAGGCATCCATTTTCTAGTGGGCATAATCTTAGCAGTTTGAGAGCAAAACCGATTATTCTTATGGCCAAAAGGTATCTAATAATAACCTATCTTTATAAAAGTTCTTCCTGTGGGTTTCCACTGTTTTCTAACAATCTTTCGCTTTTGCCTTTTTGCCTTATTTGCACGATTATTAGCATTAACAATTTTAACGGGCATTTGACAGCATTAGACAAAGCATTCACACCACATTCATGATTAGCAATAGAATTCAAGCAAACATCATTACAAGGTTTGCAAATAGTATCAGAATTCGAATTAATTACAAGACGCCTAAGGCTAATACTAGAATCAACACGATTCGCTTTATTCAACTCAAGCTTAAAGATCCTAGGTTGGTCTTCTACTCTCTTCCAATGCACATTTTAGCTTGCGAGGTCCTATCATTCCTTGTATTGTCTTGAGACTTTGACCTACTCGCTTTAATGTAATTGATTACTCCTGTAGAGGGAATTATGGGAACATTAGTTGGTTGATCTACTTTTTGCATTCCCTGAACTAGACGTGCAAGGATCTGTATTACTAGACGACACATTGATGTATACTTTCTTAAAACCGGGCCTAGAATGGTTTGAAGGCTCGGCACTAGGCATAGAACAAGGCATCACAGCTTTGCCTTTTGCACCTAAGGTTAAGGATTTGGGACATGTTGCAATTACACATTCTAGCAGCTCTTGAGATCGTTTGGCCCGGAGGCAAGCAAACCTAATTTCACTATCAAGAGGTTTGTTAATGAAATCCTCTTGGACAATCTCACGGAGACATTCTAGACTATCCTTAAGGTGAGCACAGTAGTCATGAAAAGCATGTTCATTATTCCTAAGATGAGGAGGAATATATTTAACTGTCACAGTGTATTTGCAATCTAAGGGTGACTTTGAGACAACATTCTTATTGAAAACAAGTGGTAGTTTCCCATTTCCCTGACTTCTCAGATTCTCAATTTCCTTTTGTAAAGACGTTATTTTTTCGTTGTTTTGGTCACGGGTGACTTTTATTGAATCATATAACTCTTTAAAATGTCGCTTAACTTTTTCATTTTCTTCTAGAAAACTCTCGTTTTCCTTTTGTAAGGCATTAACTAAGTTTTGAAGATGAAAAGTTTGAGAATTCGGAGAATCTAAAGGAGGAGGCATTTGGGAGCCTGTCATATTGTTCTTTTGACCCTTTAATTGAGAGATTTGGGCTTTCAACTTTCGGATCGTGTTGCAATGAGCTTGAATCTGTTCATCACGTTTGTTAATTTAAAAACTGATCAAACTCGGAGCATCGAGGATGTCTTGATATATGAGGTTTTGACATTTTCTTTAAGATGTTGATATTTTAGTTGTAAATTAAAATGCTCAACTCTCTAGTTTAGAAAAATGTTTAACCAAATTGTCGTGATCATCCGGTTCAATTTTCTCGTTTAGTTTAGAATTAGTTTTTTCAAGCTCAATGACACGATCATGGGAGACTTTCAGGCAACAGATAATTCATGAAATTGAGAAGCATTAATAGAACAAGTTGTAGCAGTGAAAAACACATCTTGAGCAATACATTCAAAAATCATATTCTCATTCAGTGTATGCAAGTTCTTCCTTTCAATCTCATTATATTTTAATGCTCGCCCATAGTCACTAACCTCAACTATCATTGCATCAAATTCCTTTTCCATTTCTTTAATGTCTCAATTCATTCCCTTTTTAAGACTCTCAAAGTGATCTTTTAGTTGTTTAAAAAAGGCATGACTTCGCTTAAATAACATTCTTTAGTTTGCTCAAAACCTCTTTCTCCTTCAGCTTATACCTGGGTGTGATCCTTTTATTGCAAGTTTTCTCAAAATCAACAAATAGTTGAAAGATAACATATTGACTGATTAAGGTCTTGCTTTTAGTGGCAATTGTTCTAGGAACTAGATGCATTGGTGTATTTGGAGGATACACAGCGCTCTAGGAATTTTCCAAAGGGGGGTTGGTTTCAACAATATTTTCACTTTCGCTTATCTAAATCCATTTTCCGTAACACTTGTTCGGGAGTTAACAATGTCCGAGGCTTAAACTTGTTTAAGGCAATCCAATTCTCCTTTTTGTAATCATGGGGTGTGATGATTACTTTCTTTTCTTTACATTTTGGATCATCTAGTTTCTTGTTTAACTTTTCCCTAGTGATTTCATCTGATTTCTTATCTTCCTCTCTGCACTCAGCGCAACTAGGTTTCTGTCTAGGTTTAAGGATTTCCTTGCCATCATAAAGAACCTTATGAGCATTTCTAGCCTTTTTAATGACCTCTGGATTTGGTTCCTCAACAAGGGGAATGCTATGCTTATCGCTTAGGACTCTATGCTTAGTGATCATGTGAGCAATCTGAATGGTGTTTCCTTGTATGTACAACTTATTTTCAAGCTTGTTTTTCAAGGTTTTAGATTAGAAAAATCATTCAAAAGTTTTGATTCCTTAGCACTCAATTCTTGCTTAAGCATTTTAACATTTTCTTGAAGTTCTTGTTTTTGCTTAGCGCTTTTGAAAGTTTTTCTCGTAAGGAGTTTAACTCTTGTTTTAATACTTCTTCTCTAAACCTACTTTTTCTAATAGTTGTATGCATTTGGTCATCCATTTCCTGCTCACGAGTGGTCAACTCAAATTTTGCACGTTGTTCATAAATAGCAACACGCTTCTTTATAGGCATTCAAGAGATAACAAAGCATCATCGGGGTACATGCGTGTATTCATAAAAAACATAGTCATTGTTGACCGCAGAAGATGCATCACTTGATACAATTTCACTTTCACTTTGTTTCACATATTGATCATATGGGACAACATTGATATTACCCATGTTTTCAATATTTGATTCAATAGTTTCAGTTGATTGTACTTTGTCATGCATCTTTTGTACATCAACATCATCGTATAGTTTTAATACCTCTGAGATGAGTTTGTCTTTGGATGGGCCAGCTTGTGGTGAAGAAGAGACCTTGGGAGAAACCATTGGAGAAATGCTAGCCATAAAATTGTGTGTGCAGTAGGTCCATCATCCACATCGAGTCGATGCATCACAATCAACGACTTGAAAGGCGTTCGATGATTGTGACCTATCTCCCTGAATTGGCCGCTCATCCACATCTGCATCATAGGTCTTGGCATTGCCCTCAATAAGAAACAATAACTCCTCTTCATCCAACGCAACACCATTATCCTGAGCTTGTACAAGCAGCATCTTATCTCTGAAGTAGTCAGCTGTTAGGTCACTAGTTTTACAAACACAAGTTATAGAGAAAGAGATGAAGGCGGATGAACAAGCTACACACACAAACACACGTTAACAATGATACGGTTTAAGAAAGAGTGTATGTGAAGAGAATAACTTGAACAACCAACCCTCAAGTGAGGGTTATTACATGGTTTATATAGGCAAGGAGCTAGGGCAACACTCCCTCTCCTTCCCTATTCCTTATTGGGCTTGGGCCTAAGCTTATGGGCCTTCTACATAAGCTTGACCTTAAACAAACATAAAGGCCATAATAAAGCTACCTATTACATATGAAATATAAATACTTGAAATACTGTTTAGGAGTGATTCCAACAATCTCCCTCTCAAGTATATATGAATGTAAACGGTGAAGGCGTTGATGTAATAGTAGCAAAGACGCCTTCTCGACATTCTTCTTTCTAGTGAGAGGAATTGCCTTGATTCAACAATCTCCGAGTGTAGAGAGATATTTTTCTTTGAACAGTTATGCTTTGACGCCATCTTTAACTTTGTTCTTTGATCATTGTTCTTTGTGGTGAGAGTGATAGTATGTTGTTGTCCTGATCACTTCAGTTCCGCTTCGCTGCTCCAGGGTCTCCACGTCATTCTTCAACATGCTCACACGCTCTTTGACGTTGGAAATCAATATTGATGAAGTTTTGTAAGTCTTTGACTTTGTAGATTCTTTGATTGATGAAGAATCATTCGACCGTTGTGTTGCATTGAGGTAGAACTTCCATTAGTGATGATGTTGGCGTGAGCATGAGAAGAATCAGCACGATCATCCCGCCCCGGAGCTTCCATAAGAAGAAAACATTTCAAACGGTTAGTAATAAGCTGTTTCCGGCACTTACAAGTTTGAACTTTGAGAGCGTCAACAGCATAGTGTGAGGACACAACTCTAATTCTTACAAAGGCCGTTCTCAACTGAGTCCCACAAGTGAGATAACGCGATGTAAATCGGTACATCTACAGTTCAGATGAGTCGCCGAGGTACACCGAAGCATCACCTCACAATCAGACCGTTTGAGACACACTCCGTAATCCACGGGAGTTACCGGTGACCTCGGACAGGCCGCTGTTTGATGTTGACCCTGGCAGGAGTTTCCATTCAATCACCGAGGATCACAGATGTGAACCTCTCATAAATGTTCTCGACTGATTGCTAAGATCTGTGAAGGACTCGATATGAACCACCGATGATCTTATTAGTTGATCATCAAGTGATTAAATGTCAAGTGTTCCTAAGAGATCTTTTGATGAATCTCGTGGCTCTAGACTCAATAGTGCGTTTTGGTTTTCCCCGAGCAGAGACTAGGGAGAGGGTCTCCTTCTTCAATACCAGAATCTCTAGGAGAAAGCCGATAGTTTACGTAGGGTTCCCTGTGAGAATGAAACAAGCTTTTTTTGAGAGAAACTTGAGTGGCTAAGAAGGTTTAGTGCATGCGCCACCGGGTCCATGACGACTTTTAATCTTCAATACCGGCGTCACTAAGTGACAACCAAGAGCATATGAATTGAACCCGGTTCATGCCCTAAGTTGAATAACTGAGGGTCTTCTTTTCACCCTTTACTTTACATTTTCTTTTGATTCTTCAACTCCTTCTTTCTCCGATTCTCATTTTCTCCTTTTTTATAATCATTCCTAAGGACTTCTAACACTAACTAATGGTAGTGTCCTTAGGTAGATCCCTCCGGCGGATCATAGGACGGTTATTCCTAACCTTAGTCACCTTATAACTCCATGACTAACCTATGTTTGCCATTAAAACCATCAGATGATAAAATATCTCTCAAAGGGTTTGTTAATGGAAAACATGTTTGAACCATTGTGAGAGATGATGTTTTGCATAAATACTCCCCTCCACATGTGCTTAATAGTTTTAATGGTTAAATGCACAGGAGGAAAGAGCGCGACTTTTGAATTGATCCACGAAGATAGACAATCCCCGCGAGACACGGTTACCTTGCATAGTTAAAGAGTTACATTGTCAGCTTTTAGGTGACAACTAGCTCTAATAACTACCTTGAAGGTGTAGACAAACCTTGGAAGGTTGTCAAACCCGCCAGAGTTCATGTCTATCAAAAGTTTCTCGAATGGTACATTCTACTCGCACAAGTCCTTTAGACACGCTTACATCACTAGCGAACTAGCTTGAAATTATTACCCGTCCCGGACAAGTCTTTTCGAAGTTACTAACAGTTTAGTACCGTCAATTCGTTGGTTAAGTCCGAGGTACACAGATTCATTTGCATTTTGTACAACATATTTCTTATCACACAATTTTCCCCCTCAAAAATGATATATTAAAGTGTTATTTTTGAAACGTTTGAGAATAAATATGACCATTTCGAAAGTGTTGCGGGAAGACGACCACTGAGAACAATTTTGAACAAAGTTTTGAATCAAGTACTCCCCTCAACGAGTGATATAAACGGTTGAGGTTTTGAAAATCATAAGGGAAAGTACTTGTTCTTTTGAGCAAAACCTTGAAAAGTGAAAGGTTTGATAGGTTTTACTCAAAAGTAAGAAGCTTTCGCTCCTTTTATAAGGATTGTGGCACTGAAGCGCACCACGTGGTCCTTTATTGACAAGTACGGGTTGTACACTGTTATGTGTGCACAAGCCATTGACATATCTAATCACACATCCAAAATTATATGAAGGAAACAATTCAAGGGGTACCAGGAAGTGCAGTGATATTCCCGTGAGTGCGCATGTGAAAGCCGGTGATGTTTCTCCCGGTCGACCACCAACATAGCTCTCCAATCGCCTCGAACGATCCCTTCAACAACCGTTCATCAATCATGGTGATGATCCTTCTCACATCCCTCCTTTCCCGAGAATTCCAGCGCTTAGGAGACCCAACTTTCGACGATATCCTTCAACCTCAGACGCCAATCCATCCCTCACCAGCTTCAAGGTATGATCCCCGAATTTGTGGAGCTCACTACACGCCATTAAGCGGTTTCTTTGAAGTTCACTATGGTAAACAACGCCAAAGGTTTGCGATGAGTGTATATTGAGAGAGATGGTTGAGATCGGGAAGAGTAAGCGTTGGAGGAGTGAGGTTGACACGCGTCGATAAGATTCAACGACCATCCGGATATCTTCAACGTTTCTTTGATCACGATGCGACTAATGAAGATGAGAACTGACTTGATAAATTCACGTTGAACTTCAGTCGAGAATTGTCTCATACGCCCCTGTACTTTGGCAAGGTACATGTCTTCGATGTCGTTGAGGGACAAGTTCTCAAAGTCAGCCTCGGAGAATCCATAGTCCTGTTCATCTTTGTCGTTTGACTATGATATTCTTTAAGAATGTGTAGTCCACTTAGACTTGAGATCAATGTGTTTGATGGCCACGATGTCCTTAGAACTATACACTGCATGTTGAGACTTCGAACCGTGCAGAGTAGATTCTTCGGCGCTCGTGCCAGTGATGAATCCCATACAATGCATCTTGGTCGTATGCTTGCACGCTTGTCGAAAACAAGTGATTTGCACGTTCCTCGATAGCTATGCGCTTTGAGTAAATAGTCACTGGGAATGGAAGAGTCAATGATGTAGCGTATTTTCGCGAACCATCGCTACCGTGTAAGAGAAAATCCATGTCTCTGTTAAAGAAGTATCGGAAGGGAATCCGTGGTTCGTCTGTTTGGCCAATGGTCGGTAGAGGTTTGGTCCAGTCGGTGTGGTATGGAGGGTTGTCCCTTTGTGTGAAGTCAATGTTTGCTTCCGGATTGAGCCAATCCATTTTGTTAGACATAGCTCGAGCGATATTCTCAAGATGATATTCGACCTCGAGGGCTTCAGAGTCGTCTTTAGAAGTTGAAACACTTCTTTCTTGATTCGCTTCAACTCAGATTTCGTCATTTTCTTCACATGGAACTTTTCTTGCAAAAGTTTTGCGTGCTCCAATGTAGAACCGCTACCAATCCTTGACCTTCATCAGGGTAGGGAGTTTGATTGACAAGTGTGGAGAACCATTCAAACTCTTCGGTTTTATCGTCATCTAGCCATGAGACGACTCCAGACTGAGTCGTCTTCTTCTTCTTTGGAAGGCCTTGATGATGATACTAGTTTCGCACTTGTTTGGGTGAGGTGGGTTGTTGTCGGGCTCAAGGACCTCTTCATCGCCACCATCCGTATACTCAAAGTAATCACCTGCTTTTATGAGTCGGGGTGGTAACTCGGAATCGTCCCGAGGTTTATCAGGAGAAGACCGAGGTGGAGGAGACTTTTGTTGAGAAGAAGTCCGTGGTGGAGGAGGTGGCATCGAAGTAGATTTACCGCATTGCTTCGACGCTTTAGGTGCAGAGTCCGTGTCCTTATCATCATCATCTCTTGGTCGTTTGGGTTGATCGGCTGACTCCTTGCATGATGATCCGAGTTGAAAATCAAGTAGATTTTCGAAAAATTTAGCTTCATCCGAAGTAAACGCTCCAGATCGCTTTGACATTTGTATCACAAGTTTAGCGATTAACTGATTCGAGAGATCGCTTCTTTGGCCATTGTAAGTTTAACCAATGTTACGATGTTAGGGGTGAGTTGTCTGGAAAATACTTCTAGTCACACCGGGACAGATCGAGAAGAAACTTGTGAGTATGATCTCTCGCTGTCTTCTCCAGTTCCTTTTGGACTTTAGGAACGATATCCTGAAGGTACTTGTTAGTGTAACATTCGATCATTTCGTTCAGTTCCTTTTTACGATGTTTCTTCATGAACTTCTAAACAAATTCCCTTTCTTTCTCCATCTTGTCTTTCTCATCATTTAAGTATCGAATCCGGTCAAGAAACCAATTCAGCTTTTCCAAAGTATGTCCTTCTTTCTGATTTGTTGGACAGCTTTTACAATCTTTTTATGGGACTGAGAAATCCAAGATTTAGGTTGTTTCTTCACGGATTTGGATGATGATCTGGTTGACTTTGTAGATGGTGGTGGTGATGAGTGAGATGAAGAGTCTGATGATGAGGAGACATGAGGAGACTTCAGGTCCTTAGGAGTTTCTGTGGTTTTCTCCTTTGAGTGTGTTGGACTGTCTAGAAGAAACTTTGTATAGTCATTGATTATGTTCGAAACGTCAAGTTTACTCACACAAGCTAGCCACTTGTGAATGACTAACCGTAAGAAACTTAAAACGGCTCGGACACTGAGTCTTTGATAATGAAGGCTTAGGGGTTAGGTGTATGGATAAAAACCTCAATATCGATATCAAAAATAGTCACGAAGATAGATTCAAATTCCTTTAGGAAAAAGAATAATAAATCAAATCCCGTGTGTGATTGTGTATACGGATTAGACAACCCGAATCGTTTCCCAACGAGGCGTGAATTGCCAACGTCGTTCTTGGTTTGGAATTTAATGCTCGATGTTTTGATTTGTTTGGTTTTGATTATTAAACTACGGGAATAGGGAAAGTAATTAAGGGAATCTATTTTACGGGAAATCCTAAGTGCGAACGTAATAAAACGTAATTAAAAATGCAACTACGTCTAAATTATACCCTAAAAATGCCTAAAGTGACTTTTACTCTAGAAATGTAATTTAAAAACTAATTTAGAATTAAAACTATTTTTTTGGATTTTTCTGGATTTTATTTAAATTAAAAACTAAATTTTAACCTTTAAAACTAAATTAAAATACTAAAAAATATGAAATTTAAGGAGAAAAATATGGAATTACTTTTATAAAATCTAAAATATCATAAGAGACTTTTCAAAACTATTTTTTTATTTTTCAGATTAATTTTTTATTTTCTACTAATTTAAAATTATTTTAATCTAATTTAAATTGTGAAAAATACCAAATAAAAGGGGAAAAATAAGGAAAAATATTTTTTATGCTTTTTATATTTTTCTTAAACTGGGAAAATTGAAAAATTATTTTTTGGAACTTTTTCTCAATTAATTGCAATTAAAGCTAATTAAAAGTGATTAAAAACTATTTTTAATTAAGAAAAATACTAAACAGTGACCAAAATTAATGAAAAATTCAGGAAAATTCTAAAATCTTAATCTAGTTCTATGAAAAATATCAAATGTAATGCTTATGTGTGAAATATCAGAGCTGCAGTGTAATTTGAATCTAAATAAGCACTTTTAAATAAGCTAGACTACAAATTAAGCCACCAAACTTTCAAAGCAACTAAATTATACTACAATAAGCTATTTCTAACTAATTCTAGCTATTCTTAACCTCAAATAAGCAGATTCACAAGATCATGAGCTCACTGATTTGGACAAAGAAACAATGAACAGCCCAAAGTTTGAGCTTATTCCCCACTTATCGTAAAAGCTTAACCCAAAATGATATGTGGTCATGAAGACCACCTAGCAGACGCTTATAGACCAAAAATGAAACCCTAAAAGCTTTATTGAACCCTGGCAACTGCAATGTCTCACACAAAATGCCTATTTGACATATTTTGACTTTGAAAACAGTTTGCAACTTTGACTTTCTTGAGATTTGAATGCAGTTTAAGGACTGATGTTGATGTATTTTGATGAAATATGAATGAAGCAAGCTAGTTTATCAAGTTTAACACCCATATGAAGGATTAAGATAGACTGATTTCAACAGATATGTGATCAAGACAGTTAGCATGAAAATTTTGACTATCAATGAAACTTATGCAAAACAAGGACAGATATGAGATCAATTCACTATAGTAGGCCTAACTCAACTGATCTACTCCATTATTAGACCTCTAAAACAGTTTTCAAAGCTAAACCAAACACTCCTTTTACTATTCTAAAGAGCAGTCTACACTACTACTCCTACTCCTACTTATGCAAACTTGATAACAACTACAATACTGAGATCAGAGAGCATTAAATAGCATTAAATCAAACATAAAACAGCAGGCCATAAGATCATTCATAAAAATAATGGAAAAGAGGAAAATGACTACTCACTTGGTTATTCAAACCAAATTTGGGCAGAGTAACAGTATGAACCCAATGTAAAACATCAACCAACAACCAAATCTAGCATCATAATCAACCCTTATCCATTTTCAAACCAAATGAGGGACCAGTTTGACTTTCGTTGACTGACCTTTTATGTGAATGTAAATGATTTAGATGGAACAAGGAAACACAAATAAGCTCACAAAAGCTATAGACAGCTTGTATGAGCTTATTTCAAGCTTAAAAACAGTTTCTTAAACATCAAAATCTGAGAATGCAAGATAAAAAGGAAAACTTGGAATTTTATTAAAACTGAAAGAGGAATACAATAAGCTTTTTGATTACAATAAACTTAAGAAGGAAATGACTGATTATAACTACTGAAAAACATAAGCTTAAAAACTTTAAGGAAAATTAATGCACTACTCTACACGAAATACATTGTGAGCTAAGGGTCTTTATATAGCCTTGAGGAGGTCTTGGATTCTTCATTGGAAGAGCCTAGAAGCAATTTGCAGCCACACAAGTCCCATGAATCATTATATCCAATCAGAGAGCACCATTTCATCATTTGAGGTGTAGCAGCCAATGGTATTGCGCCATTTGGCCACGTGGCAGCTTTATCTGACAGGTCAGAGGTCTAGATGGTTTCCAAAGATGCTAGTACGAGGTTTTATGTTTGGGATTGGTGGTAAAGGGTGGCGTTTGGGATGGGGAAGACAGGGGTGAAGTTTGGGGCGCGTTTGGTTTATTTATTATTATTTCAAATAGGTTGATCGGGTTTGGGTATGGTTTGACCAGGGTAAAGTTCGGGTAAAGGGTTTATTCGGGTTGGGGTTTATATAACCGGGTGTGGTTTGGTTTAATGGATTGGGTTGAGATGTTGTTATTTGGGCCGTGTAAATGGGGATTGGATTGGACTAGTATACATTAAGGATTGGATTGGACTACCATGTATACCAAGGATAACCATAGGGACTAATGATGTAATTTCGGATTTCCAAGGGACCAAAGGTGTAATTTCTGAAATTATCTTCAAGGACTGAATTTGTCAATCTTCAATAGACCAGGGACTGAATTTGCAACTTTTGAAACTTGAGGGTGTTTTCTGTCATTTCTTTGAAAGTTCAGTGACCATTTCGACATTTCTTCAAACCTTGATCAAATCTTCACAAATCATCCTCAGAGATTAGAAATCTTCATAAATGCATAATTCGACCTTCCGCTCCCTTAAGCTCTCTTGATTTCTCGTGCTCGGATTTACGTCTGATTTGGTTCCTTTTTGCGTGTTTTTACATATCCATACCTGCACAAGCACAAACTCAAGAAAACCACAAATATTAGCAATAAACGGCTCTTTCTTGGTAATTTTGGGTCAGTTTTGATAAAGAAAAGGTATGTGTTTTAGCACATACCGTAATACCCCTGACGAGACCATTGTCGTGTCCTCACGCAATGCAATCAACTCACGCTTCTAAAACCAAGGATTTCAATCTCTTTCTACTAAACCATTGATATGTCCAAACCGTCAAGTTATCTCACACAAGCTAGCCACTTGTGAATGACTAACCGTAAGAAACTTAAAACAGCTTAGACAAACCAATTAGAGAAGAAGTAGCTAAGTTTCCTCAAAAGAGATTAAGAAAGCCTTAATTCTAAAACGCCGTTTACCTTTCAATTCACATATATAGATATTACGGTTAAGCACATTCCGATTATGAATGACGGTTTGTTAAACTTTCATGTCGATCAATAACTCCAACATTTTTCAAACGACACGCTAGGATCACGGAGTAGAAAACACAACACAGCGTGAAGTGACCATACGGATAGAATACATCGTCCCTGATTTTTCACAAGTCCCAAACTAAGCGTAAAACCGAAATCATTGTTAAATATGATTCTAGATGCTAACACTACCCATGGAAGTTACTTGTGTAATTACCGTTTGTTCCCATTTTCCTATTTTCCTATAGATTATTTTATTTTTGTGAGAAATGAATTTCTTCAAGTTCTCGTTTCGATAACTTTTATTCAGATAAAGATACAAAGCTAAGTCGATAATTAGTTATCCGCCTTCTCTCAAGAACCATTGTCGCAAAAATGAGGTCCACATCAAGGAATTTTTATTCACTTACATTTTTGACTTTTTTCATTTTCATTTTTCAACATTTTTTTTTTTTTTTTTTTTTATATTTATACTTGGACTTTTACGTGTATGAGCTATGAACTACGGAGCTTCACGGGGTAATTCCAAGACTATAGGCTTCATGAAATGAGAATCCCTACTGGCTAGGCTAAGACCTCACTCAATCCTGTCTAAAGATCCAAGGGTCCGATCTCGACACCGCAGCTCACAACTTTACTTATTACATTATCACTTATCACAGATTACTCATTTATTTATTACGGATCCTTGATGTGTACCCAATTTTTAAAACAAAGATTCTTTTAAGAAGATAAAGAACTAACTATCGCCAAAAACTCAATATCTCTAATTATTATTAGACAGATATTGTAACCACTCGTACTTTTCCAGATATTCGTTTTCGATAAAATTCGTCTGTTTTTCATTTACAACTTTTCTGTGCTCGTTTGACATGAAAACAAGAAAGCTATCTCGCGAAACGTGAAATTTTAGACACAACGCGCACGAACAACCATAAACCTATCAATTATTTTGATTTGTTTGCTATTTCTAATTGTGAGAAAATAGTCAAGTAAATACTCATTTTATTGGAAAATGATTTCGTGAGCAATGGCGCTAGTTTCGTAATTTTTCGAGTTCGTTTACTCCTCCGAATGTGTCCCGAATATAATATTTATAAAAGATTAACGAAATTAACAAGATTGGTCCCTACAGTTAAATTTCACCCACGCCCCTCTACTTTGGTCATGGCAAAATTGGTCCCTGGGTGGGTATAAATAGAATAAGATAACATGTGTTAGGGTTTTATCACCCTCCTCCTCCTCTTCATTTTCCGGGCTACGCTTTCTCCGCCCACTTCCTGCCACCCTACCTTATTACACCGCTTCACCCAAATGATAAATCATACCCTTGTGGTTACATTTCTGTATCGCGACGCGCCCTAGGCGCCCAACGCCCCGGTTACGTTTTCGGGCCAAACCTAGGGTTTGAACGAGTGTTAAAGGAGGCTTTATGTTAGGACTTGATTGGGTTGGCGTCCGTGAGCCAACCACCACCATCACAGCGATCACCACCTCGGCTGACCACCCTCCTCATCTCATTTCACCATTTTTATCTTTCTTCCTCTCTCGCTATTTTTGGTAAGTCAAAACCTCAAAACTCCTTTGATTGATTTATCTTATAAACGAATGGTATTGTGACTCGTGTTGTTTGATGTTTTCGTGGAAATAATCTATGTTAAAAACGCTTTGAACCGGTGTTTCGTGGTAATATGAACTGCTTCAAGTGGTGTTTGGATTGATTTGGATGTAGTCCCGTCGGGTCATAAAACCCGTTGGTTCCGAGTTGACTCAGTGAGTCACGGTGTCAAAACCATTATTCCCGTTTTATATTTTTTTTTCTTTTCTTTTCTTATCTTTTAGCACCGATCGTATATACTCTCATGTGTTAATGTTTTCGTAGAATAAAAATCAGGTTATCATATTTCAGAACGCTGTGGTAAGAATTGTCAAAAGTGTTCTCGCTGTCGTTGGAACGGGTCGGATTTAACCGTGTTGGAATCCGGGTCGACTGATTTGGGTCATGGTGTCGAGGGTCGCTTTGTCGAATGTTGTTGTTATTATTGTTCAAACCGATAGAGTTTAATTAAACCCGTGTGGTTTCGTTATGAATTCAAGTGGTCACGCTTATGGATTTGCTTTTGTTAGTTGAACCTTGGTATAGAATTAGGATAGTATGTTTTAGCTTATTTCAAAACGCCACTTATTTTGTTAAGGGTATTTGTTTCGGCTTATGCCCGACTTATTTCAACTTATTTCCTTATCATTGTTTTGGTATGAAATGACATCCGAGAGGTTGGCGACTTCAAGTTTAAATTGTTTGGAATTTGGTAAACATAAAATGAGAGCGCCAGCTTTGCTTTTGGTTGTCAAACAGTGCGTTTGCTTCGTTTAGGGCTCAAGCCTATGTACACCTGGAGCGTGTTTGGTTGTGTTTAACAAATGATTTTACTTGGATTTCATTTTATAAAAATGATGAGTTGTTACATGAGTTTAATTAAATATTGATGGTGTTATATTTTATTACCACCACCGACTAACGGTTCGCTTGATTTTGAAGTTGTGATCATTGGTATGTTTCGGATGTATTGGGAATTATAATTGACGTTGAATAATACGGATACTTATCGGATTGTGAATTGACATTGGGCATATGCGAAATAAAAATTATTGAATCGATAATTATTGGACATTGGATATTTATTGAACGTTGGACAAATTGGACGTATTGGACAAAACGAATACAATATATTAGACTCACTATGAATTTAATATATTTGATTCGCAACGATCAATAAGGAAAAATTGTCTAATAACCAATGAATACTCGTTACTGGTTTTCTAGTTAATTGTCGGGAAATATTACTTTGGAAAATTTATGATATTAAAGTCACGACGACTTGGGAATATTTTATAAATGAACGCGTCATGCCAAAATTTATAAAATTATTCTAAACTTATATTCTTTTAAATTCAAAACCCGCTTGATTGTTAAAACCCCACAAGAATCTAAACAAGTTCTCTTTTAAGTGGTAAAACTTTTATTGTTTGAAGTGCAAATTCAAATTTATCATCATTTATAAAACATGTTTGTTTTAATCAAGTTATTTGGGATTATAGGGTAAATGCCGAAACTTACCAATTGACTTAATTTTCTTGAATTAATTATGTGTCGTCATTGTCTCGACAACTTTCTTGTCATCGTCTTCTCGACGTGAGTCTCGGTCAATACTTATTGACTACTCCTTATAATGTATTGGGATATACATTATGCCTTAGCGTGAGTTATGTTTGACGTGAGTTACATCTTTGGTGTGAGTTACCTTTTAGTATACTTTTGGCGTGAGTTGTATGTCGAGTCTTTGTCTTCTTACCACCACACAAAACGTAAAACTAAACTTTTTGAGATATTGATAATGGATTTTTGAAATCTTTGATACGAGTATTCCACGAAAACTAAAACACGTAGTCTTTCGGATATTATATTATTTTACTCTTTGATACGTATTTTGAGATAATACGTATACTATTAGGTCATGACGATATAGTACCTTTGTACTTGTACTCTTTGGATATCGACGTTCCTTCCTTCATGATTTGGTTGTGCTTGCTCTTTGATGCCAGTCTTGTTAGTTGTGATTCTTATGCTGCTCGTGATCAAGGTGAGTTCATAGCCCCACTTTTACTCTTTTAACTGTTTTATAAACTCCTTGGGGAGAATACATGCTACACGCTTAAAACCTTGTTTGCTACTTTTGATATTATGCCTCTGCCTAAGTGGTTTGCCAAAAGTCCCCTACATCATGAACCATTAATCACTTGCAAAGAACTAAATATTGTGGATAGTACTATGGGAATTGAGCGACTCTAATTTAAGTTATCTAAATAACCGGCACTATATTTGGTATCTCTACAATTGGCTATTCCTCGAGGGGCAATTTTATTTACTTACACCAATTTAGGTGTATGCAGCTAGTTTGTGTATGAGCTTAGTGCAATAATATCAATATCTTTATATGATAACAACGTATATATCCATGGCTTCTTTAAACTTGAAAATCTTGTGATCAATCTCTTATTACTAAACCTATGAATTCACACTCAACCATTACTTTTTAGCATGTATTTTCGGGATGAAAAGGCGATAGCTAACTCGAGGCGCTTGAGCATTGGCATGGCATGGCCTAGATGACTCGATTTATGAATGCTAGGAAAAACTTTGTTAATACATGGTTTCCTATGAACAATTCAAACTTTGTAAACTTTGTTTTACTACAATAAATGAAATATTTCATCTAAAAAGCTTTATTTTTCATTTGTGTCATGATCCATTTAGTAGCACCCAATACACCTACAGCCTCACAGTCATTTTGGGGGTACATGTAGAGTGTGAAAAACAATTTTGTGAACAAAAGCCATAAGTACATTCGATGGGCTCTAAAGAGAACCAACTACTCCACACTTAGCATCTAAACTCATAAGTAACTCTATCATTTCTCGATCTCTCCAAATTTAAAATCCCAAATAATGAGATCCAGATGCTTAGCGATAATTTTAGGTTATCTATGGTTAAGGGAACAAGCTAGGGCTCAACACGGTCCAAGTCAGAATTCATTCCTACTCTCACCAAATAAAAGTCAACAAGGTGTCAAAACATATATTAACTTAGCAAATGCTTTGTATCAAATGAATTCAAGTCATGCATATTTAAAGTCACTCAGGGAAACTTGCAAATTCTTGGCCTTGTGAGCTAGAATTCACATTTTATAGCTTCTTGTCTAAGAGACTAGCAAACTTTTCAATCAAAAGACTTAACAAAGCTTACAAAAATTTTAAATTTTGCTCATTTTGCACAATTTTTCAATTTCTAAGGAAAAAAACGGGTTACAGAGAAACACCTGGCTGTAAATAAGCAAGCGCGGTCGATCAAATCGAAGATTACCCTACCCCGCATTGTTTAAACATTGTCCTCAATGTTTAAAGCAAGGGTATCATGAAAATCTAAAAGCCGTTTATAAAGTATGCTCAAAGATAAACGTTAGTCAATAAGATTAGGATATCGGATTTCCATCAGCATCGATCATGAAACTCGAGTGGAGAAATGACAAACTTGAGCACGAGAGTCTTATATCGGGAACATCCTAAACAATATCACAAACAACCAAATGACTTAGAAATCAGGCTGAGAGGCCAACCCCTTTCGCCACTCTTATTAGAAAATAGAAAGAAGATAGATGGATAAGCATGGGGTGCCTCCCACGGCTATCGTTTTGATTAATGAAGTCGCTAGCTTGATTTCGGTCCCCAATTCATTTGTCCTTGGGGAAGAAAATGGATACCGGGGTCAAAACGTGTCCTCATTCCAAAAGAATGAGACTGGGTGGTTTGGGAGGGAAAGAAAATGTCGGGTCAAGCACATATGGAATGATTCCTCCCAAACTCACATAAGGCATATGAAGATTGATCCATCATCCTGGTTTTGGCGGCGGACGAAGGATGAAGGATCAATAAGAGAATACTCCAAAAGAAGAACGGAGTCCATGGTAATAAAGGTGTACTCAAAGGCTCATCAACTATAGCATCCAAGAGGATCCTTATCTCGAATGACATTTTTAGCATAAACTTATCAACCGTATCCCGGGTTGAAAATCTTGTCT
>OU343224.1:264222166-264263290 GCA_910596185.1 Chrysanthemum makinoi | reverse complement strand
AGTAGACCCTTGATCAGAAGATTTGTCACTGTCAGAGCAAGAGACAAAATCATTAGATGAAGAATCAGGGTCTGGCAAGTCTTTTGACTTTTTGCCATAAAGATGGTGTGATCCATCAAAGTCAACAGTAATGGAAAGGTCAACTGGCATAGGTATTCCTCTAATAGATCCACGTACAGCATGTAGGTCACCTTCTTTAAAATAATTAACTAAGCCTGCTGGTGTAGTTTTACGCCCATCATGTCTAGCTTCTAATCCTACATACTTTTTAAAACCTAAACCAATAGCAGAGGTCTCAGATTGACTACCATAGATTTCTCTAGCTAGATTATCACCAGATATTAACCATTGTTTATGTCTAGCTATTTCAGCATCTAGTTTTTCTTTCAACACACTGTTTTCAGACACCACATCAGCTCTCAATTTCTCAGACCTTTTTAAGTCATTTTTTGTACATTCTAGATCACATTCTAGCACCCTAATCTTTTCATCATAAGCTATTTGATTCTTCTGAAACCAAACCTTTTGTCTTTCTAATGTTTTTAAACTATGTTTATAAGCTTCAACTTCAACATAGCATTCATTATATTTAGGTTTCAAAATATCATATGCTTCCTTAAGTTCATTATAACGCTCACTACAACCAAACAAACAATTTTGTACCTGAGAGATGCCCATCAAGGCAATCTGATCATGCCTATCTTCTGAAGTACAGCTTGCTAGCAACCCAATATTATCACCACCAGGACCATCATCATTCTCAGAGTCATGTGATTTCCAGTCGACATTGGCATCCAAAGTGACCATAGCAGTTGAGGATCTAGGCTTCGAAGTTTCAGCATCCCTTTGATTCTGCTGATAGGAAGAGTATCTCACCTCATCTTCAGCCTTCCTATCCTTGCATTCTCTGGAGAAGTGACCCATCTTATGACATGTAAAGCACTTGACCTTCTTCTTGTCAAACCTTGCTGGATCTCTTCCCTGAAAACCAAACTTCCTCCCAGCCTTACGCTCAAATTTCTTGATGTCCATCGAGAGCATAGCCACTTGCCACTTCAACTTCATCTCTTCCATCTCCAGAGGATCTACCTGATCAAAATCCTCATAAGCAAGTTCCTACTGAGGATCATATTCAGCAAAGAAGGATCCAAGCACATCTTCTATTATACCACTAGTTGTAGATTGAGAACTTGATGGAGTGGTAGTGTAAGATGATGATGAGTAAGTTGGACTTGGAGCATGGATCATCTTTGGAGTGGAGGCTCCAATAAAGGCTGTGTGACTAGCAGTAGATGATGAACGGAATGGACTTCTGACATCATGCTCAAGAGCTTTAAGTTTGTTGTATAGCTCATCAAAGGTAAGCATATCAAGTCCACCTTTAGTTTTGAAGGCAATGCTTACTTGTAACCAGGATTGAGGTAAAGATCGCAAAAACTTGGAGTTGCAATCTTCATTATCTGGCTTTGCCTTAAGCTGATTCAACTGACTTAAGATCTTGTGAAACCTGTCATAGCCTTTGTGAATTCCTTCCTCTTCAGAGACTTGAAAATCTTCAAACTGATGTCTTAGCATCGATTTTCTCATTCTCCTAGACTCCTCGTTTCCTCCAAACTTAGCCTTGATTTCCAACCAAATATCCTTTGCATCATTCATGAAGTGAAAATTACTCAAGTGATCCTCAGGAATAGCTTGAAGAAGAATGGCTTTAACTTTGGTTTCTCTCTGAACCACCAACAATTCTTCAGCAGATTTGGGAGGTACATGAATAAGATTACCATCAGGATCTGTGGTAGTTCGCTTCAAGCTGTTTCCCTTCCTGACAACTTCCCACATATTCCAATCAATGTTGGAAATCCAGTTTTGCATCTTCATAGCCCATAAATCGTATTCCTCCTTTTTTAGATAAGGAAACTTGGTGTTACTGTTCGAGAGACTTAGTTGTTGCAAATGGGTGGTGTTCTGGTTGTTGGTGACTTCAATATCATCTTGTGATCCAGGCATGGTGAATGATTTGTTGGTTGTATGAGTGTTTAAGAAAGATTGTTCTTAGTATCGTAGAGACTCTCTCGAGGCTCTGATACCACTTGTTGAAACTGTAGACCTTGATAGATCTTGAGCACTCGCAGATCGTTAGTATTACTTATGTAATCACAAGCAAACTAATAGACAATCTCTACGACTTATATTCTTTAGCGGAAAATCAAATATAAGCACAAACACAATAACTAAGAACACGTTGATCCTCTATGGATCTTTATATTACTAAAACTTTGTTTTTCAATTCGTTACATTAATCATACTATTGTGTTCCTTTTATAGGCAAGGAACCCTAACTTGTTTCCTAAGAAACGTATAATCATAAAACTAAATAAGATATACATTATCACTTCCTAATAAAGCTCATGCATATCCTAACTAACTATATAAAACACGGAATAACTATTTCCGCATAAACAAACTACGTAATATACTACTTCAGCAGATTCTGTTCTTCAGCAGAAACAGTGAACTTCAGCAGAATCTCTTCGGCAGAAACAGCAGCAGAATTCTAACTTAGCAGAATTCCCAACAAACCTTCCTCATGAAGTTATTGCTTTTTGAAAAAAAATTCAAAAATACAAAAATATTTTTCTTTTCTTTGTATATATGTAAAAGATAAAAATACAAAAAGATTTTGCTTGTTGTTTTAAATAAAATAGAACACACAATCAATATAACACTTCTCAACTTGAGTGTTATCATTATAAGTTCCCGAACAAAAGATTCAAAACTTGCCTTTGTGTCACTTTCGTGAATACGCTTGTGATTATTGGTTTAAGTTCCTTGTGTTTTGCCTCGGTCTTGTTTTAATTGAAAGTGTTGTTTTTGAAAGTGCATGTGCACTCGTTTTCAAAACCCCAAAAATAATCTTCTCGTTCCTCTTATCTGTATAATTCTATTTCTCTTACCCTCTTTTACCATTTGATTCTATCCTTCGTATCCTCTTGACCATTTGATTCTATTTCTTTAACCCTCTACATGTTTAATTCTCATGGCGACGATCGATTATCGTCGTTGTTTCCATTGCAAAAGTCGTATGGAAGAGGATCAGGATTATTGTCTCAATCACAATTGTGTATGTAAGCTATGTGGTAGGACGGGTGCAAGCAAATATTGCTATTGGTGCGAATTATCCGATAAAAACTCTCTCGATGATTCTCCAAGTTTTTCTGACCACCCACCACAACCCGAGATATGTTCTATTATTTCTGAGCCCAAAGTGACCCCCGTTTGTGCTATAATTTCAAATCCTAAATTGTCGAGAATTGATCAAAATCTTTCGCGATTTACGGTTAAGAGTAAAAGAAAAGAGCAAGATCCGGAAATCATAACGGAAGTGGTGGAAATTGCTAGCTCTAAGAGCACACCACTTGTCCCACCTCCGGAATCTTCAAGATGTTTCTCATACGAGGATGATTTCTTTAGGGCCGGAATGAACATGATTCAAAACTACTTTGATGACATTCGTCAAGGTTTAACTTCGGCAATTACCAAATGTGATATTGTTGAATCCTCGATTCCTACTCCCGAGCCCGAGATATCTTCATTCGATCATGATTATTGCTACGGTTGTGGAGACGTGTTACCGAAAGGTTTTCGTTGTTACAAATGTATGTGCGAGTGGTGTGGAACCTATCTCATTGATGGATGTTGTTCGATTTGCTCCGAGAATTCATTCACTTATGATTCTAACCCAAACACTTTCAATTATCCTCAAAACAATTTCAACTACCCTCCATAGAATTCATACGAACCACAACCGTACTATCATCATTTCAGTGATTCGTCATTTCAAAGTTTCTCTCTCCAATACCCTCATTGTGCTATGTGTGGGGGTCCTCATGATGATTATCAATGTCAATCGTGGACTTCCGGATTTGACAACATCCAACCCCCACAACTTCCCGTCATTGATCAGTTTCCTCGTATCAAAAGTATTCTTGAAGAACTTTTCGAGGAACAAGCTGCTCGCAATGAAAGATTTCTAGCCGATGAGCGAGCAGCTCAAAAGCTTCTCTTATTTAACGAGGCTTTCCGTCTCGATGACGAGGATGAGGAAGATTGGGAGATGACAAAGGACAAGGTGCATATCTCAAGCCCACAAAGTACCCCACATGTCCACTCTCCGCCTTTATCTTGCCTATCTACCATAGAACCTACGGGTGACCTTTTAATGGGGGACGAGCATCTTAGCACTATTCCAGAAATGGAACCATCTTGTGTTGAGAACCTTGTCCCAACCCCAAGTGAGTCCGAGGTTATCTTCGGTAATATGTGTGATGAGCTTCTCGATGATGATACTTCTTCCACCCTAAAAGTTTCTGTTGAGGTGTTCTCCGAGTCTGAAAATGATTATATGTCGTTTGATGATTCTTTATCGTGTGGAGACATCGAGTATGTGGAGGAAATTCCTTCTGAGCTCGTTAGCTTAGAAGAAGTGAGAGATGTTGATCCCGATGATCTTGATATGGACACTGATTTTGAGACGGATGATGAAGATATTCTCGTTGTGTCCGAGAAACCTTTCACTAAGGCATTCACTAATCCTCTGTTTGATTTTGATTCTAAATTCATCCTAATTTCAGATAATCCCATCTTTGACATTCAGAATGAGGATAGTGACTCTTACATGGAGAACCTCGTTACATCTCCATCTTTACCCGAAGAAAAGAATAGTGGCAATCCCACTTCGACGTTGGACCTTCTCGAGGAGTTCGCCGATGAACTCGCTCTCGTTGATCATTCTCCACTGGGAGATGATGATGCTCACTTTGACTTTGAAGCTGACCTTACTGAATTAGAAAATCTTCTTTACAATTGGTCTTCTGATAATTCGTCAAGTGACACTCGTATGGATGAGGTCGACTTTCTTTCTCCGGATGACTCGATACCTTCGGGTTTTCAGAGTGACGATTATGGCTTAGGTCCATCATCCACTCGTCCGCCTGCTAAACCGCCGGATGATGGAACCTCTTTCAAGCCCGATACGGATGTTTTCATTGCTACAATGGTGGATAAGATTTCTGAACATTCCGTTAATGTTCCTCAATCTAATCTTTTGCCCACCCGTTGTCATGTCATTGACACTCGGCTTTCTCCTCCCATTTCTTCTCCATGTCCTCACTCCTACAAGAGTGAAGATACCATCTTTGACCCCGGCATTTCTCATTCTTTTAAGCCGGTTATATCTCATCGGAGTGGAACTTTCAACACATTCAATGTTTATCCAAACCATTTGAATGAAAGTCCGATGGAGATTTTCTCTTCCACTTGCTTCCCCATGGACCAATGAATTCGGGGTCGAGTCAAGCTAGCGACTCGGTTAACAAAAACAGTAGCATTCCATGGGTATTCACCCATGTTTCTGACTTCTTTCTATTTTCTAACGACTAAGTGTAGGGGGAAACCCCCACGGTGTTTGATTCTTGTGTTTTTGCTCATGTTTTCAGGAATCCCTTTGATCGTGATGATTGATGCGCCTGTTTTCAATCCAGCCGCCCATTATCCGATCAATTTTACTAACGTTTATCTGGGGATATGTTTTCAAAAATCCTTTTTGTGTAAAATGATAGATTTCGTCCACACACTTGGTTAGTGGTATTACCTTTTTCCGTTCGATAGTATCGGCTTCGGCCGGGACTTTGAATATTGAGGGCAATATTCAATTCTAAGTGTGGGGGGGAATTCTGTTGAATTTTGTCACATTTGTACCCTTTAGTCCCAAGTACCCCCGTTTTGGCCAAAAATTAAAAAAGTTTTTCATAAAAAAGAAGTGCTTTGCACAAAAATAAAGTGTTAATACTTCGGTGTTAATGGTAGTTTAGTCTTGATTAGGTTAGAACAAATGGAATCCCGACTCTGCTAGAGTGTTGATCTAGCTGCTCTCTTAACGATTAGACTAAGTTTTTACGATTTGTGCAAATGAAAATGCTAAGCGTGGAGTAGTTGGTTCTCTTTAGAGCTTATACAAGTAATTTATAGCTTTTTCTCCCAGTAGCTCTTAATTGAACCTAATATAGTGTTGTTTCCAAACCTTTGAACATAAAAATCGTTTTGTCATGCAATAAAATTTTTAAGCGGTTTTGATAAAGAGTTAGAGTTCAACTTTTTATTTAAATTTTTGAGAAAGCATACTTTCCTTAAATCAGAAATAAAGTCAAATTGCAAGTTGAAAAATGAAATGAAATGAAAAAAAAAAGTGAAAAAAGTGAAAAAAGTGAAAAAAGTGAGAAAAAATGAAAAAAAAAATCGAAAAATGAAAAATGAAAAAAATATGAGTTCCTCGAATAAAAGTATTAAGTTTCTTATAAATAAATGTGCGAACCTTGCTTTTTCTTAAATTTAAATCGGGAGTTGAACTCGGATTCGTCAATCTTAACTTAAAAAGCAGCGGGAATTTAGAGATTATTAATTTCAAAGGTCTAGAAAACTTCGGTAGTATTCTCTGTGGGGTGTCAAAAACCTGGTCACCTAAAACCGACTGGTTTGGGATGTGCCAAGAAGAAAGCCGTTACATGGAGTAATTTGGCCTTTGAGTTTTCAAATCTCTAGATAATCGTTGGTTGTTGTCCATTCAAGTCTTAATATTAAGTTAGCGGAAGTCTCTAAACCTTTGGAATCGAAATCCAGCTGATTCCAGTGGTTGTTGTCCATTCAAGTCTTAATATTAAGGGCTATGATGTTTAAGCTTTGGACCAAGCATATATCAATGGCTCAGAAGGACTTCAAAGAAGCACACCAAGCTCAATTCCCTTCACTCTCTCACAGAAAAAGAACACAGCAACAAGACAAAAGGAGAAAAAGACTTTTTGTAGTTTTGAGTATAAATAGAAATTAGGTGTGTTGTAAAAAAAATTGTCTAGAATTCCAGAGTTCTAGTCCTCAATTTATTTTCTGCAATTTACATTTAATGTATTGTCTTTAATTTAAGTTTTAATTTAAGCTCATTTTAATTATCAGTTTGTATTTTTTTAGAAAGGTATCCTTGAATCTGTTTTTCCATTGCCATTATCAAGGTTGTTTCAGTGTTGCGAGAAGTTTTTTTTAAGCTTCTTTGAGCTTTTGTAGGAGTGCAAAAATTCTTGTTCTTATCAAGTTTTAAGAGTCTCAACCCATTTTTTAAAACTGCTTCACACTGTGAGTGTTTGGAATAGAATTGATTGTGGGTCAAATTCGTGTTTTGACCCATGTTGGGTTTTAGTTTAGTCAAAGTAAGTGATGTTTAAGAGATTACATGCATTTTCAGTTTGCTAAATACACTTGAGATAAGTTTTCAAAAAATCAATCTTTGCTGTCAAAATAGCCTAACTGTCATACTTTAAGCTTGATTTTAGATAGGGTAGAACTAGATTTAGGACGTGATTTTGGTTCTACAATAAGTTAGATGTATGAATAGTATATTTCTTTGCTTAATGTGTATTTTGGAAGTCATGTTGTAGCTTATTTATAAGCTGCAAAGTTGCCCCCTTATTCCCTTTTGGATGCTGTCACAGTTGCATAATAGCCCCAACAGCCCTTAGTTTTTGATTTTTCATTTCTTCGTTTTTAGTCCTTATGATCTGAAAATTGGTATGATTGATCTTAGGTTGCTTGTCTAGTTGGTGGTATTTTTTTAAAAATTTTGTGATTTTGTTTTCACAACGTTTCACGAGCTCAAAAACACCCCCTGGTGCCCTGTGCTGCTGAACCACAACAGCAGCTATGCTTTTTCTTTCTTTCTTATCTTAGCTTATTAGTGCTTCATCTGCTTATATCTGTCCCCTTTAGCTTATTTAGGATCTCCCCTAGATGCCTTGCCTTATTTCCCTTAGTATAGCTTAAGTTAGCTTATTTGTAGCTTTTAGGATTTCAAAATTTCCTTAGTATAAGCTTTTAATATAAACCGCTCATTATCTCCCTTTTTACTGAGCTTATTAGTTAGATTAAAAAAAAAAAAAAAAGTTGTAGTTTTGAAAATTGTTCCTTTTCATGTTTTTAATATGATTGCAAAAGAAAAATTGAAAAAAAAAGTTGAAAAAGGGGAGTTAGAGGGATTCAAACTCTGGACCTGTAGGTCTGCTGCACACGAACATACACCCCACACCTCCACTACCAACATGCCCTTGGGTCTTTTTGTCTTTAATTTTGCATCTTAATTATATTTAACCAGTTTTTTAGTTTTTAGCTTATTAACCTTTTTGCTTATTTAACAGCTTATTTCAATAATCACTAGTGTAGTTTTTTATTTTTTAGATTCCTTGTTATTCAAAGTATTTTATGTAGTTTTTTTAGAATTTTCTTAAAATGTTTAGTATTTTTAATAATTAATTTAGTTTAAATTAGTTTTTAATTCGTAGAAAATAAAATAAAAGTCAAAAAAATTTCCGGCTTTTTCCTAAAATTATTTTTATTCATTTAGAATGTATGAAAATTGTTTTCACACACGTAGGACTTAAATTTCATCTTTTTCACTTTCGGGGCTCGGTGTTTTCCCGGTTTTTAGCGTTTTTGCATTTTAGCACCCTAGGATGTAGTTTAGCGTCGTTTTATTGTTTCTTAGGCTTAGTAGTAGTTTATTTAGAGTTTAGTTTGTTTTATGTACTTTATTTTCAACCCCGTTCTTTAATTTGTAGATTAGTGTAATCAAAAATCGTAAATTCGTTTAACCAATTCAAGTCCTAATCACGAAACTCAACGACACCGTCAATTTCACACCTCGTTGGGACACGACCCGGGAAATCACTTGCCCGGTATCACACTTATCACATACGTGAGTTTTTGCACGTTAACCCTTTTCCTAAAAGGTTGATTTGTCGAATCTTGCGTTAATTTGATACTTTGATATTTGTGTTTATTTACACCACTTACAAACAATGAAATCAGGTAAACATCGAGGTACTGTCAGTGTTGCGGTATAAAAGCCGTAGGATTCGGAGTTTGCCAAAAATTAACATGAAATAAAGCCCAAATGTATTAAAGTGAAAATCCAAAGCCATAAAAGTTTTTTATGTCTGACGGTACCCCCATTGTCATGGACTTCAAAAAGGTTGAGGAAAATTCCAAAGTCATAATAAAACTTGTGATAAAACGGTAATCCCGTTGAATTAGTGGTTGAAAAGACCTACGGCCTAAATTTCAAAAATGAAAATGTGCTGAAATAAGTGTTAAGCCAAACTTCGACTCCGGGAGATATCTAAATAAAGCTTGTCTCTGGACTCGTAGATGAGTTGTTTCGGTCGCCATAAAAAGGATATCTCCCTAAATCATGTTAAATTAGGACCTTGATGTGGACCTCATTCTTGTATGCAACGGTTTTCGAGGGAAGATGGAAAACTAATTAGCGTTTTAGCTTCATATCTTTATCGGAATAAAACCTATCGAAACGAGAAACTTGAAGAAATTTATTTCTCACCAAAAATAAAATAAATAGAGGAAATAGGAAAATGGGAGCAAGAGGTAATTACACAAGTAACTTCCATGGGTAGTGTTAGCATCTAAAGTCATATTTAACAATGATTTCGATTTTACGCATAGTTTGAGGACTTGTGAAAAATCAGGGACGATGTATTCTATCCGTATCGTCACTTCTCGATGAGTTGTGTTTCTTACTCCGTGATCCTAAAAATATCTTTTGAAAAATGTTGGAGTTATTGATCGACATAAAAGTTCAACAAACCGTTACTCATAATTGAAATATGCTTAAACGTAATATCTATATGTGAAATAAAAGGTAAACGGGGCGTTTTTAGAATTAAGGCTTTTTTAATCTCTTTTGAGGAATCTTTGCTACTTTTCATAGATTTAGTAGAAAGAGGTTGGAATCCTTGGTTTTAGAAGCGTGAGTTGATGACATTGCGTGAGGACACGACAATCATCTAGTCTGGGGTATTTTGGTATGTGCAAAAACACATACCTTTTCTTAACCAAAACAGGCCCAAAATAACTAGAAACGAGCCATTAATGCCTAATATTTGTTGGTTTCTTGAGTTTATGCATGTGCAGGTACGGATATGACAAAACACACAAAAGAAAGGCAAATCAGACAAAAACCGAGCACGGGAATGAGAAGAGAGCAGAAGCTGCTGCCGGGATGCTCTTTTATGGGATTTTGATGCTCAAAAGTGCAAATTACGGATCTCGGGAATTATTTTAGAAGTGTTCACCTTTCACCATCAACTTATCCAAAATTGCAAAATACACCCTCCATTTACCCATTTTTACCATTTTTACCCTTCACTTACCCATATTTACTTTTCATACCCTAACACCTCTCATTATACCAATTTTCAATAATCACCCTTACACTTCACAAAATTACACCTTTAATCCTTGGATTTAAAAAATAAACAAAAATGATCCTTAGTATTTTATTTGGATACAAAACAAGAAAACACAAAACCAAAATAAATCCCCAACACCTTTTTACCAGCTCAAGCCCACCTTATCATTTTACCCAATCCTACAACCGGATACCCATCACCCTATTTAACCAAGTCAAAGTGTATTATACCCGGTCAACCCTTTCAAACACGTATCCTTTCCAACCAGGGTCAACAAGTCAAACATATCTTAAATAATAAAAAGCCAGTGTTACCCCTTCCCTCCCAAAGCCAGGAACACTGTTTCCCTTTCTTCTCCACATGAAATCCCAACCATGCCCCTCCCCAACATTGTACTAAGCATCTAAATTGCCAAGTTGGCAATCTGTGTGCAAGGGAATGACAGTTGCCAAAACCCAACAATTTGAATGGAGAAGACATGTCATAGAGATGATCCTGCGGCTGTGATTTGAAGAAATGATGCAATGAAAGGATCAATGGCCCAGAATTGAAAACCCAGAAGCTTCCCAAGCTCCCTCTTCAGCTATAAAAGCCCCATTCCATCACAAGAGCAGATTTACCAATTTTTCATGTTTTAGAAAGATTTTTGACCTCTTTAATTTACTTGTCATTTTACTGTTTTTTATTAGTGTAATCTTTTAAAGTTTAAGATGTATTTTCAGTTTTTGAATATAATCTCAGTTTTGTTTATTTCAATTTCATTTTAATTGTCTCTACTTACTTTAATCTTACATGTATTGATTTATAAGCTTTAAGTACTGTTTGTATAAGCTCAGGCTCTGTTGCAAAAATCGGTCTAGGCGGCCGATTAATCGCTAGGCGGTGATTAGCCGTTCCGATTTTCATTAATCGGCCTTATTAATCGGTTACTGACAAAAATCGGATAAAAATCGGATTAATCGGCCTAGGCGGCCGATTAATCGGCCAAATCAGAAAAAATCGGATAAATCGGAAAAATCAGTTACGGGTAAAAATCGGCAAAATCGGAAAAAATCGGCCAAATCGAAAAAAAATCGGCTAGATCGGCCAAATCGGGCATATAGTTTCAAAATTTTATAATTTTATATATAAAAAATCCAATCCGATTAATCCCCGATTAATCCCCGCCTAACCGATTAATCGCTAGGCCCTACCCGGCCGCCCAGCTACCGCCTAGCGATTTTTACAACCTTGAGCTCAGGTAAGCTTAGTATTAGCTTTACCTGAATTTATGCTTTGATTTCATCCATTTTCTTCAAATTCAATTAAAGTCAACTAAAGTCAAAGTTGAAGGTCAAATCAATTTAGGTTTAATTTCTGGTTTTAAATGGTTATAAGTTGAGTTTTAATGTTTGTTTGAGTATTCCAATTCAGTTCAGGACAGTATTTCATCAAAATTTTGAAGTTAAATTGCAATTTCGTGTTTTGAAGGATTGTTTGGATTTCATTTGATTTTCAAGTGTAAATCATTTTTGTGTGTTAAATATGAGCTAATTGGTAGTAGTAACTGGTTTTTGAGCTTTTCCAATTAAAGTTTTTGACTTTTTCAAGTCATCTTTGTGTTTTAAGAATTTCTCAAAACTGTCTCAATTTTCCTATTTCTGCCCAAATCAGTGATTTCAAGACTGCTTTTCTGCTTGTTCTATTGATGTTTTTGATTGATTTATGTTTCTTAGGGTAATCAGTAGTATAGATTTAATTAGTGTAGCTTTCATTCCCTTTTTAGAGCTTATTTCAATAGCTTATTTAGGCCTGAAATCTCCCCCATAACCCCTCTTAGACTGCTGTTCATAACAGCAATCCTACTTAGTAACTGCTTATTGGATTTAGAGTACTGCTTATATGCTTGTTCATTTCTTGTTTTCAGTTTTCCGTTTATCTAAGCTTGATCTGATTCTAGAATGCCTTCATTCATCTTCCCTTAGATAGCTTTCTGTTAGCTTATAGAATTTGTTAGGAGTATTTAGGATTGCTTATTTTTTTTAATCTGCTTTCTGTTTCCAGCTTTTCCCCAGCTTAAATTTTTGTTCCTCTATGTTTCAGTAGCCTAAAATGATTCCCCAATAGCTTATTTAGATTTCCCTTTAAAGCCTCTTTAGTTTATTAGGTTTCCTTATAGCTTATTAGGAGCTTATGCTTATTGAAAAAATTTGTTTAGTTTAGTCTTCATTATTGAATCATTTCTTGCTTCTGTCCCTAATCTGCCGTTCTTATGCTTATTTGTGTTTATTTGTAGTTAAGTCGTAGTTAAAATAGCTTATTGTTAAGATAGATTAAGTCAAAAGTTGAAAAAAGAAAAAAAAAATAAGTAAATAGCCAAAAAGGGTACTGCCCAGGATTCGAACCTGGGTCAGCAACCTTCCACATACGCTCCACACCACAACATCACAACCAGTTTTGCCCTTGGGTCTTTCACGTTCCATATCCTACCTTTTATTCTATTAGGCTTTTTTTAATTAAGCTTATTAAAACTAGTTTACTTTTTAACTGCTTATCTAATACAGATTTTTCCGATTTTATATTTTTCTTAGGTTAGCATTATCATAAAGTAGTTTCTATAAATTTTTCATAATTTTCTGAATAGTTTTAATATTTTTATAACTTATTTAGTTAAATTTAGTTTTTAAATCATAATAAATAAATAAAAAATGGAAAAAAATATTCCGCTTTTTCTTAAAATCATTTTTTGTTGTATTCTTTGTAGGAAAAATAAATTTTCATTTCTAAGGTTAATTTTTCAAGTATTTTACGTTTTAGGCTCGGGTTTTTACCCGAGTGCGCTCGTTTTTACGTTTTTCTTACGTTTTAAGTTTTGAAAGTATATTTTTGTCAAATTGCATTTCTTATTAGTTAAATTTAGTTTACGTTTCATAAAATTAGCTTAATTCCCCGTTATTTAGTTTTAAATCGCGTTTTTAAAATTTCCGTAGTCGCGTTTTTAGGCTTAGATTGCATTTTAGGTTTAATATGCTTTACGTAATTGTTTTACATGCTTAATTAGTTTGTTTTAGTTTATGTTTCATTATCGTAGTGTAGAATCCCATTATTCTCCCTATTTTCCCATTCAAAAACTCGTAAAACGCGACGTGGGTTATAAACTTCATTCATCCTTCGCTGGGAGAACGACCCGGGAAATACATTGCCTTTGCATTTCTTCGGAAAATATCTGTACTATGAAATCGAAATACCAATTAGCCTTAGTCAGTTGTTTGATCGACTAGATGGAGTGACGCGAACTAGTGTAGAAGATTTGAGAGTGGATATGACTAACATGGATAAGAAGTCGATGACCTTGAGAGAGGGCATGTCGGAACTCTATGAGCAGGTAGGGAACCGGCAAGCAGAGTGTTCAATAGCCCAGGAGGCAGACCAAGCGCTTCAATGCAAGGTCGATGATTTGGAGGAGGAGGTCGTGAATCTTAAGAAATATCGTGACTCTCAGCGTCTGGAGGTCCTGTCACTATGGAGAGTGATGGACGATGTTTGGAGATCATTTAGGAGTGCTCGTAGTCGTGGCGAGATTGTGTTAGATTCATGGCATTGTACCATCTTGAAACTGAGTAGTCTCTAGTTCGAGATGTAGATCTATCCTAGTTATCTTGTTAGTATCGTTGTTAGGATTGTTTTTGATTTCTCCGTATCCTTTCATGTATTCCACTTTGGAACCTATGAGTTATGGTTATTAGAATGTGCATCCCTTAGTTATGATTTGATCTCTAGTTATTTCGTTACGATGTAGTGTTTTCCTTGATTATGTATTCGTATGTTATTTGGTGATCCTTGGAACCAAACCCAGTCCTTTAGAGCGTGAATTGTGAACTTATGAAACTGTTATTCTTACCTTCAGATCAATGGCACCAAGACGAAACCCGCCTAGGACCAACCGAGCAGCCCCTGCTGTTGTGGTTAACCCTGTCCGTCGAGGTCGTCGTCCGACCCCGACCACTCCACCTGTTGAGAACCAGAATACTGATAACCCAGTTGTAGAGAACCCGAATGTGAATGACCTTGCTGAGAATGGTCCGGTTCCACAAAACCCTCCGCCTTTGAATCCAGCCCACCTCGACCAGCTTGTGACGCAGTGTGTAGCTGAACTGCTAGCTGAGTCTAATCTCTCTAACACCTCTGGTGGAACCCCACCGCTTAATCGAGCTCGAGGTTGTACCTACAAAGAGTTCCGATTATGTGGTCCCATCGAGTTTGGAGGAACCGAGGGAGTGGTTTACCTAACAAGGTGGATGGAGAAAACTGAGTCTGTGTTTACCGTTAGCAACTGTGAAGAGGATTGTAAGGTTAAGTATGCGACGTTCACCTTGAAGGATGAAGCGTTGACCTTGTGGAATAACTATCGCAGATCCGTAGGAAGAGATGTAGCTTATAACATGACTTGGACCTAGTTTAAGGCTCTCCTGATCAAGACTTACTGTCCTAGGAATGAGGTTAAGAAGTTAGAGATTGAGTTCTGGAACCATAAGGTTAAGGGTACCGACATGACGACCTACAATCGTCGTTTCCAAGAGTTTTCGCTGCTTTGCCCAGAAATGGTTCTCACTGAAGCCCTTAAGATTGAGAGGTATACTGATGGATTGCCTTTAGCTACTAGGAATGATGTCATCGCTGCGAAGCCAACTAACTTGCATGAGGTAATTACCGTGGCTCAGCGTTTGATGGACTCTTATGTGTTAGAAGGAGGAGACAAGGGTAAGAGTGATAAGAGGAAGAGGAATGAGGTTGTTAAAGGGAATGGCAACAAACGGCAAGAGACTGCCAGGGTGTTCGCCATAGGGAATGGAGAGAAGAAGGGTTATGAAGGTAGCAAGCCCTTGTGTGGTCGTTGCAATCGACACCACCATGGACCGTGCTCAATAGTGTGTAGGAATTTCTCTAAGTAGGACACATGGCCAAGGACTGTAGGTCCCGTCCCCTTGCTGTGGCTCAAACTGCACAAGAAGCGGACTGGAAGGCCACTGTCACCTGTTTTTTATGTGGAAAGAAAGGGCACTACAAGAATGAGTGCCGAGAGCCATGGATGAAGGGAAACCCCGGCAATGGAGGAGGATTTGTTAACCGAGGTGTGGGAAGTAATGGCCTAAACCCTGTGAAGCGAGAGGTTGTAGGGAACCAGGGAAATCAGGGTGCTAGGAATCAGCAGAGAGACATGGGAACAACGCGAGTGTATGCTATTGGGAAGGAAGCTGGTGAGGACCATAACGTAGTTACGGGTACGTTCCTTCTCAATAATCGCTATGCTTCCATACTGTTTGATACTGGTGCCGATATGAGTTTCGTATCCACCACCTTTATGCCATTACTAGGAATTTCCCCAACACCTTTAGGGTTAAGCTATGATGTGGAGTTAGCTAACGGAAATAGGGAAATGATTGACACTATAGTCCAAGATTGTACCTTGAGTTTCCTAGACCACCCGTTTAGCATAGACCTATTGCCAGTTACCTTAGGAAGTTTTGACGTCATCATCGGAATGGATTGGTTGTCGAAGAACGGTGCACACATCATCTGCGATGAGAAGATAGTGCGTGTACCGTGTGGCGGAAAAGTTCTGAGCATACAAGGAGATCGGAGCGACTGTGGAGGTCCCTCCCGGTTGAGCATCATCTCTTGTATTAAGGCCCAGAAGTACATCGATAGAGGAGGTTGTCTTTTCTTGGCTCGAATTTCTGAAAAGAAAAGCGAGAAGAAGAGCGAAGGACACCTTAAGGATGTACTCGTCGTTAGAGAGTTTCCGGATGTGTTTCCCGATGATCTGCCAGGGATTCCACCTGTCCGACAAGTGGAATTCCAAATTGAGTTGATACCTGGTGCTGCACCCGTAGCCCGGGCCCCCTATCGACTTGCTCCAAGAGAATTGGAGGAACTGTCCAACCAGTGGCAGAGTTGTCAGAGAAGGGATTCATTCGACCAAGTTCGTCACCATGGGGAGCACTAGTGATATTTTTGAAGAAGAAGGATGGATCGTTTCGGATGTGCATTGATTATAGGGAGTTGAATAAGTTGACGGTGAAGAATCGATACCCGCTACCTAGAATAGACGACCTATTTGACCAACTCCAAGGAGCTAGTGTCTTTTCCAAGATCGAATTACGGTATGGTTATCATCAGCTTAGAGTTTGAGAGGAGGATATCCCTAAGACGTTTTTTAGGACTCGTTATGGGCACTATGAATTCCAAGTGATGTCGTTTGGTTTGACCAACGCGCCAGCGGTTTTCATGGATCTCATGAACCGAGTGTGTAAGCCATACCTGGATAAGTTTGTGATAGTATTCATAGACGACATCTTGATACACTCCAAGAATAGAGAGGAGCACGAAGAGAATTTAAGGCTCATTTTAGAGTTGTTAAGAGAAGAGAAGTTGTATGCCAAATTCTCTAAGTGTGAATTTTGGATTCCGACCGTACAATTCTTAGGTCACGTGATAGATATTCGAGGAGTTCATGTTGACCCAGCCAAGATTGAGGCTATTAAGGAATGGGCAGCCCCTAGGAACCCATCAAAAGTTCGCCAGTTTCTAGGTTGTACAGGAGGTTCATTGAGGGATTCTCCAAGATAGCTAAGTCGCTGACCAAACTGACTCAGAAGGACGTTAAGTATGAATGGGGAGAAAAGGAAGAAGAAGCATTCCAACTTCTGAAGGAGAAGTTGTGTAGTGCGCCCATCCTAGCTTTGCCTGAAGGAAGCGAAGATTTTGTCGTGTACTGCGACGCTTCGCATAAAGGCTTAGGTGCTGTTTTGATGCAATGGGAGAAGGTGATAGCTTATGCCTCCTGAAAACTTAAGAAGCATGAGAAAAACTACACCACCCATGATCTGGAGTTAGGTGCTGTAGTGTTTGCCCTTAGAATCTGGAGACATTATCTATATGGAACCAAGTGTGTAGTGTTTACCGACCATAAGAGCCTGAAGCATATCTTAGACCAGAAGGAGTAAAATATGAGACAACGTCATTGGTTAGAGTTGCTCAGTGATTATGACTGTGAGATTCGTTATCATCCCGGTAAAGCCAATGTAGTGGCAGATGCCCTCAGCCGTAAGGAGAACATTCCCCCTTTACTCGTTCGATCCCTAGGAATTACCATTAGTTCACCTCTACCGTCTCAAATCTTAGCTGCCCAAGCTGCGGCATTGACGGAAGAGAACCGTCCTTATGAGAATCTGCATGGAATGGTAGAAAGTGAAAACGGCTTCTTGAAGCGTTCTGACGAAACCTTATGCTTCAGAGACAGAAGTTGGATACCATTTCATGGCGGAATCCATGAGTTGATTATGCACGCGTCGCATAAGTCGAAATACTCTATTCATCCTGGAGCCCATAAAATGTATCAGGACTTGAAGAAACTCTACTGGTAGCCTAACATGAAAGCCGACATAGCTCAGTATGTCAGTTGGTGTTTGACTTGTTCTAAGGTAAAGGCCGAACACCAGAAACCCTCAAGACTCTTAGTTCAACCCGAACTCCCAGAATGGAAATGGGAGCGAATCACCATGGACTTCATCACCAAATTACCGAGAACAGCTAGCGGCAATGACGCTATCTGGGTAATCGTAGATCGTTTGACTAAGTATGCTCACTTCTTGGCCATAAGCGAGGTCGATAGTCTCGACAAGCTCGCTCGGCTGTACATCAAGGAGATAGTATCTCGTCATGGAGTACCGGTATCTATCATTTCCGATCGAGATAGAGGTTTTACATCCCACTTTTGGAGATCCTTACAATCAGCGTTAGGAACAAACCTGGATAGGAGCACTGCTTATCATCCTCAAACTGACGGTCAGAGCGAAAGAACCTGTTAGGATTTAGAAAATCCAGTTGTTAAAGTGTCGGTCACCTCAAGTATATGTAATCGTTAGAAAGCTCGTAGTCGTAGTTATTTAATGTTAGTTAGTACTTAGTTAAGTAACACCGTGGAGGACGAACAGGTCTTTACCCACTGTATGCATGATCCACAGCTCGTAGGTGGCATTTTATGTAAGGTACTATAAATACCCTCTACCTCCCAAGGTAGAGGGTTGGAGCTCATAATAAGATTTTTCTTTCTCTTAATAAGTTCCCAAACCTCTTAACTTTCTCTCTCTAAAACCCTATAGTGTACGCCCCATATTAGTCATGGTTTGATGTGTTTGTGAAATCCAATCTGTTACAAATGGTATCAAGAGCCATGGTTTGATCATCTCTCTTACATGTTCTTGGATTTCTAGTGGTTTTATATGGTTTTTGGGGTTGAAAAAGTTTAGTGGTATTTGCATCATTTAGACCATTTCTAGTGTTAAAGTTTGAATTTTGATTGTACTTTTGTGTTTAGAATCATTATAAGTGCTTAGGTTTTGATTTGGAAGGTTTGAATCAGTGTGGTTGGGTTAGTTTTTGGATTGAAAAGTGTTGCTTTTGAATATTTCTATCTAGCGACTTGTGTCTCGGACTTGAGTTCTTCGTAGCGACTTGTCTTTGTTGTGGGAAGCGATTTGTGCATAGATTTCTTCGTAGCGACTTGTCTCTACATTCTTCAGCGACTTGACTTTGTTGTGGGAAGCGACTTGTGCTCTAGCGATTTGTCTTTTGAGACAAAGCGACAAATAGTACAAAGTAGTGGTCGTACTGTTTTGTCTAGCGATTTGTCCCTAGCGACTTGTCCATCTAGCGACTTGTTATTCCTGCAACTTCTGTGTCTAGCGATTTGTCACTAGCGATTTGTCTTCATAGCGACTTGTGTCACTAGCGACTTGTTCTTCTAGCGACTTGGTGCTAAACGACTTGTCTTCAAGGTTTGAAGCAACTTGGTGTAGTATTGTTTCTGATTGTTACATTTTACGGTTTTCTCTTGATTTAGTAAAATCCCGTGAAAGAATCTATTTCCCGGTTTAATCAAAGAGTTATAAAATCTCGTGAAATCTGTAATCATGTCTACCAACGTGCCTACAATCATCTCTTCTGTAGTTGAGGACATTCAAGCAGCTGGATCAGATACTCGTCCACCTATGCTTGACAGAACTGACTATGACTCATGGGCTCAACGAATTAGGTTGTACTGTTTGGGAAAGGAAAATGGGTTAACATTCTCAAATCAATTGATGAAGGACCTTATCAGATTGAGACTAGAAGAGACACACTTGAAACTGCTGCGGATGGTACAGTGATCTTAGGTTTGGACAGACCAAATACGTATGATGAGCTCAATGATAAGGAGAAAAAGAGATACGATGCTGATATCAGGGCTTCAAACATTATACTTCAGGGTCTTCCAAAAGACATCTACAAGTTAATCAATCACAACACTGAAGCCAAGGCAGTTTGGGACAATGTTAAGATGCTTCTCTCTGGTTCTGAATTGACCAAAGAAGACAGGGAATCTCAATTGTATGATGATTTTGAGAACTTTGAGATGAATCCTGGAGAAAGTGTCACTGAATACTATGTGAGGTTCCACAAACTTGTGAATGATATGAGGAATATTAAAATGACCATGCCAAATATTCAGCTCAATTCAAAGTTTGTGAACAACATGAATCCCGAATGGCACAAATTTGTCACCTCAGTCAAGTTAACCAAAGGATTAAGGAACACCAACTATGAGCAATTGTATGCCTTCCTACTTCAGAATGAGAAGCATGCTATGTTTGAACGAATGATTCTTGAAAAGTTCAAATCTAATCATGGAGATGCAAGCTCTTCAAATGACTCAACTGCATTCTACACCAATGTAGGGATTACTACCAAAGCTTCACAAGTCATACCTACTGGAAATGGTAACCACAAACTCATTCCCGATCCAAGGTTCAAGCAACCTGATGCTGATGCAGTCATGGAACATTTCATCAATCAACTGGCTCTTATGGTTAAGCAAAATCTGAACCTCACTCCACACACTAACAATGATATCAGAACTGCATCCAATCTACACAATCATGCTATTGTCAGAGATGGTAAGATCATGGTGCAACCAGTGCAAGGAAGACAGTATGAACAAGGAAAAGGTGGAGTAGGTGGAGGGTATGTGGCTAATCAGAATCATGGAAGGAATGCAATTCAAGGACAAGGAAAGCCAATCAAGTGCTACAACTGTGGTGGTGAAGGACATATTTCAAGGAACTGCACATCTCCAAAACGCCCTCAAAATGCAGAGTATTCCAGGGACAAGATGCTGCTGGTACAAGCTCAGGACAATGGAGCGGTTTTGAATGAAGAAGAGTTGATGTTTCTTGCTGAGGGAAATGCCAAAACATATGATGTTGATGTGGATGAGCAGCCAATTCAGGAAATAGGTCACAATCATCAAAATATCTTTCAAGTTGCTGACTGTGATGCATTTGACTCTGATGTCGATGATGAACCTACTGCCCAGACAATCTTCATGGCTAGCATTTCACTAGTGGTCTCTCCAAAGGTCTCATCACCACAACAGGCTGGTCCATCCAAAGATTCACTCATTTCAGAGGTGTTAAAACTTTACGATGAAGTTGATGAGCAAAAGATACATAACGAAGTAAAATCTCATGAAACTAATGAATCAGATATTGATAATGTGGGTAATAGTAATATTGTCCCATATGATCAATATGTGATACAAAGTGAAAGTGAGATCATACCAAGTGATGCATCTTCTGCAGTCAATGATGACTATGTCTTTGACGAATACACTGCATGTGCCCCTGATGATTCTGTTATCTCGAATGAATGCGTATAAAGAACAAATTGCCATTTATGAACAACGTGCTAAGTTTGAGTTAACTACCCGTGAGCAGGAAATGGATAACCAAATGCGTACTATTATTAGAAAAAGTAATTTTAGAGAAGAAGTGTTAAAACAAGAGTTAAACTCCTTACAAGAAAAGCTTTCTAAAACTGTTAAGCAAAAGCAAGAACTCCAAGATAATGTTAAAGTGCTTAAACAAGAATTTAATGCTAAGGAATCAAAACTTTTGAATGACTTTTCCAACCTAAAAACTTTGAAAAACAAGCTTGAAAGTAAGTTGTACGTACAAGGGAATACCATTCAGACTGCTCACATGATCACTAAGCACAGCGTCTTAAGCGATAAGCATAGTATACCCCTAGTAGAGGAACCAAATCCCGAGTATTGTAAAAAGGCTAAAGCTTTCCATATGATTGTATACGATGGTAATGAGATCCTCAAGCCTAGGCAAACACCATCATGTATTGGAAGCATGGAAGAGGATAGAAAATTAGAAGATGCCTCTAGGGAGAAAATGGATAAGAAGCTAAAAGATCCTGAGTGTAAAAAGCAAAACATAACGATCAAACCCCATGATTACACAAAAGAAAATTGGATCTCGCTCAACATGTTTAAGCCTCAAACTCAATTAACCCCAGAAAAAGTTTTTTGGAAAAAATACATGGATAAGCAAAAAGCAAATGTACTTGTTGAAACAAACACTCCCCTTAGGAAAGTGCCTTCAGTTACTGTGTATCCTCCGAATACACCAACGCATTTAGTTCCTAGAACTATTCCCACTAAGAGCAACACCTTAATCAGCCTGTATGTTGTTTATCAACTATTCATTAATTTTGAGAAGACATGTAAGAAGAGAATCACACCTACAGGGATAACTGAAGGGGAAAGGGGTTTTGAGCAAACTAAAGAATGCTATTTAACTGAGGTCATACCTTTCTTTAAGAAATTAAAAAGTCAATTGAGAGTCTTCAAAAAGGGATAGACTCATATATTAAAGAAATGGAAAAGGAATTTGATGCAATGATAGTTGAGGTCAATGATTATGAATGGGAACTCAAATATAATGAAATTGAAAGGAAGAACCTGCATATCTTAAATTGAGTTGTGTGGCTCAAGATGTGTTTTATACTATTACTAAGCATTCTATTGTGCTCTCAATTTCATGAATTATCTGTTGCTTTGAAAGTTTCCCATGATCGTGTCATTGAGCTTGAAAACAAAAACTCAAAACTAAATGAAAAAATTGACCAGGATGATCACGATAATTTGGTAAAACACTTTTCTAAGCTAGAAGTTGAACATTTTGACTTGCAACTAAAATATCAACATCTCAAAGAAAATGTTAAAACCTCAAACATCAAGATATCCTCGGATGTTCCAGAGTTTAATGCAGTTTTTGAAATAAACAAACGTGATGAACAAATTCGAGCTCACTGTAACACGATCAGAAAGTTAAAAACCCAAATCTCACAATTAAAGGGTGAAAAGAATAATGTGACTGGCTCTCAAATGCCTCCTCCTTTAGATTCTCAATTTTCTCAAAACTTTCATTTTCAAAACATCATTAACGTATTACAACAAGAAAATGAGAGTTTTCTAGAAGAAAATGAAAAGGTCAAACGACACTTCAAAGAGTTATACGATTCAATGAAAGTCACTCGTGACAAAAACAATGAAAAAATAACTACGTTACAAAAGGAAATTGAGAATATGAAGAGTCAGGTAAAAGGGAAAATGCCACTTGTCTTTAATGAGAATATTACATCAAAGACATCTGCAGATTCTAAATATACTGTGACTGTTAAATACATTCTTTCTCATCTTAGAAATAACGAACTTGTGTTTCATAACTATTTCTGTCACCTTAAGGATAGTCTAGAATGTCTCCGTGAGATTTTAGAAGAGGATCGCATAAATAAGCCACTTGATAGTGAAATTAGGTATGCTTGCATATATTCCAAACGATCTCAGGAGCTGTTAGAATGTTTAAGAGCAACATTCCCTAAATCCTTATGTGAGAAAGATAAAGCTGTGATGCATTGCTCTATGCCCAGTGTTAAGAAAGTGAACTTTAATGTGCCTTCAAGAAGTTCAGATCCCAGCACTTCTAAACCTGAAATGCAAAAAGTAGCAAAACCAACTAATGTTCCCATTCCCTCTACACGAATAAAAAGTGACACCAAAGCGAGCAGGTCAAAGCCTCAAGGCAACATAAAGAATGATAGGACCTTGCAAGCTAGGAATGTTCAGTGGAAGAGAGTAGAAGATCACCTTAGAAAGAATGAAACTATGTTGAATAAAACGAATCGTGTTGATTCTAGTGTTAGCTCTAAGCATGCTGTAATTAATGCGAATTCTGCTACTTTTGGCAAAACATGTAATGATGATTGCTTGGTTTCTGTTACTAATCATGTATGTGGTGTGAATGATTTGATTAATGCTGTTAAATACCTAGTTAAAATTGTTAATACCAAAAATCAAGCTGAGAAGGCTAGAAAGCAAAGGCGGAAGAAGGTTAGAAAACATTGGAAACCCACAGAAAGAAAATTTAGTAATATAGTTTATCAGTGGATACCTACTAGCCGCAAATTTAATCTTAATAAGTTGTGCCCTAAATTATCTAAGTCAATGCCCATTAGGAAATGGATGCCCACTGGTAGAACTATACCTTTAAGAAGTGAACATACTTTGAATAGATCTACTGTTTCTACTAGCCAGGCATCTACCATTAATGATTTTATTGACTCTGCTTCTAATGTGGATGTTCCAATCTCTTTGTCTAACCAAGTGGAACCCATTATTGCATGGGGATCCCAATTATCCAGTTATCCATTCTTGTCTGTGTTCAACTGCAGGTCATTCAAATCGTTCTGTGGTACCTGGACTCAGGCTGTTCCAAGCATATGACTGGAGATTGCTCGCGGCTCATGAACTTCGTGAGTAAATTCGTCGGGACTGTTAAATTCGGGAACGACCATTTTGGTGCAATTATGGGTTATGGAGATTATGTTGTTGGTGACAGTGTAATCTCCAAGGTATATTATGTTGAAGGTCTTGGTAATAACCTGTTCTCTGTTGGTCAATTTTGTGATTCCGATCTAGAGGTGGCTTTTAGAAAACATACTTGTTTCGTTAGAGAACTTGATGGTGTGGAACTGTTAAGAGGAACACGTGGTTCAAACCTATACACCATCTCTATCGAAGACATGATGAAGTCTTCTCCAATCTGCTTGTTGTTAAAGGCTTTGAAAACAAAGTCATGGTTATGGCATCGTCGTCTCAATCACTTGAACTTCGGCACCATTAATGATCTTTCCAGAAAGGACCTTGTAAGAGGCTTACCCAGATTAAAGTATGAAAAAGATCATCTTTGTTCAGCATGCCAATTGGGAAAAAGCAGGAAATATGCCCACAAACCCAAACCTGCAAACTCAGTTATGGAAGTTCTTCATACTCTTCATATGGATTTGTGCGGACCTATGAGAGTGCAAACGATAAATGGGAATAAATATGTATTAGTCGTTGTTGATGACTACTCTCGATTTACTTGGGTTAAGTTTTTGAGGACAAAGGATGAAACTCCTGATGTCATCATCAAACTTATCAAACAGCTGCAGGTTCGACTTAATATGACTGTTAGAATTGTTCGAACAGACAATGGCACGGAGTTCGTTAACAAAGAATTAAGTCAATTTTATGAAAGCATTGGAATCAGTCATCAAAGAAGTGTTCCACGTACGCCTCAACAGAACGGTGTAGTTGAAAGACGAAATCGGACCCTTGTTGAAGCTGCAAGAACAATGCTAATTTACTCAAAGGTTCCAATGTTTCTTTGGGCTGAAGCCATTGCCACTGCTTGCTACACCCAAAATCGTTCCCTCATACACACCACTCATGGAAAAACTCCATACGAACTTGTCCATAAACGAAAACCTGATCTCTCCTACCTTCGTGTATTTGGTGCTTTGTGCTATCCAACGAATGACGGTCAAGATTTAGGAAAATTAAGAGCTAAGGCGGACATTGGAGTTTTTGTGGATTATGCATCAAACAAGAAGGGTTACCGAATCTACAACAAAAGAACTCGAGATATCATGGAAACTATTCATGTCACGTTTGATGAGTTGTCTGGGCAACTGGCTCCAAGACAATCAAGTTCTGGACCCGCATCTCAACCTTCATAAAGTAGTCCCATTAGTTCTTCTCTTGTACAAAATCCCTCACCAGCAACTCCATATGTACCTCCTTCAGAAGATGATTTGAAGAAATTGTTTGATCCAATGTTTGATGAACACTATGAGCCTATTGCTAATGACCAGTCTAATCCTTCAACAGAGGCTGCCCCTAATCCAGTCAACGTAGATAATCCTTCAGTTTCTATGTCATTGAGTCAAGAAGCGCCTACTGCTGATCACTCAGTCTCATCATCAAATCCTCAATCATCGAGTGTACATCATGGAATTGTTTCTTGCACCTATGATGGAGATAACCCCTTTGCTACTTCCGAAGATGCTCCATTTGAAAACATATTTGCTCCTGAACCATCATCAGAACCATCTTCATCAAGGGAAAACAACTCTGCTACCTCAATTCTTCAATCACAACCACACGAGCATTTCAGAAAATGGACACACGATCATCCGTTGGACAATATCATAGGGAATCCCTCTCGTCCGGTATCCACCCGTAAACAGCTTGCAACTGATGCCTTATGGTGCTTCTTCAACTCCGTACTATCCAAGGTCGAACCAAAAGACGTTAAAACTGCCATGAATGAAGACAGGTGGTTCAATGCCATGCAAGAATAAATTCATGAGTTCGATCGACTAGATGTATGGGAATTAGTACCTGCTCCTGACTGTGCTATGATCATTGCTCTAAAGTGGATCTTCAAAGTAAAACTTGATGAGCATGGTGATGTGTTAAAGAACAAGGCTTGATTGGTTGCAAAAGGATACCATCAAGAGGAGGGTATTGACTTTGAAGAATCATTTGCTCCAGTTGCACGTATTGAGGCAATTAGAATCTTCTTAGCTAATGTTGCTAGTAAGAACATGGTGGTTTATCAAATGGATGTAAAAACTGCCTTTCTTAATGGAGATCTGAAATAAATCTTGTACATCAGTCAACCAGAAGGTTTTGTGGATCCTGAACGTCCTACTCATGTCTATCGCTTAAAGAAGGCTCTCTATGGTCTGAAACAAGCTCCAAGGGCATGGTATGATACTCTGTCAAAGTTCCTCTTATCTACTGGATTCAGCAAAGGAGCAGTGGATCCCACATTGTTCACCCGAAAGTCAGGCAAACACTTAATTCACGTTCAAATCTATGTAGATGATCTCATTTTTGCCTCGACCGACCCTACTGAATGTGACCGTTTTTCAAATGAAATGGGTTTCAAATTTCAAATGTCTATGATGGGACAAATGTCATTTTTCTTGGGATTACAAATTTCACAAAGTCCCAGAGGCATTTTTATCAATCAATCTAAATATGCTAATGAAATATTAAAGAAATTTGGATTTGACACTTGTGACACCGTTGACACTCCCATGGTGGAGCGTACCAAACTGGATGAGGACCCCTCAGGGGTCATGGTAGATTAAACGAAATATCGTAGTATGATTGGATCCCTGATGTACCTCACAGCTAGTAGACCTGATATTCTGTTCGATGTATGCATGTGTGCTAGATACCAGGCTAAGCCTACCAAAAAGCACCTTGAAGTGGTTAAACGGGTCTTTCGGTATCTCCAAGGTACCATTAACATGGGACTTTGGTATCCGAAGGACACCAACATGTCACTAACAGCATATGCAGATGCAGACCATGTAGGGTGTCAAGATACACGTCGAAGCACATCAAGTGGTGCTCAATTCTTGGGAGAAAAACTTGTAAGTTGGTCTTCTAAGAAACAAATGAGTACGTCGATATCCTCTACAGAGGCTGAATACTTCGCCATGTCATCTTGTTGTGCTCAAATCTTATGGATGAGATCCCAACTATCTGACTATGGCTTTGACTTCAACAAAATTCCTCTGTATTATGATAACAAAAGTGCCATTGCTCTCTCCTGCAACAACGTTCAACACTCAAGAGCAAAGCACATCGACATTCGACATCATTTCATTCGGGAACAAGTGGAAAAAGGTGTGGTAGAACTCTACTTTGTGAGAACTGAATATCAGCTAGCAAACATCTTCACTAAAGCACTCCCTCGAGAATGTTTCGAGTTTATTCTTCCACGACTTGGTCTAAAGAGTCTACAACCGGAAACACTCAAACGTCTTCAAGAGGAAGAGGAGGAGTAAAAACTATTCTTCATCCATCTCTTGTAAATATTTATTCAAAAAGCAAAATACAAAATTATAAAACCCTCAAAAAGAAAATAGAAAAATATAAAATTTCAAAAAATCCATAAAAATCAGAATATCTATGAAAAAGCTTAAAAATATTTTTTTCCATTTTTTCTTTTATTCGATTTCATCTACGGTCTTTGTGTTGTCACTCTAAGAGTGACACGGGTCTTTAGATGAAGTTCGAATGTACATAAATTGTTTAAAAAAATAAAATAAAAAATAAATTAAAAAATTGAGAGAATGAATGAAATCTCATGCTCTGATTCTAAAAACAAATGTTTGTCACCAAAAAGACAAATGTTTCCTTCACAAATATTTTTCCTTTTATAAATTCTTCTGAAAAATATTTGTTATCTAATGAAAACTAATAGCTTTGAAAAATAACTCGGACTCAATGTTTGAAAATCATCTGGACTTGACATTTGTCAAAATCTCTATCTCTCAATCAACAACTTATGTCATTGATTGAGGGGGAGAATGATTTCAATTAAACCAAAAGGTTATTTGTCATACAATTGGTTCAGACCAAGGCTTATGTCATGTTTTCAAAAGATACTCAAGCATGTTTAATCTTTGGAGTTTAAAGTCTCAGATTTGATCCTTATCAGTTAAATGTTTTCATAAACAAGTCACGATTCTCCTCAAAAGCTTTCAAAAATAATTTAAATCTATAGAGATCACAAATCTCAAATGATTTAAAAATTGTGATCAGGGGAGAATTTGTGATTTAAATTGGATTTAAACTGATAATTCGACAAATGGTTTGTAAGTGATTAGCAAGCTCTCCTCCCTACATGTGCCAAACGATTTCAAATTTTCCATGCACATGTTAAGGGGGAGCATCTATATCAAACCAAAAAGGATTGAAACGTGATTGATTTGTCTCTAAGTGCAGGTTTTCCCTAATATGTGCAAAACACTTTCAAATCTCGATGCACATATTGAGGGGGAGCAACTTTTTGAAAACCACATCCTTTCCCAAAAATATCTTTAATAGTATCTGAAACACTAATTTTGATCGGGAAGGTGATGTAGATATTTTTAGAAAATGTTAATCAATTTGAGTTCTTCCTCTTGCCTCCATGTGCCAAAACGATTTCAAATATTCGATGCACATGTTGAGGGGGAGCTCTTTTTCTGAAATATCAAAAACAATTCAGGTATAACATGCTTTGATAATATATCACAAGTATCTGGATTGATTTTTAAATGGTTTTCAATTGGTTCCAATGGCAACAATACCAAAAAGACTGACCAAATTTACTTTATGTATGGAGATATAAGGATGGTTAGGTTAGGTATTCGTTCCCACGATCCTGCCAGAGCCGGAGGGATCTACCCAGGGACAATCCACTAGATAGTGTAGAGTCCTAAGGTATGATGAAAAAAGGAGAAAAGAGAGGTATGGGAAGAGTGTCGACTGAGAAAGAGCTAGAACTGGAATAAACCCAACAAGGTTCTAGTAATGAAGTTTCGGTAAGCACTGAAGGGGTTGAAGAATGAAAAAGAAATGAATGTGAAAAGGGTGAAAAGAAATAGCCCTCCAATTATTCAACCTTAGGGCAGAAACCGGGTTCAATACATATGCTACTGGTTGTTACTAAGGTAACACCGGTATTGAAGACAAGACGTCATGGACCCAGTGACGCACTGCACTACAACTTCCCAAGCTACTCAAGTTCCTCTTAAAAGGACTTGTTTCATTCTCACGGGGAACCTACATTATCTATCGACTTTCTCTTAGAGATTGTTGATATTGAAGAAGGAGACCCTCTCCCTAGTCTCCGGCATAGGAACCAAATGTGCACAATTGAGTCTATAGCCACGAGATCATCAATAAATCTCATTAGGACACTGTTAATGAAGACTCTCTGTTTTACACAATGTGGAAAGAGAGAATATATTTTAAGAGTCCTACGCATTATCCTTGTGGTATTGCCAGAACATCTGAGTGATATGCTTACACATTCACAATGAAGATGGAAAGCCTTCTAGAGCCAACACCAAACAAGCTCTTGGTATGTGGCATGTGAGATCTATCCAATATATCAAACTTGTGACAACTGGATTGAAACAATGAGGCAATTCATTAGTGAATCAATCTTGGTCCAGGAAATGGATTGACGGATAACTTTGAAAAACCGATCGTTGTGCTTAAAATTCTTTTCTCTAGCACATCGACTGTGTATTAATATTTCAAAATAAAAGGTGTTTATGATTGATAACTGATTTTCTTTAAAACTTTCGTTGTATTGCAAAACACTTTATATTGAGCAGTACACGATTGTTTTTCAAATCTCTTTTCATCAATCAGTGAATCTCAAATTCGCTGGTTCACTCACTCTGTGTTGTCTTCTTTGAGATGTTCCGGTTTGAGAACGGCTAGAGCAGCTGCGAAACCCTGTCAAGGAGATGCTTCGGAATTATACCTGATCACAGGCAGTACTTGTACTGATCAACGGGGAACCGTGGGCCGTGTACCTCAATTCAACGAAAGTGATCAAAGACACTTCCGTGCGCTTTATTGCTAACTGTTGTATGCAGGTACACCCAACATTTGCAGCTGATCAGAATGGAGAGGTCAATCCATAGCCGCATGCTCACACAACACATTCATATCTAAATAAATCATGATAAGTGCATCAACGACTCTGATATTGTCACTCCATGCTTCTGCTACGCTGCTGCAAATATCATGAATCAACTAAAGCTTCCGCTACTCTGATGAAAAGAAATCATGATCCAGAATGTGAGCATGTCGGTCCAATGTCACAACTTCACATAATGTCAACACTACAAAGGAAGAGTCAGAGATTTATGGTAGCTGATGATCTCAAAGCTGGCTCAAAACTCATTATCACGTGGATCAGTTAAAGACCTCCACTTGTATTATCCAAACATGCAAAACATGAAGAATCAAAGACTACGGGCTACAGAGCAAAGAACTTTAACAAGAATCCAAGAACAATCTTAATGTAATATCTGTTTGTATTCTATGTAATTTGAGGTGACCTCCCTTAGGGGGAGATTGTTAGGATTTATAAAATCCAGTTGTTAAAGTGTCGGTCACCTCAAGTATATGTAATCGTTAGAAAGCTCGTAGTCGTAGTTATTTAATGTTAGTTAGTACTTAGTTAAGTAACACCGTGGAGGACGGACGAGTCTTTACCCACTGTATGCCTGATCCACAGCCCGTAGGTGGCGTTTTATGTAAGGTACTATAAATACCCTCTACCTCCCAAGGTAGAGGGTTGGAGCTCATAATAAGATTTTTCTTTCTCTCACTAAGTTCCCAAACCTCTTAACTTTCTCTCTCTAAAACCCTATAGTGTACGCCCCATATTAGTCATGGTTTGATGTGTTTGTGAAATCCAATATGTTACAGAACCATTCAGACCTTAGAGGATATGCTTAGAGCATGTGTCATCGATTTTGGCAAAGGCTGGGAGAGACATCTCCCTTTGGCCGAATTCTCCTTCAACAATAGTTATCATTCTAGCATTAAAGCCACTCCATTTGAGGCATTGTATGGTCGAAAATGTCATTCTCCTGTTTGTTGGGCGGAAGTTGGCGAGAGTCAGCTTACCTGTCCCGAAATCGTTCTAGAAACCACTGAGAAGATAGTTCAGATCCATAATCGTTTGCAAACCGCTCGTGATAGACAAAAGAGTTATGCCGATAGGAGACGTAAACCCTTAAAGTTTGAGGTTGGAGTTCGTGTTATGTTAAAGTTCTCCTTGGAAATGAGTGATTCATTTTGGAAAGCGTGGAAAACTCAATCCCCTATACATTGGTCCCTTTCCAATCCTGGAAAGGATTAGACGAGTAGCTTACCGTCTTGAGCTACCATCGGAATTGAGCAGTGTACACAATGTCTTTCATGTTTGTAATCTGAAGAAATGTCTTTCGGGGGAAAACATAGTTGTACCGTTAAGAGATATCCGTATTGATGAGAAGTTGAATTTCGTTGAGGAACCGATAGAGATCATGGATCGTGAGATTAAACGGCTGAAGCATAGTTGTATTCCGATTATCAAAGTTCGTTGGAACTCCCGACATGGACCGGAGTTCAATTGGGAACGTGAGAATGTATTCCTTCGGAAGTACCCTAAAGTTGTATTCCGATTATCAAAGTTCGTTGGAACTTCCGACATGGACCGGAGTTCAATTGGGAACGTGAGAATGTATTCCTTCGGAAGTACCCTAAACTCATCCTGACACCAAGCAACTCGGAGTGAAACCCGGGATGGTTTCTTCTGAGGCTGGGAGGCTGTGACAACTGGCAATTAGGGAGCCAATTTTAGGTAACCGCATTACGCTAAACTAAACCAAGTATTTGCCTTTAGAACTATTTTAATCGACCAAGACTTTATTTGATATCGTTTATTGGTTTTTATGATTTATTTTATTATCGTATGAGTTATCGTGTGAGTTTTAACTCTTTTTGTTAGGCACTATTCGATTCAACACAATAAAATCCTAAAACAAGAAATAACGTAACTTTTAAACCGTAACTCGAAACTTGACAAATAAATAGTCAAAACTTGTGGAAAAACATAAATAAACACAATAGAAAGTCGAAGGAACGTCGTGGGACACTCGTAGGACAATATATGAGTTGTAGAATGGGTAAACGGGATAGTTTATGAAAAATCATGACTTTGGCCCCCCAAACGGGGATTGATAGATTATGTTTGCTAGTAGTAGAAGCCATTTGGTAGTGTTTGGATGGGTGTGGTAAGGTGTACGAGACACAAGACCCACGTATGGGTCGTGGGTGTGGCGTACGTGACCCCTAAGGACCAAGGGTCCGGGTCGGGTTGTTGTGGTGTCTTGTTGGTTGTTGTTGTTGGTGTTTGGATGAGACGTGTGGAGCCGAAAAGCTTCTAGAGCTTGTTTCGTTCACGTGGTCTTAACCGTGACCGTGTCATGACCATTTGGGTCATAACATTGGTTACGGGTATATTTGGTAGTTTGTTTGGATGGCGATATTGATATGGGTTGATTTGAGAATAAGTTGCGCTATTGTGATTATTCACTTGGACTATATTGTAAATTGTCAACTTTGTGCAACGTCGGTGTTACTTTGACTTTTTAGTCATAGTTGACCCTGACAACGCCGTAACATGGACTTTAGTATATATTGGACTATAGATTGATTAAAAGCCGAGAAGTCATGACTCGTGCTTGTGGACTTGAAACGAATAACGATTTAAGACTTATATTGAATTTGAAGAAACATATATATATATATATATATATATATATATATATATATATATATATATATATATATATATATATATATATATATATATATATATATATAGGGAATATATTAGCTACAATTTATTGTAGCCAATTGGCTACAATTTTGTGTGTGTAAATGTGGGTCCCTGATTCTTTTGTGGGTCCTGGTTATTTTGTGGGGCCCGATTTATTGCTTATGTATTTTATATGAAGGATTGTAGCTAATTGGCTACAAAATTATAGCCAAGCTATCCCCATATATATATATATATATATATATATATATATATATATATATACATATATATATATATATATATATATATATATATATATAAACATGATTAATAAATGGTGAAACATAAATAATAAATGGTTTTCATACTAAAACCATCGATAACCAGACTTGTCTTGTTATTCACTATTTTAAATGGGAATTAACAGCTTAAAATGAAAAGGTTTTCTAATTAAAAAGTATTTAATGTTTCGAGTGCACGTTTATCGAAATGTGCCATTTATGAGCATTTAATACCATTTTCAAGTATTTAATTCTAATTGCGTCTTGTGCATGGATTACGGATGACCTAACATTAATAGCGTCGATCCACGTCGATAACGGACTTATTAGGTTGACGAATCTAATAAGAGCCCGCTAGGTACGTAGGATAACGTTATTAATGGGTGAATTATCCTCATGACTCGTTAGGATGCGACCGGTTTATGGGATAATAAGCGACACGGATAAATAATTGGGTTTATTGAGTTGACGAATTCGATAAGGTCTACTATGTATTCCGAAACTTATTGGACTATGGAGCTTATCGCTTAGACGTCTCATTGTGTTGCATTGAGTTGCATTGTGTTTGTTTGAGTGCATTCATGATATCATGTTAAGTCGATACACACACACGACGATACGAAACGCTAGGACTAAACGTGAAACAAGACATTTTTGGAGATAAAGAACAGGAATACATTGGGTAGATAACGTTGATTTTGCGAAATATATATTAAAATTGGTTTATATTAACAGGTTGTGTTGAGTCAGTAGTTGTTGAGCCGTGTTAGTTGTTATCTTCTTACTAGTGTTTGTTTGTGCGTTGCTTGCTTGAGGTGAGTTTCATAGCCCCACTTTTATCTATGTTTTTAACTAATTTGGGGTGAGAAATCATGCTACTCTTCTGGACCTTTTAAACTATTTTGATTTGCTTATGTGCTTGACTGTTTAGATAGATATGTGGTATTTGTTGCCTTAGTCTAGGGTAGCAATCTTAATTGCTATGACACTTGCCTAGCTAAGTATAGACTTTTACCTCGACCTAGTCCAGGGTAGCAATTGTTCTAAACTTTGCTACGACTGCGCTGGCTAGTGTCGCTTAGGGCTTTACTATGACGTCGGATATGATATTGATGATATTGTTGATTGTGATATTGGTATGTGATTCGTATATGATTGGTATGATGATGTGTATCTATCTTAGGTCTCGCATAGCAAATAAACTCCTACAAGTCCACTATTTTAAACTTGAATTTAAACTTATGAACTCACTAGCGTTAGCTGACCTTTTAGCATGTTTTTCTCAGGTATTTAAGTGATGTTTGGAGTGCGTGTTCTGTGGAAGCTTGGCAAGGAGACATGGTTGAAGGATCATAATCAAACTCTGATAATATTATGGGGACCTATTTTATAAATTATGTTGGGCCTTATATTTACTTTTTGGGATGATTTTTTTGGATAATTAAATTTGGGATTGGTTTTTGAGTTATAAATGAATATCTTGTTTGCTATACTTGTGTGATGTACCAATCCATGTAACGCCCCGAAAACTTGATTAAGTCTTCCGCTGTACCGAGATTTGGGGGTGTTACAGCTCCAAACCGGAACCTAAGTATGAGATGGCAAGTATCAGAATAATGATAAACGTTTGGTTCACGACCAAAATGATAGAGCATTGAATATACAATTCAATAGTGCGATATTAGCGTTGTTTTCACTTGTGTGGATAGTGCTTAAAGTTCAAATTTAAAAGATGTGCTATATCTACTTAGTTTGTTATTCTTTAGAAATTCACACCTTATATAATTGAAATGTTTTCCGTTGCCGATTTATAACGATGTTGCCAAGAGTTGGTTTTACTCACTTTTAGGATGTGTCGATATTCTATAACGATTTCATATATTTATATACTTATAAATATATATTGGTTTATTTAGTTATCGACGTAAAAATTCTCGTATATGGACACTAGGTCATCAAAATACACGTTTTTATTAAACCGTTATAAGTTTACAAGTTTTCTAAATATTTTTCCAAATTTACACTTTTTACCCTCAAGTTTCCAAATTTACACTTTATACCCTTATACTTTGAAAAAGTGGCAATTTATATCCAAATATGTTTCTTACTCAAAATAAGCAATATTTATAGTTTTGGTCCCTTAAGAAATTGTTTTTACCCATATTAGTCCAAAAAGTTATATTTACACTTTCGGTCCTCAAAGTTTTGAATTTTACACTTTTGACACCAAAACTTTAGTTACCTTTTAAAACAAGTTTCTTATATTTACTGTTTCTACCCTGGAATTTTACATGCACACGTACAATGCACATATATACACTTTAACTTTCCAAAATGTTTAATATTTACCCGAAAATTGTAACTTTTGCAAATTAGGTCCAAAATTTATGTTTCAAATTTATTTAACTTGTTTAACTTCCACATTAGCTTATGATTAGCTTATGGACCTACTTTTATCATTAACAGGTCAGGTAAACACTAATTGGGCCATGGTTTTTAACTCATTTGGGCCTTAAGGCCCGTTATGGGTTCGTGTGTGTTTTAAAGGCAAAACATGACTTAGGGGAGGGTTTTAAGAGTTTCTTAGGTCGCTTTTAGTGTTGTTAACTTGGTATAATGTGTACTTATGGTTTCATTCGCAAGAACAAGTGTTGAGTGATGTTGATAAATGTTGTACGCGACATAAGGTTTAAAAGAAAAGGGTATCGAGACTTGTAAGTATCACAATTATGTTTTATAATCTTGGTTGTTGTAAAAAAACGTTTTCTCTTGGTTCCTTACGTCTTGAAGACTCATTTACATGTTATAACACATTAATTCGACAACTAGCTTACTTAGGATTAATAACAATTCTTACGTGTGATAAAGTATTAATGAGATAAATGAAATGTGAAAAGGGTTGAAATGAACTTACAACACCCTAAGGTGGTGATGAGATTCGTAGTGTTTTGAACGTGACCAAAAGACTCCCTTGTTAAGTATGAGTTTGTAGGTTCATCAAAGTGTTTAGGAGTTGGGTTTTATAGTAGAAAATAGACATGGTCCTTACTATATTTTATGTAGGTCTCCTCCTAGTTACAAGAAAAAGAAAATGTTGTATTTTTGTGTCCATGAACATGCTCGATCTGCAGCCCCAAACATGGGCATGATATGGTTTGGTCTTGTCAATTTTTGGCATGGGAAACATAAAACCCTTTGGATAATGAAGTCAAAAGAGTCAAAGGGTGTTTAGGATATTATAATATTGTTGTTAGGGTGGCTTGGTTGTGCTTGTCTCCTCTTGATCACACACACACGCAAGGATAGATTGACCAAATTTATGTGTTTGTATTTTATGTTTGTGTCTCGTTTGTATTCACATAAACATGAAAATGTTTCCATCAAATTTAACTTGCAACCAAATTTGACTAATATTAAGAGTGTGTTGGGCTTAGCAAGGGAAAGAATGGGCTAGGCCCAATGGAAAGTTACTAGAGGGGTTGGGTTGGGTTGGTGGTTAACGAGCCCAAGGAGAGAAACAAAAATAAGGATTGGGTCGGTTGGGCTTAGGGAGCCCGTTAAGTAAAAATAAATAAATAAAAGTTATTATATATATTTTATATAATAAAGAAATAATATTATCGAGATCGAGGTAAATTTGATCGGGTCACAAGGTTGTATTTTAAGCTTTTATTTTGAGGTTTACGATGCACATGCCAAGTGATATACAAAATCGATCTCAAGAAAATTTTATGGTTCCAAATCCGTGATTTATTCATGATCAGTTAGTTAATGACATTTGCATTTTTCAGGGAGCTTACAGTACCTACCCCTTAAGAGAACTGCGTACCTCAGTTTAACTCGCAGAGGTTGTCGTAGGTTATTCAGTGAACAGGTGCGGATATTTGGCACGCATTAGATCCTCGCACTCCCAGGTGTACTCAGCACCTCTTTTCTTATGATTCCATCGAACTTTGGCAATAGGAATGCAGCTTTGCTTTAATCTCTTGACATCCCTATCCATGATTTCTACAGGTTCTTCTACGAAGCTAAGTTTGTCATTGAGTTGAATGTCCTTTAGAGGAACAACAAGGGTTTCATTGGATAGACATTTCTTTAGGTTAGACACGTGAAAGGTATCATGTACCCGACTGAGCTCTTCTGGAATCTCGAGTTTATACGCCACCGAAACCAATTCTCTTCAGAATTTTAAATGGTCCTATGTATCGGAGTTTGAGTTTTCCTCATTTGCCAAATCTGACCATTCCTTTCCAATGAGATACCTTTAGCATAACTCTGTCTCCTACTTGGAATTCCATGGGCTTTCTGCTGACATCAGCATAACTCTTTTGTCTATCTCTTGTTTCTTGTAGGTGTTGCTTGATTTGCATTATTTTCTCTGTTGTTTCCTAAACAATTTCAGGGCCAGTAAGTTGTACCTCTCCAACTTCTGCCCAGCAGACGGATGATCGACATTTTCGTCCATAGAGTTCTTCGAATGGAGCTGCTTTGATGCTGGCGTGGTAGCTGCTATTGTAAGAAAACTCCGCCAATGATAAGTGTCTATCCCAACCTTTTCTGAAATCGATCACGCATGCTCTAAGCATGTCTTCCAAGGTTTGGATTGTCCTTTCACTTTGTCCGTCGGTTTGAGGATGGTAGGAGGTACTCATATCCTATTGGGTACCCATAGCTCGTTGGAGTGTTTGCCAGAATCTCGAGGTGAATTGGCTATCACGATAAGATATGATATAAATCGGTACCCCGTGGCGAGAAACAATCTCCTTTAGATATAACCGAGCAAGCGTACTCATCTTATCGGTTTCTTTGATAGGCAAGAAGTGAGCTGATTTGGTGAGACAGTCAAAAATGACCCATATGGTGTCAAAACCGTTTAAAGTTTTCGGCAGTTTAGTGATGAAGTCCATGGTGATCCTTTCCCATTTTCAAACGGTAATTTCAGGTTGAGTTAACAATCCGGATGGGTTCTGATGTTCTGCCTTGACTCTAGAGCATGTTAGACATTTTCCAGCATACTCCGCGATATCGGCCTTCATGTTTGGCCACCAATACAGAAGTTAAAGATCTCGGTACATCTTGTTGGGACTGGGATGGATGGAGTACTTAGATTTATGAGATTCATGCATGATGAGTTCACGAATACCTACGTAAAGTGGAATCCAGCTTCTTTCTTTGAAACACAACATTCCATCCGATCTCTTCACAAATCCATTTTCATTCTCCGGCATGCCATAAATTTTCTCTTTTGGTCTGTTTGCTTCTTTAAGTGCTTCAATCTGAGCATCAAGAATTTTTGATGGAAGGGGTGAATTAATTACCATTCCCAAGGATCTCACTCTAAATGGTTTAGGGCGATCTTTCCTACTCAAAGCGTCTGCCACGACATTTGCCTTTCCGGGATGGTAGCGGATCTCACAGTCATAGTCACTGAGCAATTCTAGCCATCGGCGTTGTCGCATGTTCAGTTCCTTTTGATCCAAGATGTGTTGAAGGCTTTTATGATCAGTGTACACTATGCATTTGGTTCTATACAAATAGTGTCTCCATAACTTAAGAGAAAATACAACTGCTCCTAGTTCCAGATTGTGAGTGGTATAATTTTTCTTATGAGTCTTGAGTTGACGGGAGGCGTAAGCAATTACTTTGTTCCTTTGCATTAGAACGGTGCCTAGACCCAAGTGTGAAGCGTCGCAATATACCACAAAGTCTTCTACTCCTTCGGGTAAAGCCAAAATTGGAGCTTCGCAAAGCTTTTGCTTTAGGAGTTGTAAAGCTGACTCTTGATCGGTTCCCCACTCAAACTTCTTCATTTTCTGGGTTAGTTCCGTCAACGGTTTGGCTATCTTCGAGAAACCTTCGATAAATCTCTAGTAATAACCAGCGAGACCTAAAAATTGTCGAATCTCGGTGGGGTTTGTTGGAGCAGTCCAGTTCTTAACAGATTCAATCTTTTCTGGGTCCACATGAATGCCTTGACTGTCAATTACATGACCAAGAAATTGTACTGGATCCTGATATCACATTTGGAAAATTTAGCGTACAGTTCTTCATCTTTGAGTAATCCCAAGACAGTTCTCAGATGTTTCACATGTTCTTCCTTATCACGAGAGTAGATGAGAATATCGTCAATGAACACAATGACAAATTATCCAAGTAAGGTTTACAGACCCTATTCATTAGGTCCATGAATACAGCAGGCGCATTGGTTAGACCAAATGGCATCACTTGGAACTCATAATGACCATAGCGAGTTCGGAATGTGGTCTTTGGAATATCCTCTTCTTTCACCCTTAGCTGATGGTATCCAAATCTTAAGTCAATTTTCGAGTATACACTCGATCCTTGTAACTGATCAAACAAATCATCAATCCTAGGCAAAGGATATCGGTTCTTGATTGTGAGCTTGTTCATATCTCTATAACCGATGCACATTTGAAAAGATCCATCTTTCTTCTTGATGAACAAAACCGGTGCTCCCCAGGGTGAGGAACTCGGTCCAATGAATCTCTTGTCGGACAATTCTTGCAGTTTTTTGGATAACTCCTGCATTTCAGATGGTGCTAAGCGGTATGGTGCTCGAGCTACGGGTGTAGCTCCATACACTAGATCAATTTGAAATTCTACTTGACGGGCAGGTGGAAGACTAGGTAAATCTTCCGGAAATACTTCGGGGAATTCTCTAACTACAGGTACATCCTCCAGCCGCCTCTCTTCGGACTTCTTTTCCGTTACCTGAGCTAAGAAAGCATGACATCCCTTTTCTATATACTTCACAGTCTTGATGTAGGATATGATGCTCAAGTACTTCTTACTTTGATCCCCGTGGATAACCAAGGTTTCACCATTGATTGGAATATGAACAATTTTCACGTCGCATATAATTCTTGCATGGTGTTTAGATAACCAGTCCATGTCAATAACTGCGTTGAAATTACCAAGCTTGATCGGCAAAAGATCTATAAAGAATGGTTGGTCTTGTAAAAGCATGGGGCAATCGGGGATCACGGTGTTGGTTCCTATTATCTTTCCGTTGGCCAGTTCTATTTCATAAGTTGTGTCTAAGGTAGTTGGGGTGATTTTAAGTAAAGGTGCAAAGGTAGCAGATACAAAACTCCTATCGGCTCCAGAATCAAACAAGATTTTTGCAGAATGATTGTTAAGGGAAAACGTACCCGTTACGATGTCAGGGTTTAATGGAACATCTCCATCTCCTAACATATATGCCCTTGCACGCGCATTGTTGTTTTGAGCGGCATTCCTCTTTGGGCACTGGTTCTTGAAATGACCCCTTCTCTCCATATCCATAACAGTTTAGGTTTGCCAGGTGCGTGTTGTTTCCATTTGCAGGGTTTCGGAAATTTCTAGCTTGATGACCCACCTTGTTGCATTTCTCACACTTTACATTACATGGTCTAGAATGGTGAAACATGCATTTATTTCACATGGGATGAGGTCCAGCATATCCCCTACATGCAGTTGGGGTAGCAACATAAGCCCTTGTGCCTTTTTGCCTTCGGTTCTGTTGATTATGGTGGTGGTTTCTGTTCTGATGGTACTGATTGTTGTTGTTGTTACGGTTGTTGTTGTTTTGGTGGTTATTATTGAATTGAGATGAGTTTTTGGGCTGATGGGGATTGGGGTTCATGTTTCTTCGGTCATCAAACTTTCTTTTGTTGTCATTCGAGTTCTGTGCGGTTCCAAGCTTCAGGATTGGTTCCATAAGACGGTGTGAAACAGTGACAACTTCTTCTACAGTCTTAGGGTTAGAAGCGATGACATCTCCTTCAATACTTCGGGGTAAACCCCCGATGAGACTTTCCAAAAGCTTGTCATTTGTGGGAAACATGTTAGGACACATGGCTCTCAGCTCGTGGAATCTTTTGAAGTACATCTTAAGATCATTACCCTTAGCAGCCAAATGGTAGAATTCATCCTCTAGTTTCTTGATTTCAGTTCTTGGACAATACTATTTCATCATTAGTTGCTTCAGATCGGATCAGGAAATCTTACAAGTTTCTTCCATTCCAATCGGTTGAGCATGAGCTTTCCACCATGACAATGCATCTTCTAGCCAAGTTCTAGTTGCAAACTTGACTTTGCAATCATCCGTGCAGTCACTTAGGAGGAACACAGTTTCTGACCTCTCAAACCAGTGAAGAAGACCAATAG
>OU343224.1:264203217-264222066 GCA_910596185.1 Chrysanthemum makinoi | reverse complement strand
CACCTTCAGTTCCCTTAAAGAAGGTAGGCTTGCAGCTCATGAATCCTTTGTAGCTACATTTGCGCTACAGGATACTCACTTTGGTTGGTCTGATTGTCGGTTTCATTAGAGTTTGCAACCTTAATGACGCGTGCTGCTTTAGCAACGTGTGCAGCTTCAGCAATGCGGGCAGCCTCGGCCTCACATGCAGCTTCAGCTTCTCATGCAACTTCAGCTTCTCGTGCAATTTCAGCTTCTCGTGCTACAGCTTCGGCTTCAAGTGCAGCTTGAGCAACACGTTCAGCTTCAGCAATACGTGCGGCTTCAGCTTGAGCAGCCTCACCAGCATGTTTGGCGATGGCAGCACTAACACTGTCAGCGACTATCTTGCGAACAACGGTTGGAGTTATGGTAGCGGATGAGGTAGCTTTCTTCTTGACCATTTTTTTTAAATTACCAAGAGATAAACACCAGAATCTTCAAGCTGTAAAACATCAAATCTTCCCACTAAAACCACTATTTGGTGTTCACATCTTGACACCCACTAAAACCTAATTCCATGCCTCTCTTTATAAACTAGAGAGTCTAGGGTTACAAATGACTACAAGGGACTAGATAATAAATACTTCTTTAACAAGTAGGTCCCTTGTCTTTCTTTGTCTTCTTAAGTCCTTCATCTTTCACATGTTTTGTCTTATCAACTCAAATATAATTCCCAACAGTCTTCCCCTAGTTGATAATGACAAAACCAATAAGCACAAACTTCCCCTGAAGTTAATATGATGAAAGATAAACGAATTTCCTTTTACGCCATCAAGGATATTCAAGCTATAAAACATCAAAACTTTTTCCCTTTTTTGTTATTATCGAATAGGGGTCTTCTGTAGATATGCAACTTGAATAACACTTCCCCTCAAGTGGTGCATGTAGATGGTTAAACATTTAATCAATAAGCTTCCCCTGAAACTAATATGTTTACCATCTCTTGAATCACGAACTCTTTAGGCTTTATGTAATGATTACTGATGAAGAAAACTGAGTATAACGAATTTGATGAAGAAGTAGAATTTCCCAAACTTGTGTCTTATGTCTTGTACTATCCACGTGACTCCGAACTCATACTCCCATAAAAAGTATAAGTAGACAAAAACCTCTTGACAAATCCTCAACTACATGAGACACTGAGCTCAATAATGTAACTCCTTAAATTGATAGAAAATGTGAGCATTAAGCATCATCAGTTTGTAGATCACACACCTTTGCTAGATTCTTCAAGTCTTTGTCACATCTCTATAAAGTACGAACAAGTTATCTCAAAATGTTGTAAGTCATTTGAGGATAAGAACAAGCACCTGTGAAACTCAACTACAACATCAAATAAGCAATATTCAATTGTCTTTGTAATCACATCTTCAAATAATTTCTAAAATGAGCCATAAAATGAATAAGTATAAACTGAAAGAATTCCAGTTTTGTTCGAGTTCCAAAACCTGTGTGTCACTCGATATCGTATAATCTCCAGGCCAATGAACAACAATCTCCAAATCTTTTAACCATGTAAACCATCTCATAATATGAAACAATTGCTAACCATTATACTCGATCATAATATAAAATGATTGTTAACCATTATACTCACCGACCATGTGATCAAGTTTTCAACCAATCATATCTTTAGAAAGTCACCGTCCCATGTAATAATCAACCATGAAGTAATGTTTTCAACCGTCCCATTAATAAAAGCCACCGACCATACTGTTTTTATAAGAAAAACATTGACCCAATGATTATAACCTCCACCGTCCCATGTGAGGTCCAATAACATTATTTATCCAAGAACCTTAATCAGATAACCATGCATATTGTCCAAATTACTAGGTTATTCCACCATACCTTGCGACAAAATATATGGAGCAGTATAAAGTTGGGACTAACTTTCACGTGTAGGTAAGCATCCAAAACAGTACTATAAAAACAAACCAATCAGTAGGAAAGTTGACCCACACGACCAGTACTAAAGTGTGTTACCAGACTTAACTTACAAACTGACAGTACAAAGTTGTAGCCATGTAGTATTAACCTGGTTCCAAGCTGACAGTATTAACCTTGTATGAACAGTATTAATGACCAATACTAACCTTATGTAAGAGCAGTACAAACTGAATAAACCCTTGTATCCATACTCATCCTCTCTCAGATTCATTAAAAGGCCAAGAGCAATCTGAATCACCAAGATCTGTGACACGAGTAACTTTTAGTAGAAACATGAACCTGAACGGATCCCTCTTCAATACACCCAAACGCATTCACTTGTAGTTCAGAAGCTGTTGTACACGCTTATACTCCTAAATCCCATATCACCGACCAATGAATAAATTCATAGCAGCATAAGCTTGAGCATCTTTTTGTTTAATCAATACCAAAGAAACCCTAAGGAATGATTGTACATAAAAACCCTAATTTGCATTTACCATATCATATGTTGTTGAGAACCAAAACCTTAACAAACATTAGGTTTTTAAACGTCATTAATATCCCAAGTTCACATGATATAACATCAACCAATGATCGTATGACAATGATGGAGCAGCAAATACAAAATGAATAAGAACAAACCCTAAAAATTCAAGAAATTTACCTACCTCTACAGCAGAATTTAAGACTGAATAACTTACTCTCGAGGCCTCAGATGGAAGATCCATCTGGTGAAAAGTTAGCCAATATTACAGAGAACGTCCACAAAAAATTTCGTCCTGATCCAACGGTTAACGAAAACGGTATCGCCTCTTGAAAACAGCCCTGCAGAAAGATACGGAAATTTGTAACAACTTCGAATTTTGCATCTTTTCATCGAAAAACCTTGTAGATCCCTATATCAAGAGCTCCCCGCTCTGATACCAATTGTTAAAGATCGTTTATGAGCATTAGGGATTAACAATAACAATGATAATAGAATGCACATCGGATTAACGAAACATCATTGTTATTATTAAAGGTTCCTCGCCATCATCTCTACTCTACTAATCACTATGATATTAGATACTAATCTAGGCGTTTACAAGAGAACATACGTCTAGGAACACACATACACACACTATTTGGTGTTCACATCTTGACACCCACTAAAACCTAATTCCCTGCCTCTCTTTATAAACTAGAGAGTCTAGGGTTACAAATGACTACTACGGACTAAATAATAAATACTTCTTTAACAAGTAGGTCCTTTTTCTTTATAAGTCCTTCATCTTTCATATTTTATCATATCAACTCAAATATAATTCCCAACACCAGGCATTTTGAGGGGGAGAAATGAGCTTGAGGCAAGATTAGAAGCTGCTCAAGGTGATGTGTGGAAGTGGAAGATTTACCTGGTGCTCAGTTGGATATTGTTGTTGATTGTTTATGCATTGGGATACTTGTTTAGCTTTTTTGTAATGAGGCCAGATGGTTAATGTTCATTATCTTGATTTGTAGTAACGTTGTGTCCCAGAAGGTTATGAATCTTGTTATTATGCTCAGTTTACCGTATGTTTATGCACATGGTTAAGATTAAAGTTGACTTTTAATTGTCAACATTTTTATGAAGTATTCAGTTTGGTTTGTTTTTTATTTTTAATGCCTTATGGTTATGCACATGGTTAGCAATTTGTTTAGGTTTGACTTTTAATTGTCAACATTCTTATGAGGTTTTGGCCTTGGTTACTTTTGATACAAATTATTCACACATCAAGCTTAGTCAATCTATAAAAATACACAAACATGACATGATTCCATAGTTAATACAAATGGATATAATTCCAAATGCATAAAATTGCATACTTTTCGAAGCATGAGAATTACAGTTAGGCACACACATATGTTTTTAGAGTACATAACTTGTCCATAGGTAATAAACTAGATGAAAAATTGTCTAGTTAATTAGCATAACATAATTGACCCATGGTGAGGCCATCATTCTTTCCAGTGCAACCTGTTGCCTAGTCATTCTTCGTATAGTAGGTTGGGTTGAAGCAGAAACTGCTTGCACATCACTTGACTGCAGCTGAGAATCAGACTGTGATTGAGCATGTTGCTGGGATTGACACTGGGATTGCTCATGTGTGCTGGGATCGGCAATTGCTTCATCTTGATGTTGCTGGGATTGAGAGAGGGATTCATCTTCTATCATGGGATCTTCTGTTGCTTCATCTTGATGTTGCTGGGATTGAGACAGGGATGCATCATGTATGATGGGATCTTCAGTTGCTTGATCTTGAGTTTCAGATTGAACACGACTTCCTTGAACTGCACTAACTTGACTTTCAACAACACCTATACTTTCAACTTCTTTATCTGCTGCTACTTTGTTACCTTCAGGATGTGTCTTCTTTGCTGCAACTTTTTTAGGCACTTGTTTGACATTTCCCTTAGGGCCAGTTTGACTACTTTGAGTTCCACCATGCCCTAGACATGTTTTCCGGTTGTGTCCAGCAATGCCACAAATACTACACTTAACACTCTTCCAAGCCCTTGACAGCTTACCATTCTTCACAATCCATTCACTTTCAGGAGCTATCCTAACTCTTTTTCTACCTCTTGACCTAGCCGGAGTTGTTTTGGCTTTCGGTGGAACAATTATTGTTGGCACAGTTGATTTTTCCCAATGTTCGTTGCTAGTAACAAGGATGAGCCCATGTTTCTACAACTCCTACTTGTTGCCCATTTAAAGCCATATTCCAATTGGTAGCAACATCATGTTTACATGGTAAACCTGTTATCTCCCATCTTCTGCAAGTACAAGACTTTTCTACAATATTAACTACACATTGGTCACCCCATGGTCCACTAATCTGAAACTTACTTCCCCCATTCCATAAAACATTATACTTAACAGCCTCTTTCTTAATACCCTCTAGCATGTGTTGTACATTTGGTGTTTGTGGCCTATTACTCTTCTCAATTACCTCACAACATGCATTATCCTCTTCATACAGTGTTCCCTGATGTATTCTAAGGCTGTAGTAATTGGTTTGTTTAAACCTTCAATTACTTTTTCATGAAACACTTGACACATGTTATTAAGTAACACATCAGAATGACCTCTCCCTAAAGATTACAAATAAAAATTTATTAATTATAACTGTTTATACTTCATTAAGAAATACAAATTAACTGAAACAAATAGATGACTTACATGAAAAATGTGACCTTGACCAATGGATCGATGCTATATTACTTAACCAATCATGGGCTGGTTGATTAAATTTCTTGAAATCAACCATAGCTGTCTCAAATTGTACAATAGTTGAGGCTGTTGCACATTTCCACAGATGGTCTTTAAATGCCCTACCTTTCCATTGAAGTTTCATTTTATCATGAATGCTTCTAATACAAAATCTATGTTCTACAGATGGAAAAACATTTCTTAAATCTCCATTGATATCCTGCATAAAATCATATATGTTTACTGTTTCAAAACAGAGAGACTTTAATTCATGAACAGGTTAAGGGAGTACCTTTTGCATGTCAATAATAAAAGTGATGATTAAGTTTGGCTCAAGTGCTATATCATCGGATAAACAATGAAGAAACCAAGTCCATGATCCTATGTTTTCTGATTCAGCAAAAGCATAAGCTAAAGGGTATATACCATTGTTGCTATCAATTCCCACATCTGTCAGTAGTTGACCATTCAAAGGACCATGAATTGGAAAAGCATCCAACCCAACAACAATCTCCTACACGCTTTAAATCCTTCCTTCAGTGCACCTAAACAAACATACATTCTCTTGAATTCTCTTGTTGGAAGAGCCTCATATGTAGGTCGTTCCACATTCATTAGTACTGTTGTATTAGGGTTTCTCTTCTGCAACTCTTGAACATAATCTCTCAAGATGGTAAATTGTAGCTTGAATTCACCCCTGATTCCTGTTAATGCTAAGTTTTTGGCCCTTAAAACCTTCTGCATGGACACTTCAAGCTTGAATTGGTTGGTAAGTTGATTATAAACAGACTTGACAGGAACCCGTGGATTGGTTTCAATTTGTACTGTAATTTGCTTTGAGATATAGTTAAGGTCAAAAGTCTGACTGCCCTTGATTGCAAACAAGTGTGTTGCTCATTATATTTTCTGACTGACCATTGACCTGTCTCACCATGCCTGCCGACAAATAATAGCCATGGGCAGAGTATTTGGGAAGGGTCATTTTTGCCACAAAGCAATGCATTTATACCCCTTTTGGTTAATGGACTTCTAGATGGGCCTATATCCAGTCCAGGACCTTCACTTGGGCCTGAAAGTGGAACACAACCCTTACTTCTGACCCTTATTCTTGTTTTGCCATTCTTCATAAAAATCAACTCCCTTATAGTTTCTATTGAATGCTCTCTTACCTTTTTTTGACATCCATTGCAGTAGGAAAGTCCTGACCACAATAGAATAATGTGGTATAAACTCCAGATGCAAACTCTGCCCTACCCCTTGGCACATGAGACTTACCTTCATGTGGGTAAGAAACATAATCACTGTAAAAGACATCATCAACCATCACGGGTAAATCATTTTCCAAATGCATGTCATCACTTATATTAGTGGTTGTTCTTGCTTTACCTAACTCATTACTCTGACTTACTTGGACCAAAGCAAGTTGTGCATCATTCTCCTGACAAGTATTCCTTTCATTTGCTTTAATTGAATCATCAACTACATTGCCTAAGTCACTAGTCTAAGTCACTTGGAACAAAGTAGCATCAACAACAAGATCCTCTTCCATGTTATTGGCATAAACAAATGCGCTTCCTACTTCCCCTAAATGCTTATCCTGAGTCAATTGGAACAAATTTACATCAACATCAGGCTCCTCAAACCTGTTATTGACATCAACTAGTGCTCTTCCTATTTTCTCTAACTGCTTTCCCTGAGTCACTCGGAACAGATTAACCTCAAAATTATCAGGCTCCTTAATAGTATTGTCCTTATCCATAAGTACTAAAGCACGATCACTATTATGAACAGGTTGGCTGGCAAATGATGTGTCTAGGGTGAAAAATACAGGCTCAATGTTTGGCAAGTTACTAGATTCACCAATATAATTGAGGTCCATAGGTACTTGTGTAAGTTGCATAAAAGGATCTAGTGCAGGCTCATTATCAAGATCATCTAAAACCAATCGTCTACAACAAGATTTAATAGCAGCACTAGCAACTTTTCTACTATTTTCATCCATCTCCCAAAAACAGTCTGAATAGATTGTGGGGATATTTCAGACAACTCTAATCTTGTCTTACCTATTTCCACATACACATCTATCAATTTATGGTCTTTGACAAGGTCTTTCAACAACTTAAGATTAGCAGCTTCACGAAAACTAAACAATCCATCATCCAATGTACTACCAGGCTTAACAAAGTAGTAATAATTGGTTTGTCCATTATCATAACCGATTTCGATCATGAGAGCATCCATTTCATCAACAAATACCTCATTGATTTCAACATAATCAACTTGGCATTCCTTACCTCCATCATATATTATACCTGGACAGTATTTGAATGTACCTTTATGATGGAACCTCATACTAAAAGAACCTGGTCGATCCGCTGTATAAAAAATGTAAAAAAACATTGTTACGATAAACTTACCTAAAAGGGGAATAACTTAAAGAATCGTACTAATATATAGGTGTATACGATTATAACAAAAAATGAAAAAAAAACACTTACCATATCTCCTAATTGCAGAGTTTTCCTCCTTCTCAGGGTCATCAAATAAAGGAGGTTCTCTGATTTGCCATAAAGTAAATCCAAGGTTGCTACTTGTTATTTTCTTACTTAGATTATTGGATTTGATGATTGACATTGCATTAGGATTTTTTGGGTAGGCTTTCGAAACAAGTTTGGGATGACCAATGAGTACACAACTTAGTTATATTAGACATTATGGCAGAAAATTGGATTAGACATCTGCTACATAGTACATCAAGGTAATAAGACGATTCTACCCTCAACAATAAACGGATAACAGGATTTTATGGAATATAACATGACTTTGACCTGGGCATTAATGGTCAAGGGACTCATTTAGCCTATAAAACGCATACTTTGAATTACCGACAATGAAAATGACAAGTTTTGTCCCCGCGTGATGTTTCGGGAGAAGTTTTGGAAAGAAAAAAAAAATTGTAAGGTGAGTGTTTACTAAGAGGAAGGGTGTTTTGTTTATTTTCAAGGCAAATCAAGTCCTAAACACACCTCCTGTTGCCTGAGATGAATCGTGAAACGAAATCACAGTAGCACAAGATCACCATTCACCCATCAAAAACTCTTCTTCTCAACTCAAATAACCCATGGCTCCACCAGCTCAATCACAGCGATCGGGGTCCCCATCACAACCCTCAGGCAAAGGCGAAGTCTCAGATCTGAAACTCCAACTCCGGCAGCTCGCAGGCACTCGCTTACCCGGCACAGACGACTCAAAACGAGACCTTTTCAAGAAAGTAATCTCCTACATGACAGTCGGCATTGATGTCTCATCCCTTTTCAGCGAAATGGTCATGTGTTCCGCCACATCCGACATTGTCCTTAAAAAGATGTGTTATTTATATGTCGGTAACTACGCCAAGTATAACCCTGATCTTGCTTTGTTGACTATTAATTTCTTGCAAAGGGATTGTAAAGATGAGGATCCTATGATTAGAGGTTTGGCGTTACGGAGTTTGTGTTCCTTGAGAGTTGGCAATTTGGTTGAGTATTTGGTTGGCCCGCTTGCGAGTGGGTTGAAAGATGGGAATAGTTATGTTCGGATGGTTGCGGTTGTTGGGGTTTTGAAATTGTATCATATTTCGGCTACTACGTGTTTTGATGCTGAGTTTCCGGTTATGGTTAAGAATCTTATGCTTAATGATCCTGATGCGCAGGTGTGATGCAACCCGATTGGTTCTTCTAGTTTTTGAATTTTTAATGATGACTCAGATATGCCTATTGAAGCTTCCTTTAGTTTAGGTGAAGTTAGTTAGTTATGCATTTTGTTTAAGGGGTTGAATGTCGATAAAAAACATTAGTCTTTGTTCTTTGTACCATCCTATGCAGCTTAGAGGGTGTTTGTATTAGCTTATTTTGTGGGCTTATCTGCTTGTTAAGATTCCAAAAAGCCGATAAGCTCACTTTCTTAGGCTTATGATATGCTCAAGTTGATAAGCATAAAAAAGTGAGCGTATTGGCTTTTCAAAATCTTGATAAGCTGATAAACGACAAGATAAGCTAATACAAACATCTCCTCAAGTGAGCTTTTGTATCATGTGAGAGTTAGGTAGTGTTTGTTATGCTTTAATATATGTCATAAATGAATGGGTTATTATACTGGGATGGAAAAAGAAACGCGTTAATTTACCATGTTTTAATGGAATGGACATCTTATCGAATGCAAGACTACATTCGATCGATTTTACTCCTGGGAAAAGTTTTTTCTTTTTCATTATGAGGCATGCTGACAAAGATGATTTGCATAATAAGGTGCATAGGTGGTACAAACTGTTTTCCCACATTATCATTGTTTCTAGTAGTGTTAGGAACTTTTTGGTGTTTGGAAATGAAGTGGGTATTGGCAATCATTAAGATCGTCTACTCATATAACAGACCTTCTGAACTTCTATTTCTCCAGCACCGCATCAATATTATGTTTTTGTTGCATTAACAAATTATTTCAGCTTTAATACCTTTTAATTGCAATATTAGTCATTTAGCCCCACTCTGTAGCTTTGATGCTTACCCTTTTTTTGTGCTGGTTTTCTTGTAATAGACATGTTTAATTTTAATGCAATCCTAGATGATGTTTATTAGATCTTAGTAATTTGTTTCTGTATGCCATTGTGATTCTTGCGACGTGACCAAAGTGTAGCCGGTATATAGTTCACCAATGTTACTGTTTATTTCAGTTTTAAGGTTTGAGAATCTTTAAGTTAATCTTGTAAAACTACGCAGGTGGTTGCAAATTGTTTATCTGCTCTCCAAGAGATCTGGGGCTTGGAAGCTAGTTCATCTGAGGAAGCAGTAAGGGAGAGGGAGGCCTTAATTAGCAAACCAATAATATATTACTTTTTAAATAGGTATGGTTTAACTCTTAAATTACATGATACTTGTATGCGATTCTTTGTCTGTGAACATATTTATTGCCTTTATAGTTCAAGTTGGACCCCAAACAGTTAATGGTAGGTACTGCTATTTATTTATTTATTTTTTTTTTCGTTTCTTTTATTGGGTTGGAAAAAGATTCTTAAAAACAAGGAAGCGAACTTCTTACGGATTTTCTTTCAAACTTTTTAACAGCCCACTTATGTTCGATATATACCACAAACAAAAGCTTCCAATTATTGAGTAAAATGAATACTAATAACACAAGTTTGAAACGAAATCATTACTCGATTGTGCGCACTGAATAAATCTCTATGCCGATTAGCTCATAGTTACATCTAGTTAGGGTCTATGGGATAGGTTTTTGCTCATAAACTATTTCCTCTGTAATTGTGTGTAATTGTGTTACTGATGTCTATTTGTAACCTCAAATAAGTAATGCGATGTTAAGCTGATTAAACTGTTTGTTTTCAGGATCAAGGAATTCAGTGAATGGGCTCAGTGTACAGTTATTGATTTGGTTTCTAAGTATGCACCACCTGATAGCGATGAGATATTTGACATCATGAATCTTCTTGAAGACCGACTCCAACATGCAAATGGTGCAGTTGTTTTAGCAACCATAAAGTTATTTCTACAATTGACCCTGTCTATGACAGATGTTCATCAACAGGTTCCTAAATATAACATTTTCTTGATAGATTATAGTTTTGTTTCCTTTCTTATATTCATCATATCCGGCTTTTTCTCTGGGCTAAGCACCAATATTACCCTGCTAGGCTAGATTCTTTATTCCACACGATTAGTGACACCAATGCCATTTTTCTGATACTAATTTTATCGGATTTCTTTGATATGTATATGTTTTTTTAACTTGTAGAGTAGTTTCTAGACGTGTGAATAGTGGATTTGAGAAATTACTTTGTACTGCTTGTGGTGTTGTACATTGTTAGCTAGGCTAACAACCTTTTTTATGAAATAACAACCAAGTCCCTGCACTATTATGAAGCTACATAATGCTACCTTCCAAATAGTACTGACTTTTGCGATACACCTTACCCAGTCTTCACTCATCAGTTTTCTGTTTCTAAACAAACGTAGATAAATGTGGTCTATGCATAATAAGCCTTCTTTTTGCATGCTGCTATCTCCCAAGTTGGCAAGTTACAAAATGCGCATTTGTATGAGTAGCAATATAATCCCTTACCTAACAATACATTGGTCATTAAGTCACACACGTTAATTATTGTTGCAAAAATTAAGAATAATCTATGACTTTGGAAATCTGTCGGGAAAATGATTTGAGCTCACTAAACATATATATGCAAATGGCCTTGTGGTGGCTTCCTACTTTTTTTTTTTTTATATTAATTTATTATACATGAAATTGCTTTCTGTTATTGGGTTATGAATTTAATTACAATTCATTAATTAATTTTGTAGGTGTATGAGCGTATCAAAGCGCCCTTACTTACCCTTGTGAGCTCTGGTAGCCCAGAGCAATCGTATGCAGTACTTAGCCACTTACATCTTTTGGTTATGCGCGCACCAATGTTGTTTGCTTCAGATTACAAACACTTGTATTGTCAATACAATGAGCCGTTCTATGTTAAGAAATTGAAGCTTGAGATGTTGACAGCAGTGGCAAATGAGAGTAATACTTATGAAATAGGCAAGTGAATGTCTTGTTTCTATAACATTGTTCTGGCGCCCAAAATAATGTTCGTTATTCACCTTTCAGATCTTCATATATGAATGATTTCCTGATGGTTTTTCTCCTCGTTTAATTGTATGACAGTGACTGAATTATGCGAGTATGCTGCAAATGTTGATATTCCCATTGCAAGGGAATCTATAAGAGCAGTTGGGAAAATTGCACTTCAGCAATACGATGTAAATGCCATTGTTGATAGGTTGCTACAGTTTTTGGAGATGGAGAAGGACTATGTTACTGCAGAGACACTGGTATAATACAGGCTTCAACTTATGTATCCTTCATTGATTTGTAATTTCTATATTTAGCCTAGTCTAAACTCTTAATTACTATAGACTTTGTTGATGCTGCTGATGTTACCAGCAGTTACTTCATGCATTGCAAAGATAATAGTAATATTGTGTGTAAATTATGCTTTTTTAGGTTCTTGTAAAAGATCTCCTGCGAAAATACCCACAATGGAGCCATGATTGCATTGCTGTTATTGGGAACATTAGCAGCAATAATGTTCAAGAACCAAAAGCCAAGGCTGCTCTTATTTGGATGTTAGGTGAGTATGCTCAAGATATGCAGGATGCTCCTTATGCTTTGGAAGGTCTGATTGAGGACTGGGAGGATGAGACTTCTCCTGAGGTATCATAGCTTCTATGTCTAGCGAACCTTATATTTTGAAAATATATCAGTATTTACTTTACTTTTGATACAAAGAAGATGATAATGTAAATAACATATCATACTCTGATGTTTGGGAAACCACAATTGTTTATGAATCTCAAATACGTTCTAATTTGGTTGCTTATTCCTGGTATGCATATGCAATACGGACATTTAAGTTATTTATTCTGAGAGTTGTATACCGCCCTTTTTGGTTTAAAGTAGTAAATTTTGAATTTTACAGGTACGTTTGCATCTTCTTACAGCAGTAATGAAATGTTTCTTCAGAAGACCACCTGAGACTCAAAAAGCCTTGGGTTCTGCATTAGCTGCTGGTCTCGCTGATATGCATCAGGTTGACATACTTTATATAACTATAATAATAAGATTCAAGGAAACTTGGGAAATGAAATAATATTGACCATTTAACCTGAATTTTGCTTCAGGATGTCCATGACAGAGCCTTATTTTACTACAGGCTTTTGCAACATAGTGTGTCAGTAGCAAATAGTGTGGTAAACCCTCCTAAGCAAGCAGTTTCAGTCTTTGCTGATACTCAAAGTAGTGAGATCAAAGATCGTATATTTGACGAATTTAACAGTCTATCCGTCCTTTACCAGAAGGTATACCTTATTGACTTATTCTGCTGTTTTCTTTTCTTCATTAAAATTGCATCAAGGCTTGCTCCATAATAGCTGCAGGCCCTCGCAGATTGCTTTAAAAGTCTCTGAATTAAGAATCTATTGTAAGTATTAATCATTCAGCAGCCAAAACGATAGCCTTAGATGGCATTAGACAAGTCAAAGTAAACAAATATGATGCCCAAATAAACTAAAATAAGAAACCCAAGTGCAACACATAACTTGATTGGATGGATACGTGGGCAGTGGGCTAGGTGAGATGCCAATGCAGATATGGAAACCTGATCACATACTATCTAAAAAGAGTATCTGTTGGAGTTGAGCAAATTTGAATTACTTATAGTAAAACAATGATTTGATGCATGCTTCTATGTTACATTGGGGTGTTCTCCTATAATTACCTATTGATATTCTAGCTACTAACTCGGAATAAAAATTAGAAACCTGGACTTATAGCAGCTTTTCGGTTACTCAAGTAGAAATCATCAAAAAGCATATATGTGTTTCTTGGCCAGGAAAAGCAGATCATATATTGGCTGAGAATGATAGTTGTTTTTTTCCTGATTAATGCACATGAAGAGGACCATTTGCATGATCAAACCAAAAGTTAAGTCAAATCCACCACACTATTGGGCGGGAAGTCAAACTATCGGGTTTTTTGTTTCAAACCTTCATTCATGGTCTTTGGTGTTGAACATTATTTAAAGTTCTCTAATGAATTTGAACATAAAATCCCCAATAATGCTTCTCTCTCTCTCTCTCTCTCTCTCTCTCTCTCTCTCTTTTTTTTTTTCTCTCTCTAATTTAGTGTAACTTTAAGAGTAGGTGTAACGGTGGGTTGAAGAAGACGCCCCCGAGTTCTTTGACGATGAAAATGGGATAAAACAAAACTGACAGGTCAAAAAATGACCATTGGCTTATATTTTAAAAAAATAATAAAAAACAAATAATTTATTTTAAACATTTGAATTTACCTATAAATACCGATACCCCTTCATTTCGATCACACTTTCAAAACACATTCCCTCTTATACTTTCAACTTAAAAAATGTCTCAAATAAATTCCCAAAATATCATCTTTACATCCTCCGATTAAGAAGAAGTTTATAGTTTGAATCTAGAGTTTTTTAAAAGTGCGACGGAATACTATATGAATAATCTAGGTGAAAGTTCGAGGAAAAAAAATCTATTACACGAACTGTAATAGATAGAGATCATTTTGGTGCTCATGAACGTCTAGTGGCTGCTTACTTTTCCGAAAACCCAATGTACGGCGAACATTTATTCCGCAAGCAGTTTATCTAGTAGTAGTTTTGTTACAACTGTGAAACAACCTTGAACATCATCTCTAGTGAATTCAAATAGTGGATATTTAGGTCTCAAATCAAAAGGTCTGTTTGCATAACAGTTCTCTATTCCTTCTCAGCTTAGGGTCTTCTGTCAAGTGTTTAAACTGGAATAATCATTTTAAGATTTTATTTAAGGATCATTGAATTGTTCACGTTAAAAGTCATCATGTGAGTGAAGCAATTGTTACTAGAGAGCTAACTGTTAGATACAATTTTGTGCAGCCTTGTTACATGTTCACAGATAAGGAGCATCAAGGACCATTTGCCTTTTCAGAAGAGATGGTGGGAAATTTGTCTATTGGTGCTGAAGAACCTGCTGCAGATGACAACATCCTTCCTGACCAAAGGATGGTTAAGGCCTATGACGAGGATCTACTTTTGAGTACCGCGAGAGAAAAGAGGAAAGTAGAGCAAATAACGATTCATATGAAAATTCTTTATCCCAAAGTCATCAAGGAGGAAATGGGGATCTTTTATCCTTGACTCAAAGTCCTCCTCAGTTAACTGCTACCTTACCCATTGATGACCTATTTGGCCTCGGATTGTCTATCCCTCCTCCATTAAAGCTAAATGCTAAGCCAATCCTCGATCCCGGCACCTTCCAGCAGAAATGGCGCCAACTTCCACTTGCGATATCACAGGTTCTCGTCTCTCTTTCTTTTCTAGATAAAACTGGTATTAATTGATTCAGATATCATTATGCGTGGATATGATAGTAGTACATGATGCTGGATGGATAAACCGAGGGACTACTAGTTATCATTACAACGTCACCTCAAAGTTTTGTTATCAAAATCTGTGTTGGTGACTAGGAAATCATCAGAAGTTGCCCAAATGATAACTGTTTGTTTTTTTCCTTACAGGAAGGGTCTATTACTCCGCAAGGTGTTGCAGCAATGACAACTCCTCAAGCTCTTTTACGCCACATGCAAACTCATTACATCCATTGTATTGCCTCGGGAGGGCAAGCCCCAAATTTCAAGTTTTTCTTTTTGCTCAAAAGCACGACGAGCCTTCCAACTTTCTAGTAGAGTGTTTAATAAACTCATCCACGTGTAAAGCACAGATAAAGATAAAAGCCGATGATCAAAGTGCATCGCAGGCCTTCTTAGACGTGTTCCAGTCAGCGTTGTCAGCATTTGGTACAGCCTAGTTATTTGTTTTTGTGCTCAACAATGTTTTTATTTTGTGAAAATGAAGAACACTGTTTTGTAGACATGCCTAGATTTTGAACAAATCGTTATATTTGTGTATTTCACCTGTATGTGTATTGGAGCCACTAAAATGACAAGTGTTTTTGACTTTACCATGTAATAGTGAGTTATAAAGATTTGTCCAAAAAACATTGCAAATAAAGGGTGGCAAAATGGACGACTCAAGTTGTAAAAGTAGGACATAACAATCGAGCGATGGTAAGTGATGAAATTGATGGATGGTTTGCAACCCCTGAGCGTGAGATGAGAGAAACAGAAATTGATTTGGGTTATTGCATGAGGATTAGAAACATTTATCGCTATGGCTTTATATGATAGTTCTTTTTCTCATCTTTGAGATTGGCTTGTTATCGCTAATTTCAGGTATCGCTTTAGCTATGGAGTTATGGGCAACTTGTTCATCCATAATATGTGTCATTTACTTATTTACAAGCATGGTTTTAAAAGGCCCGCAAAGGCGTGAGGCTTGGTCATGTCATCACGCCACGTGTTATGCCGCTTTATGCTACGTCTTTTTGTAAACTTGATATATATGAAATATGATATAAATATATAAATTTTGTGCCGTTTTATGTCACGCTTTATAAACACAAAAGCTTCGTCTTAGCCACTAAGGCGTGAAGCTTGGTTATGCCGCCATGCCACGCTTCGCGTTATTTATAACCTTGTTTACGAGACCTTCTAGCGACCTTAACTTATGCCAGTAAACTTAAGAGACATGACATTTGAGTCTGTATATTTTGTTCACATACATTATTGAAGCTAAAAAACATGACATTTGGATTGTTGAACTTATAAAAGAATTTACGGTACAAACCACTTAAGTAATAAATCATGACATCTAGGTTACTTAGCTTATTAAAATAATATTATTCAAATCACGCGTATTAACACTAGAATTATTGAATAATGATCTAAATGTAATTTGATAACGTATAGCAGGCCTAAGCTCGGCATGTGCTATACATATTTAGGGCAGAGCCCAACAAAGATATCGGGTCATTGGCTATGGCTCGGACACACAAAGCGCCGCAAACCATCGGAAGAGTGCTTCTGCAAGCACTACCAGCGGACCAACCAACGGTCGCGGAAGATGGCCTGTGTACTGCAACTACGATTATTACGGATCCTTACCCGAGAAGGGTCCCACCCTGGCCACTAACAAATATAAGCGAATAACTAGGAAACCCTAGTATTGGACTCTCCTATAAAAGGATACTCTAACACAATTACGAGGTATGACTTTCTCACACATAACAATATACTTGTATCCTAACATTCTCTCTCAAACATGATTTCTTACTCTCACGCCAGAGCTTAATCGTGGGGTCCGTTCTCACGGTAAGGCTAACGGTTTACATTTGTGCAGGGAATCATTTCATTACTTGTTACAGATCCGGTCCACTAATAACCTTGTTGGCCGACCCATAAACTATCTCGATCCATATCCAAACCCGTCACACTTTTTGTACTAACAAGTTGGCGTCATCCGTGGGACCAAAATACAACTGCATTCCCGAAAATACTCACCATGAGCATTAAGTCCGGACCCTCTCCTTCCGTGCCCACGTCTGCCGTGCGAAACACGGTAGGAAAGGGAAAAGATGCGTCACTAGAAGATCATGAGAGACTCGCGTCCCGCCGCAACTCTCAGAAATACTGTGACAAACATTACCACTAGTTTTTACCAATTATATCTGAGAAAGTTCATCAAGAAAAGATGCAGCAGGAAAAGCGTAAAGCAATAAAAGCTCGACTTAACTTCTAAGAAGTTTCGCAACATTCCGAATCATGAACACCGGGCAGAAGAAAGGATATGAGGAAAAAACTCTAATCCAAAAAACCCCGAAGTGTATACGGAAGTCTTGCCCGAAGGAGCGACTAATCCAGGTCTGTTAGGTCACCATTCTATCACATCAATATGTATTTCTAGAGAGAGAAAGTTTTAGTGAGAGAAAGTGGAAGGAACTAATGAATGATTAATGAAATGATAATTGCAATTAGAACCAACAACCCCTCCCTTTAAGGGAGGGGGTATTTATAGTGATTACATAAGTAGGGGTGTTTCCCCCTGGTTCTAGAAAACTTCTATCACAGCCATGGGCTTACTACATGAGCTTTGAAAATAATTACAAACATTTATAAACCATAATTATTAACGACCTATTACAAATGAAATGACCTACACTTGATAATAAAACATGTTCCTAACAATCTCCCCCTAAGGGTTGGTCATCATTTGTTGTCTTGCTTAGGTCGTTTGGCGTCTTGAACTTCTTTGGCGTTCAAAGCTTGTGACGTCTTTGATTCTTTGCATCTTTGTTCTTTGTTCTTGTTGTCGTTGATCAGTTGTTAACCGCCTTTATCAACATCTTTGTTGTTAGTGATGAAAGTCATTTCCAGCATGATCATACTTCTGGTGAAGTTTGTGATTCATATATTTGAAGCTCTCATTCTTTAACTTTGATCTTTATCTCATAACTTTGCAGATTCTTTGACTTTGATGTAGAATCTTTCTGAAATTTTCTTTGCTTTTTTAGAGAACTTCAATTAGTGTTGATGTTGATATGAGCATGTGAAGAGTCGCACTCTTTTCCACCCGTGAGCATCCATAAGAAGAAAAACATAAAACATAGGTTAGAGATAATCCAGCGCTTACAAGTTTGAACTTCGAAAGTGTTAACAGCATAGTGTGAAAACACATCTCTAATTCTCACAAAGGTGTTCTAACTGGAGTCCCACAAGTGAGATAACACGATGTACCGAAATACACCTACATTCAGAATGAGTCAGCTGAGGTACACCGAAGCATCACCCCACCACTGTAGACCGTTTGAGACACACTAAGCGTAACCCACAAGGAGTTACCGAAGTGACTTGCTGTTAGGGCTGTTTGATGTTGACCCGGCAGAATTTCCATTCAATCACCGAGGATCACATTGTGATCCCCTCATAAATGTTCGGCAGATTGCTAGGATCTGCGTAGGACTCGGAAAAATGTCACTTGTGTCCTTATTGTTTGAACAACAAGTGATGAAATATATAAGTGTTCCTAAGAGATCTTTTGATGAATCTCATGGCTCTAGACTCGATTAGTGCTCATTGATTTTCCTAACCGGAGACTAGGGAGAGGGTCTCCTTCTTCAATACCAACAATATCTAAGAGAGAGTTGATAGATTACGTAGGGTTC
>OU343224.1:264021627-264203117 GCA_910596185.1 Chrysanthemum makinoi | reverse complement strand
ACTTGAATGAATGAGCATCTTTAACTTCAGAACTTGTCTTCAGTAGATACAATATGCTCTCTTCAGTCTCTTCAGTACTTTACTTTCAGTAGAAACAGACTTTTAAGCTTACATGTCCATCTCCAAGCTTAATAAACTCCAACTTATATATGCAAACTGCAAAACAGACACAGAGAAACACAAACCAAACCAAAACAAACTAAAAGAACATAAGATGGTTAGTGTTAGCAAATATATAAACTAATATACAAAGTTTACATCCAAAATCCTCCCCTGAGGCATATGCCTCCCCTGAGGCCTATGCCTCCCCTTAAACTTTGCAGTCAAGGGTTAAGCATACCAATATGAACCACAAGGTGTTGAAACCTTGGTCCATCAAAAGCCTTAGTTATCAGATCTGCCACATTATCATCAGTATGAATTTTAACCACTTTTATCAAATGTTTTTCATATGCATCTCTTATAAAGTGGTGCCTGATTTCAATATGCTTAGTTCTACTGTGAAAAGCTGGATTTTTGACAATGCATATGGTACTTTGATTATCAATAAAAATTGTTGTGTTCATGAAGTTGTACCCATAATCCAACAATTGATTTTGAATCCAAAGAACCTGTCTACACAATTTCAGTGACAACAATACTCCGCTTCAGTAGATGAGGTAGCCACAATAGTTTGTTTCTTGCACTGCCAAGAAATCAATCTCTTTCAAGGAAGGCAACCTCCAGTTTGTAGATCTCCTATCAGATTTGCACCAGCGTAATCACTATCACTATATGCTTCCAGCTTAAAAGGAGACTCTCTTGGGTACTAAAGGCCTAAATGAGGTTGACCTTTCAAATACTTAAAAATCTTCTTCACTGCATTTATATGGGAAGCAAGTGGAGTGACTTGATGTCTAGAGCAAGCACTCACAGCAAAAGTGATGTCAGGCCTAGAAGCTGTTAGATACATTAATGAACCAATCATAGATCTGTATAAATGAACATTCACAGGTAGATCTGGTTCATTGTTTGTCTTTGATTTTGGAGCTTCATAAGGTGTTGTGGCAGTCCTGACACTCTCCATTTTATAACGCTCAAATTGTGCGTGTTTTTAGTAGCATTATCTGTGCTTTTATGTGTGTTATTTGGCTATAATCATATGCTTTTGATGCTTAATCGTACAAAAGTGCGTTTGCTAGTTCATTTGTAGCCAAGTACAGGAAAGTGGAGAAAAACTAGCGGAAAAAAGAAGTAAAATACGAAGATTTCTCCATATACGAAGAGTTCCCGTCAAATGAAAGACTTGCGGAGTATATTCGAGAAGATAAAGTCATCAAGTTAGTGGTCCAAAGACTCAAGAATAAAGTTCAAGAAGGAAAACGAGAAAGAAATGAAGAAAGAAGCTTAAACGAAGATATATTGGAAGCCTCGTTGTTCCCGACACACCTTCACCATTTTGGCCATAACTTTTGCATACGGACTCGTTTGACCCCCGGTTCACGGCCACGGAAAGCTAAGAGAAAGATCTACAACTTTGAAGTTTATGACTTTTTGTGATTTTGCTCCAACCGATCGGTCGAGCCCCGTAACCGATTCGGTTGGAGAGCTGTCAAGAAGACCAACCGATTCGGTTGGAGCTCAACCGGATCCGGTTGGAGGTCTGTTTCAGACCATTTCTGCACTACTAAGACTCCAAACGTGTTCCAAATGATTCTAGTCCCTTCCTACATGATTCTAGTCCCTTCCTACATGGTTTCTAGTCCCTTCCAAGCTCCTTGGCCTCCAAGAAATGCATTGAATACCCTAGGCCTTGGTAGTAGTATAAATAGAACCCATTTGGCACCTCATTTCATCATCCCCTCTCCATCTTTCTCATCCCTTTCATCCCCCACTCCTCTCTAGGTGTGAAATTCAAGCCTCCACCCTTAAGGACGAATTTCCACCTAAAACAACATCTCTCTCTCAACTTACCTTCCCCAAAGGTGTGAAATTCAAGCCTCCACCCTTAGATGGGACGAATTTCCACCAAGAGAGCAAACCATAACTTGAGAGAACACAACCACTCTCAATACCTTCACCAAAGGTGTGAAATTCAAGCCTCCACCCTTAAGGACGAGTTTCCACTAACTATCCTATCCCAACTTGTGTGAAATTCAAGCCTCCACCCTAGGGACGAATTTCCACCAATTACACCAACTTATCTTCCCAAAGACCACAAACCTCTGCCAAATTCGTGTAGTGTGCTCAAGGGTTGTCGAAGGCGTTTGGACATCATTTTCCGGCTTGGTAGAACTATTGTAGTTGATTGGAGGCTTGAAGGAGTGCTATAATCCTTCATCTTTGCCTATTGTAATTCATACTTTGGGTAAACCTTGTTACTTTTCTATTTAAAGATGTTTGTTATTGATGTGATTATTGAGATTTTGTGTTTGATTGGAATAATGATGAATCTTTTGATACTTGCTTGTTCTTATATTGCTTTTCTTGTTGGTTTGATCCGTGACAATCATAACCATCAACTTGTTACTTGTTCTTATAATGCTTTTCTTGTTGGTTTGATCCGTGACAATCATAACCATCAACTTGTTACTTGTTACTTGCTTAAACAAACAAACGACACTTGTAGTGCAACAAAGTCTCTTGGGACGACCTTGATTTACCATATACTATACTACAACTTGACTAGGGTATACTTGCCCGAATGTGTTCCTAGTTAACCGGTAATTCTTGTTTACAAATTTAAAACCCCGATGAAGCACATCAAGTTTTTGGCGCCGTTGCCGGGGACTTGTTTTGCACTTGTTTGCTCGTTTGATTGTTCTCTTGTTTGATTGATATTTTGTTTGCTTTCATGATAATTCCGGCATCGTCACCATCAAGTTTTAACCGTTGCCGGGGACTTTGTTGTATTCTTGTGTTTGTTTGCTTGTTGAATTGATTGCTCTTGATGCTTGCTCATGATGTTTGCTTGAATGCTTGTCTTTTTCTCAAAATCTCTAATTTCTCATAATTGCTCAATTGATCTTGGCATCAAAATCAAGTTTTTGATGTTGGATTTCGTTTCATGTGTTCTAAAATGCTCATTTCAATGATTGCTTTCTAAGTTGCTCGAAAAACGCTTTGCAGAAAACCCACCAAAACCACCCAGATCACTCCAACCGAATCGGTTGGCACTCCAACCGGATCGGTTGGAAGCCTAAATACTAATAAAACCACTACAACCGATCGGTCACTACCCGTAACTTGGATCGGTTGTGTGTTCTATTAAAAAAAGAAAAAATTAGAAAATCTCCTCCAACCGATCGGTCACTACCCGTAACCGGTTCGGTTGGAAGGTTGGTCACAATTTGGTTCATCCCAACCGATCGGTTACACCCGTAACGGATCGGTTGGACTATCTGTTAAAAAAAGAAAAAAAAATCGGTTTCAATTTTTTGTTTTGTGTGTTTTGTGTTTAGATTAAATAAGTTTAAATGTCTTTTTGTTTTTGCAAGAGTATCATTTCTTTTATTTTGTTTTGCATTTAAAATTTTGTTAATTTGGTACATTGTAAATAAATAAGTGCTTGTTTTAAAAAATAAAGTGTTTTGAACTTTGTGGGTATGTTCATGGAAACCTCACGAGACTATAACTCGTACACTCGGGCCACCGAGGGGTTTAAAGGCTTGTTGCATGAGCTAAATGCAACCGTGATGCCTACGAAAGTGAGTTTTAAAATTTTACGCGTTTTTTGTAGTTTAGTTTATTTTTGCAGATTTAATAAGCTCTTGGAGGAAAGATTGATTGGATTGTTGGTGACGTTATACTCTTGATTGAACATGTTTGGATGAAAGATAAATCGATTGATCTCACACGCTTATGCTAGTGTTTGCTTAGCATCTTATCATTTGAAGTTCGATCGTGATGTTTGGCCCGAGAGGTTTCGTTTCACGTAGACTTATTATTTTATTTTTCCCTATCTTACATGCTTTAGTTTTAGCAATTGCTATTTTTGTTTCTTTGTTATTTTTCCTTTGTTTGTGTGTTTGGTAAATTATTTAATAAATTGACTTTTTAAGTCCTCGAAAGTAAGGCTTACCCATTGTAAACAAACTGTGTGAGAGGTATAAGGCGGGTCTCCCTGATTCCCTAAAGAAGTTTGGTTTTAATGGCTTCGCGCTGACCTGCTTCTCTGCTTCTTTGGCGTTTCAATGGACTACAAGAACTCGTGGGACAAGAATAAGTCATGTTTGGTTTTTAAAAATAAAAAAAAAAATTATAAAATTAAAAAAGAAAAAGAAAAAAGTACGTAACTAGATTTAAGTTATTTTTTTTTGTGTGCTTAACTTAAGTGTGGGGGAAAGTTAAATAAGAAAAGCGTATAGAACATTTCCAAATTTTTGGGCCTGTTTTTTAAATTTTTGTGAGCTTGTTTGCCCTATGATCTAGTTGTTTCACGCGTATAGGTTAATATATTAGAATAACTGGATCAACCTTTGGTGAAATCGGTAATTTTGAAAAACTTGAGATGTGTACCGATTAATATTGCAATCCATTCTGGGATCGATGACATTTGCTAGCACATATTATAGCCCTTCCACTAAATTGAAAGGATTTGAGCCTGTTTCATATATAGCATACTTCTTTTATGCTTGGATCTTTTGTTTTGAGTGTGCGGTGATTTTATTATTCTAGAACTTGTGCTTGCAAATCATTACCAGACCGCAGTGAGATCGCATTCGTGTGATATAAGTGTTTATGCGTGATAAAGAGGCAACCTTAGGAATAAACCAAATGGCCTTCCGTTTACATCTAATGATATATAGCTTACCATCGGTTAGTTAACCAACCACATGGACCCATTTGTTAGCGCTCATTTTTAGCGCTAGATACCCTTAGTACACCCTCCAGGCCATTCTTTCTTTTCTTATCAGAAAATACAAAAATATTTTACACTTTAAACCTTAGCCTACCCCTTGTCAATGTCTAAATGGTTGGTTGCTAGTTGCTTGGTTTGTTGGATTGTTTTATGATTGAGTTAGCCGCACTTTTCCATTCGTGTGTACCATTCCGACAAAGACGAAGAGTGCACCTTCTTATTTGTATTTTTGTGGTGATGCTATACGAAGTGTGGGAGATGTGATGTATGAAGAAGAGTGTTGAAAAAAGTCATCGAAAAAAATAGTAAAAAATATATGTATTGACAATTATAGTCAATGTGCTATATTATTATGAAGATGAAGGAAGATGAAGTATGTTTGAGTTATCGATTAGCCAATGTGCTAAGACGTGATATATATATTTGGTGATCGATATGTGAAGAGAAGCTTGTAACTATAATCATTTTCGGGTTTTCGGATTGTTCGTGACTAGCAACATGGGTATTAGACTTGACTTCATTTTCTTTTTAAACCCCAATTTCATATAATAATCCATGCCTTATCCATACCCTTTATTCACCCCGAAGCCTATCGTTATAACCCGAATAAAAGCCCTCTTTAGATGTTTACATTTGGTGCTTACATACGTAGGTGGAGTTTTGTTTCTTGTACAAGCCTATGGTAATATTTAGATCATGACTAGCAATATAGTGTACTATTCCTTAATATTATCCATCACTAAATAAATTGAATGTTGAGTGAATTATACATCCATTCTTTTTCGTGAGGTGCTTAGCCATGTTATCAAGCAAGAGAATCCATGAGGTATTGTCAAACATCTCGGTTTTTCACCTCTTAAAGCTTAAAACGATGAATCTTATCTCGTACTTGTACTTGGTAGATTTGCATCACATTTTTCTAATCATTCTTATGCACCGTGTGGGATTTATTTTTTTTAATTTCTAGATTTGCTTGAGGGCAAGCAAAACCTTAAGTGTGGGGGAGTTTGCGCTCATTTTCGCTTATTTTTGCTTATTTTTATATATATTTAAAAAAGTAAAAATATAAAACCAAAAATATTTTAAAATTTTTCTTTCATTTTGTCATTTAGGTTTGTCTTTTTGATTTTCTTTTCTTAGATTTGCTTGAGGGCAAGCAAAGTTTAAGTGTGGGGAATTTGATAACGCTCAAATTGTGCATGTTTTTAGTAGCATTATCCGTGCTTTTATATGTGTTATTTGGCTATAATCATATGCTTTTGATGCTTAATCGTACAAAAGTGCGTTTGCTAGTTCATTTGTAGCAAAGTACAGGAAAGTGGAGAAAAAAGACGGAAAAAGAATTAAAAATACGAAGATTTCTCCATATACGAAGAGTTCCCGTCAAATGAAGACTTGCGGGTATATTCGAAGATAAAGTCATCAAGATGGTGGTACAAAGACTCAAGAATAAAGTTCAAGAAGGAAAACGAGAAAGAAATGAAGAAAAGAAGCTATAACGAAGAAATATTGGAAGCCTCGTTGTTCCCGACACACCTTCACCATTTTGGCCATAACTTTGCATACGGACTCCGTTTGACCCCCGGTTCGTGGCCACGGAAATCTAAGAGAAAGATCTACAACTTTGATGATTATGACTTTTTGTGATTTTGCTCCAACCGATCGGTCGAGCCCCGTAACCGATTCGGTTGGAGCTGTCAAGAAGACCAACCGATTCGGTTGGAGCTCAACCGGATCGGTTGGAGGTCCCTGTTTCAGCCATTCCTGCACTACTAAGACTCCAAACGTGTTCCAAATGATTCTAGTCCCTTCCTACATGATTCTAGTCCCTTCCTACATGGTTTCTAGTCCCTTCCAAGCTCCTTGGCCTCCAAGAAATGCATTGAATACCCTAGGCCTTGGTAGTAGTATAAATAGAACCCATTTGGCACCTCATTTCATCATCCCCTCTCCATCTTTCTCATCCCTTTCATCCACCACTCCATCTCTAGGTGTGAAATTCAAGCCTCCACCCTTAAGGACGAATTTCCACCTAAAACAACATCTCTCTCTCTCTCAACTTACCTTCCCCAAAGGTGTGAAATTCAAGCCTCCACCCTTAAGGACGATTTCACCTGAAGCAAACCATAACTTGAGAGAACACAACCACTCTCAATACCTTCACCCAAGGTGTGAAATTCAAGCCTCCACCCTTGGGACGAGTTTCCACCAACTATCCTATCCCAACTCGTGTGAAATTCAAGCCTCCACCCTTAAGGACGAATTTCACCAATTACACAACTTATCTTCCCCCAAAAGACCACAAACCTCTGCCAAATTCGTGTAGTGTGCTCAAGGGTTGTCGAAGGCGTTGGACATCATTTTCAGGCTTGGTAGAACTATTGTAGTTGATTGGAGGCTTGAAGGAGTGCTATAATCCTTCATCTTTGCCTATTGTAATTCATACTTTGGGTAAAACTTGTTACTTTTCTATTTAAAGATGTTTGTTATTGATATGATTATTGATATTTTGTGTTTGATTGGAATAATGATGAATCTTTTGATACTTGCTTGTTCTTATATTGCTTTTCTTGTTGGTTTTGATCCGTGACAATCATAACCATCAACTTTTACTTGTTCTTATAATGCTCTTCTTGTTGGTTTGATCTGTGACAATCATAACCATCAACTTGTTACTTGTTACTTGCTTAAACAAACAAACGACACTTGTAGTGCAACCAAGTCTCTTGGGACGACCTTGATTTACCATATACTATACTACAACTTGACTAGGGGATACTTGCCCGAATGTGTTCCTAGTTAACCGGTAATTCTTGTTTACAAATTTAAAACCTGATGAAGCACATCACCATTCAAACTTTTCAAAATGTCCCTCACATATTTGTCCTAACTGATAAAGATACCATCAGGTTTTCGCTGAACGAAGACCAAAGAAAGTAAGCTCCCCATTGCACTCATCAAAACTCTCCTCTTCATCACTCCTCAAACTCCTGCACCAAGCTTCTTTAATGGACCCAAATATGATATCGTCCACATAAACTTGCACAAGAATAATGTGGGGAATTCTTCTTCAGGAAAATCGTTTTATCAATGGCACCTCTTCTATAGCCATGCTTCAGTAGAAATGATGAAAGCCTAGCATACCATGCTCTTGGTGCCTGATGTAGTCCATAGAGCTTTAACTACTTTGTAAACATGATGTGGATGATCTGGATCTTCAAATCCTTTAGGTTGAGTGACATAAACCTCCTCTTCTATTTCACCATACAGAAATGCACCTTTAACATCCATTTGATAGACCATGAAACCCATGTAAGATGCATAAGCCAAGAATATCCGTATGGCCTCTACTCTAGCAACAGGTGCAAACACTTCATCATAATCAATCCCCTCCTCTTGTGATACCCTGAGCTACTAATTTTGCTTTGTTTTTAATGACAACACCCCTTGCATCTCTCTTATTTTTTTAATATCCATTTTGTCCCAATAGCATATTTCCCTTCAGGTAGTGGGACCAATATCCAAACCTGTTGATTTTGGAACTGTTGCATCTCTTCTTGCATAGCTTCAAGCCAACTTGAATCTTCCAAGGCTTGAGTAACACTGGTTGGTTCCACTTGAGAGAAAGCAGGCAAACAGACAATGGTCATAGTATGTGTGATTGTCTCTTTGTTGATTGGAGACATAAGAGATAAAAGCCACTTGACCATATTTAGAACTTGTTACAGTGCCTCTAGTTCTAACAGGTGCATGAGGATCACCAATAATATTTGACTGTGGATGAGCAATGTTGATCCTTTTAGTAGATGGGTTTACATCAATGGAGGTAAAGATTTAGTCACAGTTGGTTCATAATCAGTATCATAGGAAGGTGAGGTGAAGACTCCAGCTTTGGGTTGATGATTACCAAGATCTGAGGGTCTTGGAAAACGTGTATAAGGATCTCCAAAGTCTGTGGACACTCTAGTAGAAATGGGAGTAGTATCACATCACCCAATTTGGTGATGATAGGAGAAACAGGATCACTTTCAGCAGAATTGTGATTTCCACTGATTGCTTCTCTTGCAATCTCCTCAGCATTCCTCTCAGCTTCTAGATTAGCTGCATACTCCTGCTTCTTAAGCCTAGCAAGGTCCTCTGCATAATTGGACTCATCTTCACTCTCATTAGAACTTTTGGAAGTGTCACCTGTAAAATTGTTAGGGGAGAAATAAGGTACAACAATAGGATGCTCATCATCCTCAAACTCACTATCAGAATCAGCATTCATGGTAGCAGCATTGTCAGTGGGAGATACTTGTGAACCTGCATTTTGGTTAGCCACATGTCTAGAATAACCCAAATAGTCAGTTAAGTAATCAAGGTCAAATGACCAAACATGACCTTGTCCTTGAACATTAGGCTTGTCTTCTAGATATCTCAGGTTCAAAATCTCCTCAATCTTCTTAGCATTCAAATTGTATACCCTATATGCTTTACTATGAGCCGAATAACCCACAATATAACCCTCATCAACCTTCTCATCAAATTTACCGATTGGATCCACTAGTATTCAAAATAGTCACTTGGCAACCAAAAGGTTTAGGTAATGAATATGAGAACTTTCCGTAGAGAAGTTCATAGGTGTCTTAAAGTGAGGTTAGTGATAGATACCTTGTTTAGAACATAACAAGTTGTGCCAGTATGATCCAAAACATGGTGGGTAACTTAGAGTCTGCAAGCATAGATCTTCTTTGCCTCTATCGGGGTCCTATTTTTCTTTGACCACCCCGTTTTGTTTAGGTGTTCTTGGAGTACTATAGTCCCTTTTGATTCCTTTAGACTTACAGAGTTCTATCAAAATAGCATTCTTGAACTCTGTCCCATTATCACACCGGATACCTTTAACCTTTTTGTTCAGTTGGTTTTCAACAAGAGTAATGTACTCTTTTAAAACTGGAGAGGTTTCATCTTTAGTCCTCAAGAAGAATACCCAACAAAACTGCTATAGTCATCAATAATAACCGGACAAAAATACTTGTGATCTATGCTTCGACTTGAGTTGGACCAAAAGATCCATGTGAAACAAGAGAGGTTCGAAATAAGTCTCACCGCATTAATAGCTTTGTATGAGGCTCATGTTGCTTTCCTTTGTTGCGAGCAACACGTTATGTTCATTGGTGAAAACTTTAGAAGGAAGTCCTTCAACAAGACCCAGTTTATATAGCTTGTTAATAGTCTTGAAATTCACATGTGCCATCCTTCTATGCCATTTTATACTCATCTGGGATGCTTTAGCCACCAAACAAGTTAAGTCACCTTCTAGTTGTACATCATTTAAGTTGAATGTGTATAGATTGTGAGTCTGAGGAACTCTCCAAAATAGATGTATCTTACGGAAGTTTGAAGTCTTTAGATAGCACAAGACATTCATCCTTAGAGAAGAGTACTTTGTTCTTTGTATCACAGATTTGTGAGGCGAGAACAAGTTGAAGTGTTGTAGTTCCTTGACATAGTACACATTCTCAAAGTCGGTTTGAGGTGTTTTGATGGTCCCTTTCCGGTGATTCTACCATCACTTCCACCAAATGTCACATTGCCTCCTCCTTTAAGGGATACAAAATCATGCATCATATCTCTGTTTCACGACATGCTTCTATAGCAACCATTATCAACGATGCCAACTTCCTTGTGGTTCAGAGGATGATCCTACAACAATAACAAAATATACAAAAGTTAGTAGTACACTATTGAGGCTCAAGTCATTCGCGACTTGAACCCGCCTTAATGGATCTTTAGATTGAAGCCATGCAGATTTATAAGATCCACCATTGTTCTTGGGTTTCCATTGAAATTTAGGTCCCTTTGTGTGGCCAAGAACAACTGTTGAGGGCTTCACTGCAGATATCCCAATAACCTTTCCACGCATTCATTAATTCAACATATCCAGGCCAATAACCATTTTTAAAGTATGAACTAGTTGGTTGCACATATGGTCTAGCTACAGATCTTCTCTAAGGAGAAGGTTTATAAGTAGCTTGTGGAATATAAGGTGGTATAGCATTAACATTAGTCCACATTGGTCTCGATTTCCCAGCACATACACCCATTCTTTGTTCATGAAAATCACAATCCTTAATTAAATGAAATTTACTTCCACACACAAAACATGTCTTATGTTTAGAAGATTTATTCAAACTAAAAGATGTTCTATTACAAGCGAAGTATTCAAACCGAAACATTAAAGGAATTGTTTTTAACATTATTATTATGCAAAGACTTAAAGACAAGTCTTGAGCTGGCTTGGAAGATGACTCTTCAGACAACTCTTAAAGGCTTGTAGGTAGGCTTGGGTGCAGTCATAGGTGAGGTCTTGGGTAGGTCTAACTTATCACTTGAATCACAGTGGCAATAAGAAGTAGACCCTTGATCGGAAGATTTGTCACTGTCAGAGCAAGAGACAAAATCATTAGATGAAGAATGAGTTCGGCAAGTCTTTTGACTTTTGCCATAAAGATGGTGTGATCCATCAAAGTCAACATAATGGAAAGGTCAATGGCATAGGTATTCCTCTAATAGATCACGTCTGACATGTAGGTCACCTTCTTTAAAATAATTAACTAAGCTGCTGGTGTAGTTTTCGCCCATGTCTAGCTTCTAATCCTACATACTTTTTAAAACCTAAACCAATAGCAGAGGTCTCAGATTGACTACCATAGATTTCTCTAGCTAGATTATCACCAGATATTAACCATTATTTATGTCTAGCTATTTCAGCATCTAGTTTTTCTTTCAACACTTGTTTTGAGACACCACATCAGCTTTCAATTTCTCAGACCTTTTTAAGTCATTTTTGTACATTCTAGATCACATTCTAGCACCCTAATCTTTTCATCATAAGCTATTTGATTCTTATGAAACCAAACCTTTTGTCTTTCTAATGTTTTTAAACTATGTTTATAAGCTTCAACTTCAACATAGCATTCATTATATTTAGGTTTCAAAATATCATATGCTTCCTTAAGTTCATTATAACGCTCACTACAACCAAACAAACAATTTTGTACCTGAGAGATGCCCATCAAGGCAATCTGATCATGCCTATCTTAAGTACAGACTTGCTAGCAACCCAATATTATCACCACGGGACCATCATCATTCTCGAGTCATGTGATTTCCGGTCGACATTGGCATCCAAAGTGACCATAGCGGTTGAGGATCTAGGCTTCGGTTCGGCATCCCTTTGATTCTGCTGATAGGAAGAGTATCTCACCTCATCTTCAGCCTTCCTATCCTTGCATTCTCTGGAGAAGTGACCCATCTGATGACATGTAAAGCACTTGACCTTCTTCTTGTCAAACCTTCTTTGGATCTCTTCCCGAAAACCAAACTTCCTCCCAGCCTTACGCTCAAATTTCTTGATGTCCATCGAGAGCATAGCCACTTGCCACTTCAACTTCATCTCTTCCATCTCCAGAGGATCTACGTGATCAAAATCCTCATAAGCAAGTTCCTACTGAGGATCATATTCAGCAAAGAAGGATCCAAGCACATCTTCTATTATACCACTAGTTGTAGATTGAGAACTTGATGGAGTGGTAGTGTAAGATGATGATGAGTAAGTTGGACTTGGAGCATGGATCATCTTTGGAGTGGAGGCTCCAATAAAGGCTGTGTGACTAGCAGTAGATGATGAACGGAATGGACTTCTGACATCATGCTCAAGAGCTTTAAGTTTGTTGTATAGCTCATCAAAGGTAAGCATATCAAGTCCACCTTTAGTTTTGAAGGCAATGCTTACTTGTAACCAGGATTGAGGTAAAGATCGCAAAAACTTGGAGTTGCAATCTTCATTATCTGGCTTTGCCTTAAGCTGATTCAACCGACTTAAGATCTTGTGAAACCTGTCATAGCCTTTGTGAATTCCTTCCTCTTCAGAGACTTGAAAATCTTCAAACTGATGTCTTAGCATCGATTTTCTCATTCTCCTAGACTCCTCGTTTCCTCCAAACTTAGCCTTGCTTGCCAACCAAATATCCTTTGCATCATTCATGAAGTGAAAATCACTCAAGTGATCCTCAGGAATAGCTTGAAGAAGAATGGCTTTAACTTTGGTTTCTCTCTGAACCACCAACAATTCTTCAGCAGATTTGGGAGGTACATGAATAAGATTACCATCGGGATCTGTGGTAGTTCGCTTCAAGTGTTTCCCTTCCGACAACTTCCCACATATTCCAATCAATGTTGGAAATCCAGTTTTGCATCTTCATAGCCCATAAATCGTATTCCTCCTTTTTTAGATAAGGAAACTTGGGTATTCTGTTCGAGAGACTTAGTTGTTGCAAATGGGTGGTGTTCTGGTTGTTGGTGACTTCAATATCATCTTGTGATCCAGGCATGGTGAATGATTTGTTGGTTGTATGAGTGTTTAAGAAAGATTGTTCTTAGTATCGTAGAGACTCTCGAAGACTCGATACCACTTGTTGGCTGTAGACCTTGATAGATCTTGAGCACTTCATGATCGTTAGTATTACTTATGTAATCACAAGCAAACTAATAGACAATCTCTCCGACTTATATTCTTTAGCGGAAAATCAAATATAAGCACAAACACAATAACTAAGAACACGTTGATCCTCTATGGATCTTTATATTACTAAAACTTTGTTTTTCAATTCCTTACATTAATCATACTATTGTGTTCCTTTTATAGGCAAGGAACCCTAACTTGTTTCCTAAGAAACGTATAATCATAAAACTAAATAAGATATACATTATCACTTCCTAATAAAGCTCATGCATATCTTAACTAACTATATAAAACACGGAATAACTATTTCATAAACAAACTACGTAATATACTACTTCGTGTTCTTCTGAGCAAGCATTGAACTTCAGAGAATCTCTTAGAAGCAGTGAATTCTAACTTAGCAGAATTCCCAACAAACCTTCCTCATAGAAGTTATTGCTTTTGAAAAAATTCAAAAAATACAAAAATATTTTTCTTTTCTTTGTATATATGTAAAAGATAAAAATACAAAAAGATTTTGCTTGTTGTTTTAAATAAAATAGAACACACAATCAATATAACACTTCTCAACTTGAGTGTTATCATTATAAGTTCCCGAACAAAAGATTCAAAACTTGCCTTTGTGTCACTTTCGTGAATACGCTTGTGATTATTGGTTTAAGTTCCTTGTGTTTTGCCTCGGTCTTGTTTTAATTGAAAGTGTTGTTTTTGATGCATGTGCACTCGTTTTCAAAACCCCAAAAATAATCTTCTCGTTCCTCTTATCTGTATAATTCTATTTCTCTTACCCTCTTTTACCATTTGATTCTATCCTTCGTATCCTCTTGACCATTTGATTCTATTTCTTTAACCCTCTACATGTTTAATTCTCATGGCGACGATCGATTATCGTCGTTGTTTCCACTGCAAAAGTCGTATGGAAGAGGATCAGGATTATTGTCTCAATCACAATTGTGTATGTAAGCTATGTGGTAGGACGGGTGCAAGCAAATATTGCTATTGGTGCGAATTATCCGATAAAAACTCTCTCGATGATTCTCCAAGTTTTTCCGACCACCCACCACAACCCGAGATATGTTCTATTATTTCGAGCCCAAAGTGACCCCGTTTGTGCTATAATTTCAAATCCTAAATCGTCGAGAATTGATCAAAATCTTTCGCGATTTACGGTTAAGAGTAAAAGAAAGAGCAAGATCCGGAATCATAACGGAAGTGGTGGAAATTGCTAGCTCTGAGAGCACACCACTTGTCCCACCTCCGGAATCTTCAAGATGTTTCTCATACGAGGATGATTTCTTTAGGGCCGGAATGAACATGATTCAAAACTACTTTGATGACATTCGTCAAGGTTTAACTTCGGCAATTACCAAATGTGATATTGTTGAATCCTCGATTCCTACTCAGAGCCGAGATATCTTCATTCGATCATGATTATTGCTACGGTTGTGGAGACGTGTTACCGAAAGGTTTTCGTTGTTACAAATGTATGTGCGAGTGGTGTGGAACCTATCTCATTGATGGATGTTGTTCGATTTGCTCAGGGAATTCATTCACTTATGATTCTAACCCAAACACTTTCAATTATCCTCAAAACAATTTCAACTACCCTCCATAGAATTCATACGAACCACAACCGTACTATCATCATTTCAGTGATTCGTCATTTCAAAGTTTCTCTCCCCAATACCCTCATTGTGCTATGTGTGGGGGTCCTCATGATGATTATCAATGTCAATCGTGGACTTCCGGATTTGACAACATCCAACCCCACAACTTCCGTCATTGATCAGTTTCCTCGTATCAAAAGTATTCTTGAAGAACTTTTCGAGGAACAAGGCACTTCGCAATGAAAGATTTCTAGCCGATGAGCTGAGCAGCTCAAAAAGCTTCTCTTATTTAACGAGGCTTTCCGTCAGATGACGAGGATGAGGAAGATTTGGAGATGACAAAGGACAAGGTGCATATCTCAAGCCCACAAAGTACCCCACATGTCCACTCTCCGCCTTTATCTTGCCTACACCATAGAGACCTACGGGTGACCTTTTAATGGGGGCGAGCATCTTAGCACTATTCAGATGGAACCATCTTGTGTTGAGAACCTTGTCCCAACCCCAAGTGAGTCCGAGGTTATCTTCGGTAATATGTGTGATGAGCTTCTCGATGATGATACTTCTTCACCAAAAGTTTCGTTGAGGTGTTCTCCGTCCGAAAATGATTATATGTCGTTTGATGATTCTTTATCGTGTGGAGACATCGAGTATGTGGAGGAAATTCCTTCTGAGCTCGTTAGCTTAGAAGAAGTGAGAGATGTTGATCCCGATGATCTTGATATGGACACTGATTTTGAGACGGATGATGAAGATATTCTCGTTGTGTCCGAGAAACCTTTCACTAAGGCATTCACTAATCCTCTGTTTGATTTTGATTCTAAATTCATCCTAATTTCAGATAATCCCATCTTTGACATTCAGAATGAGGATAGTGACTCTTACATGGAGAACCTCGTTACATCTCCATCTTTACCCGAAGAAAAGAATAGTGGCAATCCCACTTCGACGTTGGACCTTCTCGAGGAGTTCGCCGATGAACTCGCTCTCGTTGATCATTCTCCACTGGGAGATGATGATGCTCACTTTGACTTTGAAGCTGACCTTACTGAATTAGAAAATCTTCTTTACAATTGGTCTTCTGATAATTCGTCAAGTGACACTCGTATGGATGAGGTCGACTTTCTTTCTCCGGATGACTCGATACCTTCGGGTTTTCAGAGTGACGATTATGGCTTAGGTCCATCATCCACTCGTCCCCTGCCGCCGGATGATGGAACCTCTTTCAAGCCCGATACGGATGTTTTCATTGCTACAATGGTGGATAAGATTTCTGAACATTCCGTTAATGTTCCTCAATCTAATCTTTTGCCCACCCGTTGTCATGTCATTGACACTCGGCTTTCTCCTCCCATTTCTTCTCCATGTCCTCACTCCTACAAGAGTGAAGATACCATCTTTGACCCCGGCATTTCTCATTCTTTTAAGCCGGTTATATCTCATCGAAGTGGAACTTTCAACACATTCAATGTTTATCCAAACCATTTGAATGAAAGTCCGATGGAGATTTTCTCTTCCACTTGCTTCCCCATGGACCAATGAATTCGGGGTCGAGTCAAGCTAGCGACTCGGTTAACAAAAACAGTAGCATTCCATGGGTATTCACCCATGTTTCTGACTTCTTTCTATTTTCTAACGACTAAGTGTAGGGGAAACCCCACGGTGTTTGATTCTTGTGTTTTTGCTCATGTTTTCAGGAATCCCTTTGATCGTGATGATTGATGCGCCTGTTTTCAATCCAACCGCCCAATATCCGATCAATTTTACTAACGTTTATCTGGGGATACGTTGTCAAAAATCCTTTTTTGTGTAAAATGACAGATTTCGTCCACACACTTTGTTAGTGGTATTACCTTTTTCCGTTCGATAGTATCGGCTTCGACCGGCACTTTGAATATTGAGGGCAATATTCAGTTCTAAGTGTGGGGAATTCTTTGAATTTTGTCACATTTGTACCCTTTAGTCCCTAGTACCCCGTTTTGGCCAAAAATTAAAAAACAAATTGCATAAAAAAGAAGTGCTTTGCACAAAAATAAATTGTTAATGCTTCGGTGTTAATGGTAGTTTAGTCTTGATTAGGTTAGAACAAATGGAATCCTGACTCTGCTAGAGTGTTGATCTAGCTGCTCTCTTAACGATTAGACTAAGTTTTTACGATTTGTGCAAATGAAAATGCTAAGCGTGGAGTAGTTGGTTCTCTTTAGAGCTTATACAAGTAATTTATAGCTTTTTCTCCCAAGAGCTCTTAATTGAACCTAATATAGTGTTGTTTCCAAACCTTTGAACATAAAAATCGTTTTGTCATGCAATAAAATTTTTAAGCGGTTTTGATAAAGAGTTAGAGTTCAACTTTTTATTTAAATTTTTGAGAAAGCATACTTTCCTTAAATCAGAAATAAAGTCAAATTGCAAGTTGAAAAATGAAATGAAATGAAAAAAAAAAGTGAAAAAAGTGAAAAAAGTGAAAAAAGTGAGAAAAAATGAAAAAAAAAATCGAAAAATGAAAAATGAAAAAAATATGAGTTCCTCGAATAAAAGTATTAAGTTTCTTATGAATAAATGTGCGAACCTTGCTTTTTCTTAAATTTAAATCGGGAGTTGAACTCGGATTCGTCAATCTTAACTTAAAAAGCAGCGGGAATTTAGAGATTATTAATTTCAAAGGTCTAGAAAACTTCGGTAGTATTCTCTGTGGGGTGTCAAAAACCTGGTCACCTAAAACCGACTGGTTTGGGATGTGCCAAGAAGAAAGCCGTTACATGGAGTAATTTGGCCTTTGAGTTTTCAAATCTCTAGATAATCGTTGGTTGTTGTCCATTCAAGTCTTAATATTAAGTTAGCGGAAGTCTCTAAACCTTTGGAATCGAAATCCAGTGATTCCAAAGTTTGTTGTCCATTCAAGTCTTAATATTAAGGGCTATGATGTTTAAGCTTTGGACCAAGCATATATCAATGGCTCAGAAGGACTTCAAAGAAGCACACCAAGCTCAATTCCCTTCACTCTCTCACAGAAAAAGAACACAGCAACAAGACAAAAGGAGAAAAAGACTTTTTGTAGTTTTGAGTATAAATAGAAATTAGGTGTGTTGTAAAAAATTGTCTAGAATTCGGTTCTAGTCCTCAATTTATCTTCTGCAATTTACATTTAATGTATTGTCTTTAATTTAAGTTTTAATTTAAGCTCATTTTAATTATCAGTTTGTATTTTTTTAGAAAGTTATCCTTGAATCTGTTTTTCCATTACCATTATCAAGGTTGTTTCAGTGTTGCGAGAAGTTTTTTTTAAGCTTCTTTGAGCTTTTGTAGGAGTGCAAAAATTCTTGTTCTTATCAAGTTTTAAGAGTCTCAACCCATTTTTAAAACCGCTTCACACTGTGAGTGTTTGGAATAGAATTGATTGTGGGTCAAATTCGTGTTTTGACCCATGTTGGGTTTTAGTTTAGTCAAAGTAAGTGATGTTTAAGAGATTACATGCATTTTCAGTTTGCTAAATACACTTGAGATAAGTTTTCAAAAATCAATCTTTGTCATCAAAATAGCCTAACTGTCATACTTTAAGCTTGATTTTAGATAGGGTAGAACTAGATTTAGGACGTGATTTTGGTTCTACAATAAGTTAGATGTATGAATAGTATATTTCTTTGCTTAATGTGTATTTTGGAAGTCATGTTGTAGCTTATTTATAAGCTGCAAAGTTGCCCCCTTATTCCTTTTGGATCATCCACAGTTGCATAATAGCCCCAACTGCCCTTAGTTTTTGATTTTTCATTTCTTCGTTTTAGTCCTATGATCGAAAATTGGTATGATTGATCTTAGGTTGCTTGTCTAGTTGGTGGTATTTTTTTAAAAATTTTGTGATTTTGTTTTCACAACGTTTCACGAGCTCAAAACACCCCCGGTGCTCTGTCTGGTTGAACCACAACAAGGCTATGCTTTTTCTTTCTTTCTTATCTTAGCTTATTAGTGCTTCATCTGCTTATATCTGTCCCCTTTAGCTTATTTAGGATCTCCCTTAGATGCCATGCCTTATTTCCCCATTAGTATAGCTTAAGTTAGCTTATTTGTAGCTTTCAAGATTTCAAAATTTCCTTAGTATAGCATTTAGTTTAAACTGCTTATTAGTTCCCTTTTTTCTGAGCTTATTAGTTAGATTCGAAAAAAGTTGTAGTTTTGAAAATTGTTCCTTTTCATGCTTTTGATATGATTGCAAAAGAAAATTGAAAAAAAGTTGAAAAAGGGGAGTTAGAGGGATTCAAACTCTGGACTGTAGGTCTGCGCACACCGAACATACACCCCACACCTCCACTACCAACATGCCCTTGGGTCTTTTTGTCTTTAATTTTGCATCTTAATTATATTTAACCAGTTTTTAGTTTTTTTAGCTTATTAAACTTTTTGCTTATTTAACAGCTTATTTCAATAAGCACTAGTGTAGTTTTTATTTTTAGATTCCTTGTTATTCAAAGTATTTTATGTAGTTTTTTTAGAATTTTCTTAAAATGTTTAGTATTTTTAATAATTAATTTAGTTTAAATTAGTTTTTAATTCGTAGAAAATAAAATAAAAGTCAAAAAAATTTCCGGCTTTTTCCTAAAATTATTTTTATTCATTTAGAATGTATGAAAATTGTTTTCACACACGTAGGACTTAAATTTCATCTTTTTCACTTTCGGGGCTCGGTGTTTTCCCGGTTTTTAGCGTTTTTGCATTTTAGCACCCTAGGATGTAGTTTAGCGTCGTTTTATTGTTTCTTAGGCTTAGTAGTAGTTTATTTAGAGTTTAGTTTGTTTTATGTACTTTATTTTCAACCCCGTTCTTTAATTTGTAGATTAGTGTAATCAAAAATCGTAAATTCGTTTAACCAATTCAAGTCCTAATCACGAAACTCAACGACACCGTCAATTTCACACCTCGTTGGGACACGACCCGGAAAATCACTTGCCCGGTATCACACTTATCACATATGAGTTTTGCACGTTAACCCTTTTCCTAAAAGGTTGATTTGTCGAATCTTGCGTTAATTTGATACTTTGATATTTGTGTTTATTTACACCACTTACAAACAATGAAATCAGGTAAACATCGAGGTACTGTCAGTGTTGCGGTATAAAAGCCGTAGGATTCGGAGTTTGCCAAAAATTAACATGAAATAAAACCCAAATGTATTAAAGTGAAAATCCAAAGCCATAAAAGTTTTTTATGTCTGACGGTACCCCCATTGTCATGGACTTCAAAAAGGTTGAGGAAAATTCCAAAGTCATAATAAAACTTGTGATAAAACGGTAATCCCGTTGAATTAGTGGTTGAAAAGACCTACGGCCTAAATTTCAAAAATGAAAATGTGCTGAAATAAGTGTTAAGCCAAACTTCGACTCCGGGAGATATCTAAATAAAGCTTGTCTCTGGACTCGTAGATGAGTTGTTTCGGTCGCCATAAAAAGGATATCTCCCTAAATCATGTTAAATTAGGACCTTGATGTGGACCTCATTCTTGTATGCAACGGTTTTCGAGGGAAGATGGAAAACTAATTAGCGTTTTAGCTTCATATCTTTATCGGAATAAAACCTATCGAAACGAGAAACTTGAAGAAATTTATTTCTCACCAAAAATAAAATAAATAGAGGAAATAGGAAAATGGGAGCAAGAGGTAATTACACAAGTAACTTCCATGGGTAGTGTTAGCATCTAAAGTCATATTTAACAATGATTTCAATTTTACGCTTAGTTTGAGGACTTGTGAAAAATCAGGGACGATGTATTCTATCCGTATCGTCACTTCTCGATGAGTTGTGTTTCTTACTCCGTGATCCTAAAAATATCTTTTGAAAAATGTTGGAGTTATTGATCGACATAAAAGTTCAACAAACCGTTACTCATAATTGAAATATGCTTAAACGTAATATCTATATGTGAAATAAAAGGTAAACGGGGCGTTTTTAGAATTAAGGCTTTTTAATCTCTTTTGAGGAATCTTTGCTACTTTTCATAGATTTAGTAGAAAGAGGTTGGAATCCTTGGTTTTAGAAGCGTGAGTTGATGACATTGCGTGAGGACACGACAATCTTCTAGTTTGGGGTATTTTGGTATATGCAAAAACACATACCTTTTCTTAACCAAAACAGGCCCAAAATAACCGGAAACGAGCCATTAATGCCTAATATTTGTTTGTTTCTTGATTTTATGCATGTGCAGTACTGGATATGACAAAACACACAAAACAAAGGCAAATCAGACAAAAACCGAGCACGGGAATGAGAAGAGAGCGTAGCCGGGATGCTCTTTTATGGGATTTTGATGCTCAAAAGTGCAAATTACGGATCTCGGGAATTATTTTAGAAGTGTTCACCTTTCACCATCAACTTATCCAAAATTGCAAAATACACCCTCCATTTACCCATTTTTACCATTTTTACCCTTCACTTACCCATATTTACTTTTCATACCCTAACACCTCTCATTATACCAATTTTCAATAATCACCCTTACACTTCACAAAATTACACCTTTAATCCTTGGATTTAAAAAATAAACAAAAATGATCCTTAGTATTTTATTTGGATACAAAACAAGAAAACACAAAACCAAAATAAATCCCCAACACCTTTTTACCAGCTCAAGCCCACCTTATCATTTTACCCAATCCTACAACCGGATACCCATCACCCTATTTAACCAAGTCAAAGTGTATTATACCCGGTCAACCCTTTCAAACCCGTATCCTTTCCAACCAGGGTCAACAAGTCAAACATATCTTAAATAATAAAAACCCAGTGTTACCCCTTCCCTCCCAAAGCCAGGAACATCAAGTTTCCCTTTCTTCTCCACATGAAATCCCAACCATGCCCCTCCCCAACATTGTACTAAGCATCTAAATTGCCAAGTTGGCAATCTGTGTGCAAGGGAATGACAGTTGCCAAAACCCAACAATTTGAATGGAGAAGACATGTCATAGAGATGATCCTGCGGCTGTGATTTGAAGAAATGATGCAATGAAAGGATCAATGGCCCAGAATTGAAAACCCAGAAGCTTCCCAAGCTCCCTCTTCAGCTATAAAAGCCCCATTCCATCACAAGAGCAGATTTACCAATTTTTCATGTTTTAGAAAGATTTTTGACCTCTTTAATTTACTTGTCATTTTACTGTTTTTTATTAGTGTAATCTTTTAAAGTTTAAGATGTATTTTCAGTTTTTGAATATAATCTCAGTTTTGTTTATTTCAATTTCATTTTAATTGTCTCTACTTACTTTAATCTTACATGTATTGATTTATAAGCTTTAAGTACTGTTTGTATAAGCTCAGGCTCTGTTGCAAAAATTGGTCTAAGCGGCCGATTAATCGCTAGGTCAGTGATTAGCCGTTCCGATTTTCATTAATCGGCCTTATTAATCGGTTACTGACAAAAATCGGATTAATCGGCCTAGGCGGCCGATTAATCGGCCAAATCAGAGAAAATCGGATAAATCGGAAAAATCAGTTACGGGTAAAAATCGGCAAAATCGGAAAAATCAGAAAAAATCGGCCAAATCGAAAAAAATCGGCTAGATCGGCCAAATCGGGCATATAGTTTCAAAATTTTATAATTTTATATATAAAAATCCAATCCGATTAATCCCCGATTAATCCCCGCCTAACCGATTAATCGCTAGGCCTACCCGCCGCCCAGCTACCGCCTAGCGATTTTACAACCTTGAGCTCAGGTAAGCTTAGTATTAGCTTTACCTGAATTTATGCTTTGATTTCATCCATTTTCTTCAAATTCAATTAAAGTCAACTAAAGTCAAAGTTGAAGGTCAAATCAATTTAGGTTTAATTTCTGGTTTTAAATGGTTATAAGTTGAGTTTTAATGTTTGTTTGAGTATTCCAATTCAGTTCAGGACAGTATTTCATCAAAATTTTGAAGTTAAATTGCAATTTCGTGTTTTGAAGGATTGTTTGGATTTCATTTGATTTTCAAGTGTAAATCATTTTTGTGTGTTAAATATGAGCTAATTGGTAGTAGTAACTGGTTTTTGAGCTTTTCCAATTAAAGTTTTTGACTTTTTCAAGTCATCTTTGTGTTTTAAGAATTTCTCAAAACTGTCTCAATTTTCCTATTTCTTCAAATCAGTGATTTCAAGACTGCTTTTCTGCTTGTTTTATTGATGTTTTTGATTGATTTCTGTTTCTTAGGGTAATCAGTAGTATATATTTAACTAGTGTAGCTTTCATTCCCTTTTTAGAGCTTATTTCAATAGCTTATTTAGGCCTGAAATATCCCCCATAACCCCTCTTAGACTGTTGTTCATAACAGCAATCCTACTTAGTAACTGCTTATTGGATTTAGAGTACTGCTTATATGCTTGTTCACTTCTTGTTTTCAGTTTTTAGTTTTCTAAGCTTGATCTGATTCTAGAATGCCTTCATTCATCTTCCCTTAGATAGCTTTCTGTTAGCTTATAGAATTTGTTAGGAGTATTTAGGATTGCTTATTTTTTTTAATCTGCTTTCTGTTTCCAGCTTTTCCCCAGCTTAAATTTTTGTTCCTCTATGTTTCAGTAGCCTAAAATGATTCCCCAATAGCTTATTTAGATTTCCCTTTAAAGCCTCTTTAGTTTATTAGGTTTCCTTATAGCTTATTAGGAGCTTATGCTTATTGAAAAAATTTGTTTAGTTTAGTCTTCATTATTGAATCATTTCTTGCTTCTGTCCCTAATCTGCCGTTCTTATGCTTATTTGTGTTTATTTGTAGTTAAGTCGTAGTTAAAATAGCTTATTGTTAAGATAGATTAAGTCAAAAGTTGAAAAAGAAAAAAAAATAAGTAAATAGCCAAAAGGGTACTGCCCAGGATTCGAACCTGGGTCAAAGAACCTTCCACATACGCTCCACACCACAACATCACAACCAGTTTTGCCCTTGGGTCTTTCACGTTCCATATCCTACCTTTTATTCTATTAGGCTTTTTTTAATTAAGCTTATTAAAACTAGTTTACTTTTTAACTGCTTATCTAATACAGATTTTTCCGATTTTATATTTTTCTTAGGTTAGCATTATCATAAAGTAGTTTCTATAAATTTTTCATAATTTTCTGAATAGTTTTAATATTTTTATAACTTATTTAGTTAAATTTAGTTTTTAAATCATAATAAATAAATAAAAAATGGAAAAAAATATTCCGCTTTTTCTTAAAATCATTTTTTGTTGTATTCTTTGTAGGAAAAATAAATTTTCATTTCTAAGGTTAATTTTTCAAGTATTTTACGTTTTAGGCTCGGGTTTTTACCCGAGTGCGCTCGTTTTACGTTTTCTTACGTTTTAAGTTTTGAAAGTATATTTTTGTCAAATTGCATTTCTTATTAGTTAAATTTAGTTTACGTTTCATAAAATTAGCTTAATTCCCCGTTATTTAGTTTTAAATCGCATTTTTAAAATTCTCGTAGTTGCGTTTTTAGGCTTAGATTGCATTTTAGGTTTAATGTGCTTTACGTAATTGTTTTATATGCTTAATTAGCTCGTTTTAGTTTATGTTTCATTATCGTAGTGTAGAATCCCATTATTCTCCTATTTTCCCCATTCAAAAACCCGTAAAACGCGACGTGAGTTATTAAACTTCATTCATCCTTCGCTGGGAGAACGACCCGGGAAATACATTGCCTTTGCATTTCTTCGGAAAATATCTGTACTATGAAATCGAAATACCAATTAGCCTTAGTCAGTTGTTTGATCGACTAGATGGAGTGACGCGAACTAGTGTAGAAGATTTGAGAGTGGATATGACTAACATGGATAAGAAGTCGATGACCTTGAGAGAGGGCATGTCGGAACTCTATGAAAGCAGGTAGGAACCGGCAAGCGAGAGTGTTCAATAGCCCAGGAGGCAGACCAAGCGCTTCAATGCAAGGTCGATGATTTGGAGGAGGAGGTCGTGAATCTTAAGAAATATCGCGACTCTCAGCGTCTGGAGGTCCTGTCACTATGGAGAGTGATGGACGATGTTTGGAGATCATTTAGGAGTGCTCGTAGTCGTGGCGAGATTGTGTTAGATTCATGGCATTGTACCATCTTGAAACTGAGTAGTCTCTAGTTCGAGATGTAGATCTATCCTAGTTATCTTGTTAGTATCGTTGTTAGGATTGTTTTTGATTTCTCCGTATCCTTTCATGTATTCCACTTTGGAACCTATGAGTTATGGTTATTAGAATGTGCATCCCTTAGTTATGATTTGATCTCTAGTTATTTCGTTACGATGTAGTGTTTTCCTTGATTATGTATTCGTATGTTATTTGGTGATCCTTGGAACCAAACCCAGTCCTTTAGAGCGTGAATTGTGAACTTATGAAACTGTTATTCTTACCTTCAGATCAATGGCACCAATACGAAACCCGCCTAGGACCAACCGAGCAGCCCCTGCTGTTGTGGTTAACCCTGTCCGTCGAGGTCGTCGTCCGTCCCCGACCACTCCACCTGTTGAGAACCAGAATACTGATAACCCAGTTGTAGAGAACCCGAATGTGAATGACCTTATTGAGAATGGTCCGGTTCCACAAAACCCTCCGCCTTTGAATCCAGCCCACCTCGACCAGCTTGTGACGCAGTGTGTAGCTGAACTGCTAGCTGAGTCTAATCTCTCTAACACCTCTGGTGGAACCCCACCGCTTAATCGAGCTCGAGGTTGTACCTACAAAGAGTTCCGATTCTGTGGTCCCATCGAGTTTGGAGGAACCGAGGGAGTGGTTTACCTAACTAGCTGGATGGAGAAAGTGAGTCTGTGTTTACCGTTAGTAAATGTGAAGAGGATTGTAAGGTTAAGTATGTGACGTTCACCTTGAAGGATGAAGCGTTGACCTTGTGGAATAACTATCGCAGATCCGTAGGAAGTGATGTAGCTTATAGCATGACTTGGACCCAGTTTAAGGCTCTCCTGATCAAGACTTACTGTCCTAGGAATGAAGTTAAGAAGTTAGAGATTGAGTTCTGGAACCATAAGGTTAAGGGTACCGACATGACAACCTACAATCGTTGTTTCCAAGAGTTTTCGCTGCTTTGCCCTAAAATGGTTCACACTGAAGCCCTTAAGATTGAGAGGTATACTGATGGATTGCCTTTAGCTACTAGGAATGATGTCATCGCTGCGAAGCCAACTAACTTGCATGAGGCAATTACCGTGGCTCAGCGTTTGATGGACTCTTATGTGTTAGAAGGAGGAGACAAGGGTAAGAGTGATAAGAGTGATAAGAGGAAGAGGAATGAGGTTGTTAAAGGGAATGGCAACAAACGGCAAGAGACTGCCAGGGTGTTCGCCATAGGGAATGGAGAGAAGAAGGGTTATGAAGGTAGCAAGCCCTTGTGTGGTCGTTGCAATCGACACCACCATGGACCGTGCTCAATAGTGTGTAGGAATTTCTCTAAGTAGGACACATGGCCAAGGACTGTAGGTCCCGTCCCCTTGCTGTGGCTCAAACTGCACAAGAAGCGGACTGGAAGGCCACTGTCACCTGTTTTTTATGTGGAAAGAAAGGGCACTACAAGAATGAGTGCCGAGAGCCATGGATGAAGGGAAACCCCGGCAATGGAGGAGGATTTGTTAACCGAGGTGTGGGAAGTAATGGCCTAAACCCTGTGAAGCGAGAGGTTGTAGGGAACCAGGGAACTCAAGGTGCTAGGAATCAGCAGAGAGACATGGGAACAACGCGAGTGTATGCTATTGGGAAGGAAGTCGGTGAGGACCATAACATAGTTACGCACGTTCCTTCTCAATAATAGCTATGCTTCCATACTGTTTGATACTGGTGCCGATATGAGTTTCGTATCCACCACCTTTATGCCATTACTAGGAATTTCCCCAACACCTTTAGGGTTAAGCTATGATGTGGAGTTAGCTAACGGAAATAGGGAAATGATTGACACTATAGTCCAAGATTGTACCTTGAGTTTCCTAGACCACCCGTTTAGCATAGACCTATTGCCAGTTACCTTAGGAAGTTTTGACGTCATCATCGGAATGGATTGGTTGTCGAAGAACGGTGCACACATCATCTGCGATGAGAAGATAGTACGTGTACCGTGTGGCGGAAAAGTTCTGAGCATACAAGGAGATCGGAGCGACTGTGGAGGTCCCTCCCGGTTGAGCATCATCTCTTGTATTAAGGCCCAGAAGTACATCGATAGAGGAGGTTGTCTTTTCTTGGCTCAAATTTCTGAAAAGAAAAGCGAGAAGAAGAGCGAAGGACACCTTAATGATGTACTCGTCGTTAGAGAGTTTCCGGATGTGTTTCCGATGATTGCCAGGGGATTCCACCTGTCCGACAAGTGGAATTCCAAATAGAGTTGATCCCCGGTGCTGCACCCGTAGCCCGGGCCCCCTATCGACTTGCTCCAAGAGAATTGGAGGAACTGTCCAACCAGTGGCAGAGTTGTCAGAGAAGGGATTCATTCGACCAAGTTCGTCACCATGGGGAGCACTAGTGATATTTTTGAAGAAGAAGGATGGATCGTTTCGGATGTGCATTGATTATAGGGAGTTGAATAAGTTGACGGTGAAGAATCGATACCCGCTACCTAGAATAGACGACCTATTTGACCAACTCCAAGGAGCTAGTGTCTTTTCCAAGATCGAATTACGGTATGGTTATCATCAGCTTAGAGTTTGAGAGGAGGATATCCCTAAGACGTTTTTTAGGACTCGTTATGGGCACTATGAATTCCAAGTGATGTCGTTTGGTTTGACCAACGCCAGCGGTTTTCATGGATCTCATGAACCGAGTGTGTAAGCCATACCTGGATAAGTTTGTGATAGTATTCATAGACGACATCTTGATACACTCCAAGAATAGAGAGGAGCACGAAGAGAATTTAAGGCTCATTTTAGAGTTGTTAAGAGAAGAGAAGTTGTATGCCAAATTCTCTAAGTGTGAATTTTGGATTCCGACCGTGCAATTCTTAGGTCACGTGATAGATATTCGAGGAGTTCATGTTGACCCAGCCAAGATTGAGGCTATTAAGGAATGGGCAGCCCCTAGGAACCCATCAAAAGTTCGCCAGTTTCTAGGTTATGCAGGAGGTTCATTGAGGGATTCTCCAAGATAGCTAAGTCGCTGACCAAACTGACTCAGAAGGACGTTAAGTATGAATGGGGAGAAAAGGAAGAAGAAGCATTCCAACTTCTGAAGGAGAAGTTGTGTAGTGCGCCCATCCTAGCTTTGCCTGAAGAAGCGAAGATTTTGTCGTACTGCGACGCTTCGCATAAAGGCTTAGTGCTGTTTTTGATGCAATGGGATAAGGTGATAGCTTATGCCTCCCGACAACTTAAGAAGCATGAGAAAACTACACCACCCATGATCTGGAGTTAGGTGCTGTAGTGTTTGCCCTTTGAATCTGGAGACATTATCTATATGGAACCAAGTGTGTAGTGTTTACCGACCATAAGAGCCTGAAGCATATCTTAGACCAGAAGGAGTAAAATATGAGACAACGTCATTGGTTAGAGTTGCTCAGTGATTATGACTGTGAGATTAGTTATCATCCAGGTAAAGCCAATGTAGTGGCAGATGCCCTCAGCCGTAAGGAGAACATTCCCCCTTTACTCGTTCGATCCCTAGGAATTACCATTAGTTCACCTCTACCGTCTCAAATCTTAGCTGCCCAAGCTGCGGCATTGACGGAAGAGAACCGTCCTTATGAGAATCTGCATGGAATGGTAGAAAGTGAAAACGGCTTCTTGAAGCGTTCGACGAAACCTTATGCTTCGAGACGAAGTTGGATACCATTTCATGGCGGAATCCATGAGTTGATTATGCACGCGTCGCATAAGTCGAAATACTCTATTCATCCTGGAGCCCATAAAATGTATCAGGACTTGAAGAAACTCTACTGGTAGCCTAACATGAAAGCCGACATAGCTCAAGTATGTCGTTGGTGTTTGACTTGTTCTAAGGTAAAGGCGAAAACCGAAACCCTCAAGACTCTTAGTTCAACCCGAACTCCCTAAATGGAAATGGGAGCGAATCACCATGGACTTCATCACCAAATTACCGAGAACAGCTAGCGGCAATGACGCTATCTGGGTAATCGTAGATCGTTTGACTAAGTATGCTCACTTCTTGGCCATAAGCGAGGTCGATAGTCTCGACAAGCTCGCTCGGCTGTACATCAAGGAGATAGTATCGCGTCATGGAGTACCGGTATCTATCATTTCCGATCGAGATAGCCGTTTTACATCCCACTTTTGGAGATCCTTACAATCGCGTTAGGAACAAACACGGATAGGAGCACTGCTTATCATCCTCAAACCGACGGTCGAGGCGAAAGAACCATGTTAGGATTTAGTAAATTCAGTTGTTAAAGTGTCGGTCACCTCAAGTATATGTAATCGTTAGAAAGCTCGTAGTCGTAGTTATTTAATGTTAGTTAGTACTTAGTTAAGTAACACCGTGGAGGACGAACAGGTCTTTACCCACTGTATGCATGATCCACAGCTCGTAGGTGGCATTTTATGTAAGGTACTATAAATACCCTCTACCTCCCAAGGTAGAGGGTTGGAGCTCATAATAAGATTTTTCTTTCTCTTACTAAGTTCCCAAACCTCTTAACTTTCTCCGTGTACGCCCCATATTAGTCATGGTTTGATGTGTTTGTGAAATCCAATATGTTACAAATGGTATCAAGAGCCATGGTTTGATCATCTCTCTTACATGTTCTTGGATTTCTAGTGGTTTTTGGGGTTGAAAAAGTTTAGTGGTATTTGCATCATTTAGACCATTTCTAGTGTTAAAGTTTGAATTTTGATTGTACTTTTGTGTTTAGAATCATTATAAGTGCTTAGGTTTTGATTTGGAAGGTTTGAATCAGTGTGGTTGGGTTAGTTTTTGGATTGAAAAGTTTTGCTTTTGAATATTTCTATCTAGCGACTTGTGTCTCGGACTTGAGTTCTTCGTAGCGACTTGTCTTTGTTGTGGGAAGCGATTTGTGCATAGATTTCTTCGTAGCGACTTGTCTCTACGTTCTTCAGTGACTTGACTTTGTTGTGGGAAGCGACTTGTGCTCTAGCGATTTGTCTTTTGAGACAAAGCGACAAATAGTACAAAGTAGTGGTCGTACTGTTTTGTCTAGCGATTTGTCCCTAGCGACTTGTCCATCTAGCGACTTGTTATTCCTGCAACTTCTGTGTCTAGCGATTTGTCACTAGCGATTTGTCTTCATAGCGACTTGTGTCACTAGCGACTTGTTCTTCTAGCGACTTGGTGCTAAACGACTTGTCTTCAAGGTTTGAAGCAACTTGGTGTAGTATTGTTTCTGATTGTTACATTTTACGGTTTTCTCTTGATTTAGTAAAATCCCGTGAAAGAATCTATTTCCCGGTTTAATCAAAGAGTTATAAAATCTCGTGAAATCTGTAATCATGTCTACCAACGTGCCTACAATCATCTCTTCTGTAGTTGAGGACATTCAAGCAGTGGATCGATACTCGTCCACCTATGCTTGACAGAACCGACTATGACTCATGGGCTCAACGAATTAGGTTGTACTGTTTGGGAAAGGAAAATGGGTTAACATTCTCAAATCAATTGATGAAGGACCTTATCAGATTGAGACTATAAGAGACACACTTGAAACTGCTGTGGATGGAACAGTGATCTTAGGTTTGGACAGACCAAATACGTATGATGAGCTCAATGATAAGGAGAAAAAGAGATACGATGTCTGATATCGGGGTTTCAAACATTATACTTCAGGGTCTTCCAAAAGACATCTACAAGTTAATCAATCACAACATTGAGGCCAAGGCAGTTTGGGACAATGTTAAGATGCTTCTCTCTGGTTCTGAATTGACCAAAGAAGACAGGGAATCTCAATTGTATGATGATTTTGAGAACTTTGAGATGAATCCTGGAGAAAGTGTCACTGAATACTATGTGAGGTTCCACAAACTTGTGAATGATATGAGGAATATTAAAATGACCATGCCAAATATTCAGCTCAATTCAAAGTTTGTGAACAACATGAATCCAGAATGGCACAAATTTGTCACCTCAGTCAAGTTAACCAAAGGATTAAGGAACACCAACTATGAGCAATTGTATGCCTTCCTACTTCAGAATGAGAAGCATGCTATGTTTGAACGAATGATTCTTGAAAAGTTCAAATCTAATCATGGAGATGCAAGCTCTTCAAATGACTCAACTGCATTCTACACCAATGTAGGGATTACTACCAAAGCTTCACAAGTCATACCTACTGGAAATGGTAACCACAAACTCATTCCCGATCCAAGGTTTAAGCAACCTGATGCTGATGCAGTCATGGAACACTTCAACAATCAACTGGCTCTTATGGTTAAACAAAATCTGAACCTCACTCCACACACTAACAATGATATCGAATCTGCATCCAATCTACACAATCATGCTATTGTCGAGATGGTAAGATCATGGTGCAACCAAGGCAAGGAAGACAGATGAACAAGGAAAAGGTGGGGTAGGTGGAGGGTATGTGGCTAATCAGAATCATGGAAGGAATGCAATTCAAGGACAAGGAAAGCCAATCAAGTGCTACAATTGTGGTGGTGAAGGACATATTGCAAGGAACTGCACATCTCCAAAACGCCTCAAAATGCGAGTATTCCGGGACAAGATCTGCTGGTACAAGCTCGTGACAATGGAGCGGTTTTGGATGAAGAAGAGTTGATGTTTCTTGCTGAGGGAAATGCCAAAACATATGATGTTGATGTGGATGAGCAGCCAATTCAGGAAATAGGTCACAATCATCAAAATATCTTTCAAGTTGCTGACTGTGATGCATTTGACTCTGATGTCGATGATGAACCTACTTCCCAGACAATCTTCATGGCTAGCATTTCACCAATGGTCTCTCCAAAGGTCTCATCACCACAACAGGATGGTCCATCCAAAGATTCACTCATTTCAGAGGTGTTAAAACTTTACGATGAAGTTGATGAGCAAAAGATACATAACGAAGTAAAATCTCATGAAACTAATGAATCAGATATTGATAATGTGGGTAATAGTAATATTGTCCCATATGATCAATATGTGATACAAAGTGAAAGTGAGATCATACCAAGTGATGCATCTTCTGCAGTCAATGATGACTATGTCTTTGACGAATACACTGCATGTGCCCCTGATGATTCTGTTATCTCTGAACTGAATGCGTATAAAGAACAAATTGCCATTTATGAACAACGTGCTAAGTTTGAGTTAACTACCCGTGAGCAGGAAATGGATAACCAAATGCGTACTATTATTAGAAAAAGTAATTTTAGAGAAGAAGTGTTAAAACAAGAGTTAAACTCCTTACAAGAAAAGCTTTCTAAAACTGTTAAGCAAAAGCAAGAACTCCAAGATAATGTTAAAGTGCTTAAACAAGAATTTAATGCTAAGGAATCAAAACTTTTGAATGACTTTTCCAACCTAAAAACTTTGAAAAACAAGCTTGAAAATAAGTTGTACGTACAAGGGAATACCATTCAGACTGCTCACATGATCACTAAGCACAGAGTCTTAAGCGATAAGCATAGTATACCCCTAGTAGAGGAACCAAATCCCGAGTATTGTAAAAAGGCTAAAGCTTTCCATATGATTGTATACGATGGTAATGAGATCCTCAAGCCTAGGCAAACACCATCATGTATTGGAAGCACGGAAGAGGATAGAAAATTAGAAGATGCCTCTAGGGAGAAAATGGATAAGAAGCTAAAAGATCCTGAGTGTAAAAAGCAAAACATAACGATCAAACCCCATGATTACACAAAAGAAAATTGGATCTCGCTCAACATGTTTAAGCCTCAAACTCAATTAACCCCAGAAAAAGTTTTTTGGAAAAAAGACATGGATAAGCAAAAAGCAAATGTACTTGTTGAAACAAACACTCCCCTTAGGAAAGTGCCTTTAGTTACTGTGTATCCTCCGAATACACCAACGCATTTAGTTCCTAGAACTATTCCCACTAAGAGCAAGACCTTAATCAGCCTGTATGTTGTTTATCAACTATTCATTAATTTTGAGAAGACATGTAAGAAGAGAATCACACCTACAGGGATAACTGAAGGGGAAAGGGGTTTTGAGCAAACTAAAGAATGCTATTTAACTGAGGTCATACCTTTCTTTAAGAAATTAAAAAGTCAATTGAGAGTCTTCAAAAAGGGATAGACTCATATATTAAAGAAATGGAAAAGGAATTTGATGCAATGATAGTTGAGGTCAATGATTATGAATGGGAACTCAAATATAATGAAATTGAAAGGAAGAACCTGCATATCTTAAATTGAGTTGTGTGGCTCAAGATGTGTTTTATACTATTACTAAGCATTCTATTGCTGCCTCTCAATTTCATGAATTATCTGTTGCTTTGAAAGTTTCCCATGATCGTGTCATTGAGCTTGAAAACAAAAACTCAAAACTAAATGAAAAAATTGACCAGGATGATCACGATAATTTGGTAAAACACTTTTCTAAGCTAGAAGTTGAACATTTTGACTTGCAACTAAAATATCAACATCTCAAAGAAAATGTTAAAACCTCAAACATCAAGATATCCTCGGATGTTCCAGAGTTTAATGCAGTTTTTGAAATAAACAAACGTGATGAACAAATTCGAGCTCACTGTAACACGATCGAAAGTTAAAACCCAAATCTCACAATTAAAGGGTGAAAAGAATAATGTGACTGGCTCTCAAATGCCTCCTCTTTTAGATTCTCAATTTTCTCAAAACTTTCATTTTCAAAACATCATTAACGTATTACAACAAGAAAATGAGAGTTTTCTAGAAGAAAATGAAAAGGTCAAACGACACTTCAAAGAGTTATACGATTCAATGAAAGTCACTCGTGACAAAAACAATGAAAAAATAACTACGTTACAAAAGGAAATTGAGAATATGAAGAGTCAGGTAAAAGGGAAAATGCCACTTGTCTTTAATGAGAATATTACATCAAAGACATCTGCAGATTCTAAATATACTGTGACTGTTAAATACATTCTTTCTCATCTTAGAAATAACGAACTTGTGTTTCATAACTATTTCTGTCACCTTAAGGATAGTCTAGAATGTCTCCGTGAGATTTTAGAAGAGGATCGCATAAATAAGCCACTTGATAGTGAAATTAGGTATGCTTGCATATATTCCAAACGATCTCGGAGTGTTAGAATGTTTAAGAGCAACATTCCCTAAATCCTTATGTGAGAAAGATAAAGCTGTGATGCATTGCTCTATGCCCAGTGTTAAGAAAGTGAACTTTAATGTGCCTTCAAGAAGTTCAGATCCCAGCACTTCTAAACCTGAAATGCAAAAAGTAGCAAAACCAACTAATGTTCCCATTCCCTCTACACGAATAAAAAGTGACACCAAAGCGAGCAGGTCAAAGCCTCAAGGCAACATAAAGAATGATAGGACCTTGCAAGCTAGGAATGTTCAGTGGAAGAGAGTAGAAGATCACCTTAGAAAGAATGAAACTATGTTGAATAAAACGAATCGTGTTGATTCTAGTGTTAGCTCTAAGCATGCTGTAATTAATGCGAATTCTGCTACTTTTGGCAAAACATGTAATGATGATTGCTTGGTTTCTGTTACTAATCATGTATGTGGTGTGAATGATTTGATTAATGCTGTTAAATACCTAGTTAAAATTGTTAATACCAAAAATCAAGCTGAGAAGGCTAGAAAGCAAAGGCGGAAGAAGGTTAGAAAACATTGGAAACCCACAGAAAGAAAATTTAGTAATATAGTTTATCAGTGGATACCTACTAGCCGCAAATTTAATCTTAATAAGTTGTGCCCTAAATTATCTAAGTCAATGCCCATTAGGAAATGGATGCCCACTGGTAGAACTATACCTTTAAGAAGTGAACATACTTTGAATAGATCTACTGTTTCTACTAGCAGGCATCTACCATTAATGATTTTATTGACTTTGTTTCTGATGTGGATGTTCCAATCTCTTTGTCTAACCAAGTGGAACCCATTATTGCATGGGGATCCCAATTATCCAGTTATCCATTCTTGTCTGTGTTCAACTGCAGGTCGTTCAAATCGTTCTGTGGTACCTGGACTCGGGCTGTTCCAAGCATATGACTGGAGATTGCTCGCGGCTCATGAACTTCGTGAGTAAATTCGTCGGGATTGTTAAATTCGGGAACGACCATTTTGGTGCAATTATGGGTTATGGAGATTATGTTGTTGGTGACAGTGTAATCTCCAAGGTATATTATGTTGAAGGTCTTGGTAATAACCTGTTCTCTGTTGGTCAATTTTGTGATTCCGATCTAGAGGTGGCTTTTAGAAAACATACTTGTTTCGTTAGAGAACTTGATGGTGTGGAACTGTTAAGAGGAAAACGTGGTTCAAACCTATACACCATCTCTATCGAAGACATGATGAAGTCTTCTCCAATCTGCTTGTTGTTAAAGGCTTTGAAAACAAAGTCATGGTTATGGCATCGTCGTCTCAATCACTTGAACTTCGGCACCATTAATGATCTTTCCATAAAGGACCTTGTAAGAGGCTTACCCAGATTAAAGTATGAAAAAGATCATCTTTGTTCAGCATGCCAATTGGGAAAAAGCATGAAATATGCCCACAAACCCAAACCTGCAAACTCAGTTATGGAAGTTCTTCATACTCTTCATATGGATTTGTGCGGACCTATGAGAGTGCAAACGATAAATGGGAAGAAATATGTATTAGTCGTTGTTGATGACTACTCTCGATTTACTTGGGTTAAGTTTTTGAGGACAAAGGATGAAACTCCTGATATCATCATCAAACTTATCAAACAACTGCAGGTTCGACTTAATATGACTATTAGAATTGTTCGAATAGACAATGGCACGGAGTTCGTTAACAAAGAATTAAGTCAATTTTATGAAAGCATTGGAATCAGTCATCAAAGAAGTGTTCCACGTACGCCTCAACAGAACAGTGTAGTTGAAAGACGAAATCGGACCCTTGTTGAAGCTGCAAGAACAATGCTAATTTACTCAAAGGTTCCAATGTTTCTTTGGGCTGAAGTCATTTCCACTGCTTGCTACACCCAAAATCGTTCCCTCATACACACCACTCATGGAAAAACTCCATACGAACTTGTCCATAAACGAAAACCTGATCTCTCCTACCTTCGTGTATTTGGTGCTTTGTGCTATCCAACGAATGACGGTCAAGATTTAGGAAAATTAAGAGCTAAGGCGGACATTGGAGTTTTTGTGGATTATGCATCAAACAAGAAGGGTTACCGAATCTACAACAAAAGAACTCGAGATATCATGGAAACTATTCATGTCACGTTTGATGAGTTGTCTGGGCAACTGGCTCCAAGACAATCAAGTTCTGGACCCGCATCTCAACCTTCATAAAGTAGTCCCATTAGTTCTTCTCTTGTACAAAATCCCTCACCAGCAACTCCATATGTACCTCCTTCAGAAGATGATTTGAAGAAATTGTTTGATCCAATGTTTGATGAACACTATGAGCCTATTGCTAATGATCAGTCTAATCCTTCAACAGAGGCTGCCCCTAATCCAGTCAACGTAGATAATCCTTCAGTTTCTATGTCATTGAGTCAAGAAGCGCCTACTGCTGATCACTCAGTCTCATCATCAAATCCTCAATCATCGAGTGTACATCATGGAATTGTTTCTGGCACCTATGATGGAGATAACCCCTTTGCTACTCCTGAAGATGCTCCCTTTGAAAACATATTTGCTCCTGAACCATCATCAGAACCATCTTCATCAAGGGAAAACAACTCTGCTACCTCAATTCTTCAATCACAACCACACGAGCATTTCAGAAAATGGACACACGATCATCCGTTGGACAATATCATAGGGAATCCCTCTCGTCCGGTATCCACCCGTAAACAGCTTGCAACTGATGCCTTATGGTGCTTCTTCAACTCCGTACTATCCAAGGTCGAACCAAAAGACGTTAAAACTGCCATGAATGAAGACAGGTGGTTCAATGCCATGCAAGAATAAATTCATGAGTTCGATCGACTAGATGTATGGGAATTAGTACATGCTCCTGACTGTGCTATGATCATTGCTCTAAAGTGGATCTTCAAAGTAAAACTTGATGAGCATGGTGATGTGTTAAAGAACAAGGCTTGATTGGTTGCAAAAGGATACCATCAAGAGGAGGGTATTGACTTTGAAGAATCATTTGCTCCAGTTGCACGTATTGAGGCAATTAGAATCTTCTTAGCTAATGTTGCTAGTAAGAACATGGTGGTTTATCAAATGGATGTAAAACGCCTTTCTTAATGGAGATCTGAAATAAATCTTGTACGTCAGTCAACCAGAAGGTTTTGTGGATCCTGAACGTCCTACTCATGTCTATCGCTTAAAGAAGGCTCTCTATGGTCTGAAACAAGCTCCAAGGGCATGGTATGATACTCTGTCAAAGTTCCTCATATCTACTGGATTCAGCAAAGGAGCAGTGGATCCCACATTGTTCACCCGAAAGTCAGGCAAACACTTAATTCACGTTCAAATCTATGTAGATGATCTCATTTTTGCCTCGACCGACCCTACTGAATGTGACCGTTTTTCAAATGAAATGGGTTTCAAATTTCAAATGTCTATGATGGGACAAATGTCATTTTTCTTGGGATTACAAATTTCACAAAGTCCCGGAGGCATGTTTATCAATCAATCTAAATATGCTAATGAAATCTTAAAGAAATTTGGATTTGACACTTGTGACACCGTTGACACTCCCATGGTGGAGCGTACCAAACTGGATGAGGACCCCTCAGGGGTCATGGTAGATTAAACGAAATATCGTAGTATGATTGGATCCCTGATGTACCTCACAGCTAGTAGACCGATATTCTGTTCGATGTATGCATGTGTGCTAGATACCAGGCTAAGCCTACCAAAAGCACCTTGAAGCGGTTAAACGGGTCTTTCGGTATCTCCAAGGTACCATTAACATGGGACTTTGGTATCCGAAGGACACCAACATGTCACTAACAACATATGCAGATGCAGATCATGTAGGGTGTCAAGATACACGTCGAAGCACATCAGGTGGTGCTCAATTCTTGGGAGAAAAACTTGTAAGTTGGTCTTCTAAGAAACAAATGAGTACGTCGATATCCTCTACAGAGGCTGAATACTTCGCCATGTCATCTTGTTGTGCTCAAATCTTATGGATGAGATCCCAACTATCTGACTATGGCTTTGACTTCAACAAAATTCCTCTGTATTATGATAACAAAAGTGCCATTGCTCTCTCCCGCAACAACGTTCAACACTCAAGAGCAAAGCACATCGACATTCGACATCATTTCATTCGGGAACAAGTGGAAAAGGTGTGGTAGAACTCTACTTTGTGAGAACTGAATATCAGCTAGCAAACATCTTCACTAAAGCACTCCCTCGAGAATGTTTCGAGTTTATTCTTCCACGACTTGGTCTAAAGAGTCTACAACCGGAAACACTCAAACGTCTTCAAGAGGAAGAGGAGGAGTAAAAACTATTCTTCATCCATCTCTTGTAAATATTTATTCAAAAAGCAAAATACAAAATTATAAAACCCTCAAAAGAAAATAGAAAAATATAAAATTTCAAAAAATCCATAAAAATCAGAATATCTATGAAAAAGCTTAAAAATATTTTTTTCCATTTTTTCTTTTATTCGATTTCATCTACGGTCTTTGTGTTGTCACTCTAAGAGTGACACGGGTCTTTAGATGAAGTTCGAATGTACATAAATTGTTTAAAAAAATAAAATAAAAAATAAATTAAAAAATTGAGAGAATGAATGAAATCTCATGCTCTGATTCTAAAAACAAATGTTTGTCACCAAAAAGACAAATGTTTCCTTCACAAATATTTTTCCTTTTATAAATTCTTCTGAAAAATATTTGTTATCTAATGAAAACTAATAGCTTTGAAAAATAACTCGGACTCAATTTTTGAAAATCATCTGGACTTGACATTTGTCAAAATCTCTATCTCTCAATCAACAACTTATGTCATTGATTGAGGGGGAGAATGATTTCAATTAAATCAAAAGGTTATTTGTCATACAATTGGTTCAGACCAAGGCTTATGTCATGTTTTCAAAAGATACTCAAGCATGTTTAATCTTTGGAGTTTAAAGTCTCAGATTTGATCCTTATCGGTTAAATGTTTTCATAAACAAGTCACGATTCTCCTCAAAAGCTTTCAAAAATAATTTAAATCTATAGAGATCACAAATCTCAAATGATTTAAAAATTGTGATCGGAGGAGAATTTGTGATTTAAATTAGATTTAAACTGATAATTCGACAAATGGTTTGTAAGTGATTAGCAAGCTCTCCTCCCTACATGTGCCAAACGATTTCAAATTTTCCATGCACATGTTAAGGGGAGCATCTATATCAAACCAAAAGGATTGAAACGTGATTGATTTGTCTCTAAGTGCAGGTTTTCCCTAATATGTGCAAAACACTCTCAAATCTCGATGCACATATTGAGGGGGAGCAACTTTTGAAAACCACATCCTTTCCCAAAAATATCTTTAATAGTATCTGAAACACTAATTTTGATCGGGAAGGTGATGTAGATATTTTTAGAAAATGTTAATCAATTTGAGTTCTTCCTCTTGCCTCCATGTGCCAAAACGATTTCAAATATTCGATGCACATGTTGAGGGGGAGCTCTTTTTCTGAAATATCAAAAACAATTCAGGTATAACATGCTTTGATAATATATCACAAGTATCTGGATTGATTTTTAAATGGTTTTCAATTGGTTCCAATGGCAACAATACCAAAAAGACTGACCAAATTTACTTTATGTATGGAGATATAAGGATGGTTAGGTTAGGTATTCGTTCCCACGATCCTGCCAGAGCCGGAGGGATCTACCCAGGGACAATCCACTAGATAGTGTAGAGTCCTAAGGTATGATGAAAAAAGGAGAAAAGAGAGGTATGGGAAGAGTGTCGACTGAGAAAGAGCTAGAACTGGAATAAACCCAACAAGGTTCCAGTAATGAAGTCTCGGTAAGCACTGAAGGGGTTGAATAATGAAAAAGAAATGAATATGAAAAGGGTGAAAAGAAATAGCCCTCCAATTATTCAACCTTAGGGCAGAAACCGGGTTCAATACATATGCTACTGGTTGTTACTAAGGTAACACCGGTATTGAAGACAAGACGTCGTGGACCCAGTGACGCATTGCACTACAACTTCCCAAGCTACTCAAGTTCCTCCTAAAAGGACTTGTTTCATTCTCACGGGAACCTACATTATCTATCGACTTTCTCTTAGAGATTGTTGATATTGAAGAAGGAGACCCTCTCCCTAGTCTCCGGCATAGGAACCAAATGTGCACAATTGAGTCTATAGCCACGAGATCATCAATAAATCTCATTAGGACACTGTTAATGAAGACTCTCTGTTTTACACAATGTGGAAAGAGAGAATATATTTTAAGAGTCCTACGCATTATCCTTCTGGTATTGCCAGAACATCTGAGTGGTATGCTAACACATTCACAATGAAGATGGAAAGCCTTCTGGAGCCAACACCAAACAAGCTCTTGGTATGTGGCATGTGAGATCTATCCAATATATCAAACTTGTGACAACTGGATTGAAACAATGAGGCAATTCATTAGTGAATCAATCTTGGTCCAGGAAATGGATTGACGGATAACTTTGAAAAACCGATCGTTGTGCTTAAAATTCTTTTCTCTAGCACATCGACTGTGTATTAATATTTCAAAATAAAAGGTGTTTATGATTGATAACTGATTTTCTTTAAAACTTTCGTTGTATTGCAAAACACTTTATATTGAGCAGTACACGATTGTTTTTCAAATCTCTTTTCATCAATCCGTGAATCTCAAATTCGCTGGTTCACTCACTCTGTGTTGTCTTCTTTGAGATGTTCCGGTTTGAGAACGGCTAGAGCAGCTGCGAAACCCTGTCAAGGAGATTCTTCGGAATTATACCTGATCACAGGCAGTACTTGTACTAATCAATGGGGAACCGTGGGCCGTGTACCTCAATTCAACGAAAGTGATCAAAGACACTTCCGTGCGCTTTATTGCTAACTGTTGTATGCATGTACACCCAACATTTGCAGCTGATCAGAATGGAGAGGTCAATCCATAGCCGCATGCTCATACAACACATTCATATCTAAATAAATCATGATAAGTGCATCAACGACTCTGATATTGTCACTCCATGCTTCTGCTACGCTGCTGCAAATATCATGAATCAACTAAAGCTTCCGCTACTCTGATGAAAAGAAATCATGATCCAGAATGTGAGCATGTCGGTCCAATGTCACAACTTCACATAATGTCAACACTACAAAGGAAGATTCAGAGATTTATGGTAGCTGATGATCTCAAAGCTGGCTCAAAACTCATTATCACGTGGATCAGTTAAAGACCTCCACTTGTATTATCCAAACATGCAAAACATGAAGAATCAAAGACTACGGGCTACAGAGCAAAGAACTTTAACAAGAATCCAAGAACAATCTTAATGTAATATCTGTTTGTATTCAATGTAATTTGAGGTGACCTCCCTTAGGGGGAGATTGTTAGGATTTAGAAAATCCAGTTGTTAAAGTGTCGGTCACCTCAAGTATATGTAATCGTTAGAAAGCTCGTAGTCGTAGTTATTTAATGTTAGTTAGTACTTAGTTAAGTAACACCGTGGAGGACGGACGGGTCTTTACCCACTGTATGCCTGATCCACAGCCCATAGGTGGCGTTTTATGTAAGGTACTATAAATACCCTCTACCTCCCAAGGTAGAGGGTTGGAGCTCATAATAAGATTTTTCTTTCTCTCACTAAGTTCCCAAACCTCTTAACTTTCTCTCTCTAAAACCCTATAGTGTACGCCCCATATTAGTCATGGTTTGATGTGTTTGTGAAATCCAATATGTTACAGAACCATTCAGACCTTAGAGGATATGCTTAGAGCATGTGTCATCGATTTTGGCAAAGGCTGGGAGAGACATCTCCCTTTGGCCGAATTCTCCTTCAACAATAGTTATCATTCTAGCATTAAAGCCACTCCATTTGAGGCATTGTATGGTCGAAAATGTCATTCTCCTGTTTGTTGGGCGGAAGTTGGCGAGAGTCAGCTTACCTGTCCCGAAATCGTTCTAGAAACCACTGAGAAGATAGTTCAGATCCATAATCGTTTGCAAACCGCTCGTGATAGACAAAAGAGTTATGCCGATAGGAGACGTAAACCCTTAAAGTTTGAGGTTGGAGTTCGTGTTATGTTAAAGTTCTCCTTGGAAATGAGTGATTCATTTTGGAAAGCGTGGAAAACTCAATCCCCTATACATTGGTCCCTTTCCAATCCTGGAAAGGATTAGACGAGTAGCTTACCGTCTTGAGCTACCATCGGAATTGAGCAGTGTACACAATGTCTTTCATGTTTGTAATCTGAAGAAATGTCTTTCGGGGGAAAACATAGTTGTACCGTTAAGAGATATCCGTATTGATGAGAAGTTGAATTTCGTTGAGGAACCGATAGAGATCATGGATCGTGAGATTAAACGGCTGAAGCATAGTTGTATTCCGATTATCAAAGTTCGTTGGAACTCCCGACATGGACCGGAGTTCAATTGGGAACGTGAGAATGTATTCCTTCGGAAGTACCCTAAAGTTGTATTCCGATTATCAAAGTTCGTTGGAACTTCCGACATGGACCGGAGTTCAATTGGGAACGTGAGAATGTATTCCTTCGGAAGTACCCTAAACTCATCCTGACACCAAGCAACTCGGAGTGAAACCCGGAACGGGTTTCTTTTGAGGCTGGGAGGCTGTGACAACTGGCAATTAGGGAGCCAATTTTAGGTAACCGCATTACGCTAAACTAAACCAAGTATTTGCCTTTAGAACTATTTTAATCGACCAAGACTTTATTTGATATCGTTTATTGGTTTTTATGATTTATTTTATTATCGTATGAGTTATCGTGTGAGTTTTAACTCTTTTTGTTAGGCACTATTCGATTCAACACAATAAAATCCTAAAACAAGAAATAACGTAACTTTTAAACCGTAACTCGAAACTTGACAAATAAATAGTCAAAACTTGTGGAAAAACATAAATAAACACAATAGAAAGTCGAAGGAACGTCGTGGGACACTCGTAGGACAATATATGAGTTGTAGAATGGGTAAACGGGATAGTTTATGAAAAATCATGACTTTGGCCCCCCAAACGGGGATTGATAGATTGTGTTTGCTAGTAGTAGAAGCCATTTGGTAGTGTTTGGATGGGTGTGGTAAGGTGTACGAGACACAAGACCCACGTATGGGTCGTGGGTGTGGCGTACGTGACCCCTAAGGACCAAGGGTCCGGGTCGGGTTGTTGTGGTGTCTTGTTGGTTGTTGTTGTTGGTGTTTGGATGAGACGTGTGGAGCCGAAAAGCTTCTAGAGCTTGTTTCGTTCACGTGGTCTTAACCGTGACCGTGTCATGACCATTTGGGTCATAACATTGGTTACGGGTATATTTGGTAGTTTGTTTGGATGGCGATATTGATATGGGTTGATTTGAGAATAAGTTGCGCTATTGTGATTATTCACTTGGACTATATTGTAAATTGTCAACTTTGTGCAACGTCGGTGTTACTTTGACTTTTTAGTCATAGTTGACCCCCGACAACGCCGTAACAAGGACTTTAGTATATATTGGACTATAGATTGATTAAAAGCCGAGAAGTCATGACTCGTGCTTGTGGACTCGAAACGAATAACGATTTAAGACTTATATTGAATTTGAAGAAACATATATATATATATATATATATATATATATATATATATATATATATATATATATATATATATATATATATATAGGGAATATATTAGCTACAATTTTTGTAGCCAATTGGCTATAATTTTGTGTGTGTAAATGTGGGTCCCTGATTCTTTTGTGGGTCCGGTTATTTTCTGTGGGGCCCTGATTCATTGCTTATGTATTTTATATGAAGGATTGTAGCTAATTGGCTACAAAAATTATAGCCAAGCTATCCCCATATATATATATATATATATATATATATATATATATATATATATATATATATATATATATATATATATATATATATATATACATGATTAATAAATGGTGGAACATAAATAATAAATGGTTTTCATACTAAAACCATCGATAACAAGACTTGTCTTGTTATTCACTATTTTAAATGGGAATTAACAGCTTAAAATGAAAAGGTTTTCTAATTAAAAAGTATTTAATGTTTCGAGTGCACGTTTATCGAAATGTGCCATTTATGAGCATTTAATACCATTTTCAAGTATTTAATTCTAATTGCGTCTTGTGCATGGATTACGGATGACCTAACATTAATAGCGTCGATCCACGTCGATAACGGACTTATTAGGTTGACGAATCTAATAAGAGCCCGATAGGTACGTAGGATAACGTTATTAATGGGTGAATTATCCTCATGACTCGTTAGGATGCGACCGGTTTATGGGATAATAAGCGACACGGATAAATAATTGGGTTTATTGAGTTGACGAATTCGATAAGGTCTACTATGTATTCCGAAACTTATTGGACTATGGAGCTTATCGCTTAGACGTCTCATTGTGTTGCATTGAGTTGCATTGTGTTTGTTTGAGTGCATTCATGATATCATGTTAAGTCGATACACACACACGACGATACGAAACGCTAGGACTAAACGTGAAACAAGACATTTTTGGAGATAAAGAACAGGAATACATTGGGTAGATAACGTTGATTTTGCGAAATATATATTAAAATTGGTTTATATTAACAGGTTGTGTTGAGTCAGTAGTTGTTGAGCCGTGTTAGTTGTTATCTTCTTACTAGTGTTTGTTTGTGCGTTGCTTGCTTGAGGTGAGTTTCATAGCCCCACTTTTATCTATGTTTTTAACTAATTTGGGGTGAGAAATCATGCTACTCTTCTGGACCTTTTAAACTATTTTGATTTGCTTATGTGCTTGACTGTTTAGATAGATATGTGGTATTTGTTGCCTTAGTCTAGGGTAGCAATCTTAATTGCTATGACACTTGCCTAGCTAAGTATAGACTTTTACCTCGACCTAGTCCAGGGTAGCAATTGTTCTAGACTTTGCTACGACTGCGCTGGCTAGTGTCGCTTAGGGGCCCTACTATGACGTCGGATATGATATTGATGATATTGTTGATTGTGATATTGGTATGTGATTCGTATATGATTGGTATGATGATGTGTATCTATCTTAGGTCTCGCATAGCAAATAAACTCCTACAAGTCCACTATTTTAAACTTGAATTTAAACTTATGAACTCACTAGCGTTAGCTGACCTTTTAGCATGTTTTTCTCAGGTATTTAAGTGATGTTTGGAGTGCGTGTTCTGTGGAAGCTTGGCAAGGAGACATGGTTGAAGGATCATAATCAAACTCTGATAATATTATGGGGACCTATTTTATAAATTATGTTGGGCCTTATATTTACTTTTGGGATGATTTTTTTGGATAATTAAATTTGGGATTGGTTTTTGAGTTATAAATGAATATCTTGTTTGCTATACTTGTGTGATGTACCAATCCATGTAACGCCCCGAAAACTTGATTAAGTCTTCCTTGCCGAGATTTGGGGGTGTTACAGCTCCAAACCGGAACCTAAGTATGAGATGGCAAGTATCAGAATAATGATAAACGTTTGGTTCACGACCAAAATGATAGAGCATTGAATATACAATTCAATAGTGCGATATTAGCGTTGTTTTCACTTGTGTGGATAGTGCTTAAAGTTCAAATTTAAAAGATGTGCTATATCTACTTAGTTTGTTATTCTTTAGAAATTCACACCTTATATAATTGAAATGTTTTCCGTTGCCGATTTATAACGATGTTGCCAAGAGTTGGTTTTACTCACTTTTAGGATGTGTCGATATTCTATAACGATTTCATATATTTATATACTTATAAATATATATTGGTTTATTTAGTTATCGACGTAAAAATTCTCGTATATGGACACTAGGTCATCAAAATACACGTTTTTATTAAACCGTTATAAGTTTACAAGTTTTCTAAATATTTTTCCAAATTTACACTTTTTACCCTCAAGTTTCCAAATTTACACTTTATACCCTTATACTTTGAAAAAGTGGCAATTTATATCCAAATATGTTTCTTACTCAAAATAAGCAATATTTATAGTTTTGGTCCCTTAAGAAATTGTTTTTACCCATATTAGTCCAAAAAGTTATATTTACACTTTCGGTCCTCAAAGTTTTGAATTTTACACTTTTGACACCAAAACTTTAGTTACCTTTTAAAACAAGTTTCTTATATTTACTGTTTCTACCACGAATTTTACATGCACACGTACAATGCACATATATACACTTTAACTTTCCAAAATGTTTAATATTTACCCGAAAATTGTAACTTTTGCAAATTAGGTCCAAAATTTATGTTTCAAATTTATTTAACTTGTTTAACTTCCACATTAGCTTATGATTAGCTTATGGACCTACTTTTATCATTAACAGGTCAGGTAAACACTAATTGGGCCATGGTTTTTAACTCATTTGGGCCTTAAGGCCCGTTATGGGTTCGTGTGTGTTTTAAAGGCAAAACATGACTTAGGGGAGGGTTTTAAGAGTTTCTTAGGTCGCTTTTAGTGTTGTTAACTTGGTATAATGTGTACTTATGGTTTCATTCGCAAGAACAAGTGTTGAGTGATGTTGATAAATGTTGTACGCGACATAAGGTTTAAAAGAAAAGGGTATCGAGACTTGTAAGTATCACAATTATGTTTTATAATCTTGGTTGTTGTAAAAAACGTTTTCTCTTGGTTCCTTACGTCTTGAAGACTCATTTACATGTTATAACACATTAATTCGACAACTAGCTTACTTAGGATTAATAACAATTCTTACGTGTGATAAAGTATTAATGAGATAAATGAAATGTGAAAAGGGTTGAAATGAACTTACAACACCCTAAGGTGGTGATGAGATTCGTAGTGTTTTGAACGTGACCAAAAGACTCCCTTGTTAAGTATGAGTTTGTAGGTTCATCAAAGTGTTTAGGAGTTGGGTTTTATAGTAGAAAATAGACATGGTCCTTACTATATTTTATGTAGGTCTCCTCCTAGTTACAAGAAAAAGAAAATGTTGTATTTTTGTGTCCATGAACATGCTCGATCTGCAGCCCCAAACATGGGCATGATATGGTTTGGTCTTGTCAATTTTTGGCATGGGAAACATAAAACCCTTTGGATAATGAAGTCAAAAGAGTCAAAGGGTGTTTAGGATATTATAATATTGTTGTTAGGGTGGCTTGGTTGTGCTTGTCTCCTCTTGATCACACACACACGCAAGGATAGATTGACCAAATTTATGTGTTTGTATTTTATGTTTGTGTCTCGTTTGTATTCACATAAACATGAAAATGTTTCCATCAAATTTAACTTGCAACCAAATTTGACTAATATTAAGAGTGTGTTGGGCTTAGCAAGGGAAAGAATGGGCTAGGCCCAATGGAAAGTTACTAGAGGGGTTGGGTTGGGTTGGTGGTTAACGAGCCCAAGGAGAGAAACAAAAATAAGGATTGGGTCGGTTGGGCTTAGGGAGCCCGTTAAGTAAAAATAAATAAATAAAAGTTATTATATATATTTTATATAATAAAGAAATAATATTATCGAGATCGAGGTAAATTTGATCGGGTCACAAGGTTGTATTTTAAGCTTTTATTTTGAGGTTTACGATGCACATGCCAAGTGATATACAAAATCGATCTCAAGAAAATTTTATGGTTCCAAATCCGTGATTTATTCATGATCAGTTAGTTAATGACATTTGCATTTTTCAGGGAGCTTACAGTACCTACCCCTTAAGAGAACTGCGTACCTCAGTTTAACTCGCAGAGGTTGTCGTAGGTTATTCAGTGAACAGGTGCGGATATTTGGCACGCATTAGATCCTCGCACTCCCAGGTGTACTCAGCACCTCTTTTCTTATGATTCCATCGAACTTTGGCAATAGGAATGCAGCTTTGCTTTAATCTCTTGACATCCCTATCCATGATTTCTACAGGTTCTTCTACGAAGCTAAGTTTGTCATTGAGTTGAATGTCCTTTAGAGGAACAACAAGGGTTTCATTGGATAGACATTTCTTTAGGTTAGACACGTGAAAGGTATCATGTACCCGACTGAGCTCTTCTGGAATCTCGAGTTTATACGCCACCGAAACCAATTCTCTTCAGAATTTTAAATGGTCCTATGTATCGGAGTTTGAGTTTTCCTCATTTGCCAAATCTGACCATTCCTTTCCAATGAGATACCTTTAGCATAACTCTGTCTCCTACTTGGAATTCCATGGGCTTTCTGCTGACATCAGCATAACTCTTTTGTCTATCTCTTGTTTCTTGTAGGTGTTGCTTGATTTGCATTATTTTCTCTGTTGTTTCCTAAACAATTTCGGGCCGATAAGTTGTACCTCTCCAACTTCTGCCCAGCAGACGGATGATCGACATTTTCGTCCATAGAGTTCTTCGAATGGAGCTGCTTTGATGCTGGCGTGGTAGCTGCTATTGTAAGAAAACTCCGCCAATGATAAGTGTCTATCCCAACCTTTTCTGAAATCGATCACGCATGCTCTAAGCATGTCTTCCAAGGTTTGGATTGTCCTTTCACTTTGTCCGTCGGTTTGAGGATGGTAGGAGGTACTCATATCCTATTGGGTACCCATAGCTCGTTGGAGTGTTTGCCAGAATCTCGAGGTGAATTGGCTATCACGATAAGATATGATATAAATCGGTACCCCGTGGCGAGAAACAATCTCCTTTAGATATAACCGAGCAAGCGTACTCATCTTATCGGTTTCTTTGATAGGCAAGAAGTGAGCTGATTTGGTGAGACAGTCAAAAATGACCCATATGGTGTCAAAACCGTTTAAAGTTTTCGGCAGTTTAGTGATGAAGTCCATGGTGATCCTTTCCCATTTTCAAACGGTAATTTCAGGTTGAGTTAACAATCCGGATGGGTTCTGATGTTCTGCCTTGACTCTAGAGCATGTTAGACATTTTCCAAAGCATACTCGCGATATCGGCCTTCATGTTTGGCCACCAATACGAAGTTTAAGATCTTGGTACATTTTGTTGGGACCGGGATGGATGGAGTACTTAGATTTATGAGATTCATGCATGATGAGTTCACGGATACCTCCGTAAAGTGGAATCCAGCTTCTTCCTTGAAACACAACATTCCATCCGATCTCTTCACAAATCCATTTTCATTCTCCGGCATGCCATAAATTTTCTCTTTTGGTCTGTTTGCTTCTTTAAGTGCTTCAATCTGAGCATCAAGAATTTTTGATGGAAGGGGTGAATTAATTACCATTCCCAAGGATCTCACTCTAAGCGGCTTAGGGCGATCTTTCCTACTCAAGGCGTCTGCCACGACATTCGCCTTTCCGGGATGGTAGCGGATCTCACAGTCATAGTCACTGAGCAATTCTAGCCATCGGCGTTGTCGCATGTTCAGTTCCTTTTGATCCAAGATGTGTTGAAGGCTTTTATGATCAGTGTACACTATGCATTTGGTTCTATACAAATAGTGTCTCCATAACTTAAGAGCAAATACAACTGCTCCTAGTTCCAGATTGTGAGTGGTATAATTTTTCTTATGAGTCTTGAGTTGACGGGAGGCGTAAGCAATTACTTTGTTCCTTTGCATTAGAACGGTGCCTAGACCCAAGTGTGAAGCGTCGCAATATACCACAAAGTCTTCTACTCCTTCGGGTAAAGCCAAAATTGGAGCTTCACAAAGCTTTTGCTTTAGGAGTTGGAAAGCTGACTCTTGATCGGTTCCCCACTCAAACTTCTTCATTTTCTGAATTAGTTCCGTCAACGGTTTGGCTATCTTCGAGAAACCTTCGATAAATCTCTAGTAATAACCAAATGAGACCTAAAATTGTCGAATCTCGGTGGGGTTGGTTGGAGCGGTCCAGTTCTTAACAGATTCAATCTTTGCTGGGTCCACATGAATGCCTTGGTGTCAATTACATGACCAAGAAATTGTCTGGATCTGATATCACATTTGGAAAATTTAGCATCATTCTTCATCTTTGAGTAATCCTAAGACAGTTCTCAGATGTTCCGCATGTTCTTCCTTATCACGAGAGTAGATGAGAATATCGCCAATGAACACGATGACAAATTTATCCAAGTAGGGTTTACAAACTCTATTCGTTAGATCCATGAATACAGTCGGCGCATTGGTTAGACCAAATGGAATAAATTGAAACTCATAATGACCATAACGAGTTCGGAAGGCTGTTTTAGGAATATCGTCCTCTTTCACTCTTAGTTTATGGTATCCAGATCTTAAGTCAATTTTTGAGTATACACTCGATCCTTGTAACTGATTGAACAAATCATCAATCCTAGGCAAAGGATATCGGTTCTTGATTGTGAGCTTGTTCATATCTCTATAACCGATGCACATTTGAAAAGATCCATCTTTCTTCTTGATGAACAAAACCGGTGCTCCCCAGGGTGAGGAACTCGGTCCAATGAATCTCTTGTCGGACAATTCTTGTAGTTGTTTGGATAACTCCTGCATTTCGGATGGTGCCAGCGGTATGGTGCTCGAGCTACGGGTGTAGCTCCAGGCACTAGATCAATTTGAAATTCTACTTGACGGGCAAGTGCAAGACCGGGAAAATCTTCGGGAATACTTGGGAATTGTTTAACTACAGGCACATCCTCCAGTCGCCTCTCTTTGGACTTCTTTTCCGTTACCGGAGCTAAGAAAGCATGACATCCCTTTTCTATATACTTCACAGTCTTGATGTAGGATATGATGCTCAAGTACTTCTTACTTTGATCCCCGTGGATAACCAAGGTTTCACCATTGATTGGAATATGAACAATTTTCACGTCGCATATAATTCTTGCATGGTGTTTAGATAACCAGTCCATGCCAATAACTGCGTCGAAACTACCAAGCTTGATCGGCAAAAGATCTATAAAGAATGGTTGGTCTTGCAAAAGCATTGGACAATTGCGGATTACAGTGTTGGTTCCTATTATCTTTCCGTTGGCATTCTATTTCATAAGTTGTGTCTAAGGTAGTTGGGGTGATTTTAAGTAAAGGTGCAAAGGTAGCAGATACAAAACTCCTATCGGCTCCAGAATCAAACAAGATTTTTGTAGAATGATTGTTAAGGGAAAGCGTACCGTTACGATGTCGGGGTTTAATGGAACATCTCCATCTCCTAACATAGATGCCCTTGCACGCGCATTGTTGTTTTGAGCGGCATTCCTCTTTGGGCATTGGTTCTTGAAATGACCCTTCTCTCCATATCCATAACAGGTTTAGGTTTGCAGTGCGTGTTGTTTCCATTTGCAGGGTTTCGGAAATTTCTAGCTTGATGACCCACCTTGTTGCATTTCTCGCACTTTACAGTTCATGGTCCAGAATGATGCAACATGCACTTAATGCACAGGGGATGAGGTCCAACATATCCCCTACCTGCAGTTGGGGTAGCAACATAAGCCCTTGTGCCTTTTGCCTTCGGTTACATTGATTATGGTGGTGGTTTCGTTCGATGGTACTTGATTGTTGTTGTTGTTACGGTTGTTGTTGTTTTGGTGGTTATTATTGAATTGAGATGAGTTTTGGTGATGGGGATTGGGGTTCATGTTTCTTCGGTCATCAAACTTTCTTTTGTTGTCATTCGAGTTCCGTGCGGTTCCAAGCTTGAGTTGGTTCCATAAGACGGTGTGAAACAGTGACAACTTCTTCTACGATCTTAGGGTTAGAAGCGATGACATCTCCTTCAATAATTTGTGGCAAACTCCCGATGAGACTTTCCAAAAGCTTGTCATTTGTGGGAAACATGTTAGGACACATGGCTCTCAGCTCGTGGAATCTTTTGAAGTACATCTTAAGATCATTACCCTTAACAATCAGATGGTAGAATTCGTCCTCTAGTTTCTTGATTTCAGTTCTTGGACAATACTGTTTCATCAATAGTTGCTTCAGATCGGACTAGGAAATCTTACAAGCTTCTTCCGTTCCAATAGGTTGAGCATGAGCTTTCCACAATGACAATGCATCTTCTAGCAAAGTTCCAGTTGCAAACTTGACTTTGCAATCATCCGTCAGATCACTTAGGAGGAACACGGTTTGACCTCTCAAACCAGTGAAGAAGACCAATAGCACCTTCGGTTCCTTAAAGAAGGTAGGCTTGCAGCTCATGAATCCTTTGTAGCTACATTTGCGCTACAAGATACTCACTTTGGTTGGTCTGATTGTCGGTTTCATTAGAGTTTGCAACCTTAATGGCGCGTCTTTGCTTTAGCAGCGTGTGCGGCCAAATGCGGGCGCCTCGGCCTCACATGCAGCTTCAACTTCTCATGCAACCGACTTCGTGCAATTTCGCTTCCGTGCTACAGCTTCGGCTTCAAGTGCAACTTGCAGCAACACGTTAAACGACAATACGTGCGGCTTGAAAGCGACCTCACCAGCATGTTTGGCGATGGCAGCACTAACACTGTCAGCGACTATCTTGCGAACAGCGGTTGGAGTTATGGTAGCGGATGAGGTAGCTTTCTTCTTGACCATTTTTTTTAAATTACCAAGAGATAAACACCAGAATCTTCAAGTTTGTAAAACATCAAATCTTCCCACTAAAACCACTATTTGGTGTTCACATCTTGACACCCACTAAAACCTAATTCCATGCCTCTCTTTATAAACTAGAGAGTCTAGGGTTACAAATGATTACTATGGACTAAATAATAGATACTTCTTTAACAAGTAGGTCCCTTGTCTTTCTTTGTCTTCATAAGTCCTTCATCTTTCCTATTTTGTCATATCAACTCAATTATATTTCCCAACAATCTTCCCCTTGTTGATAATGACAAAACCAATAAGCACAAAATTCCCTTGAAGTTAATATGATGAAAGATAAACGAACTTCCCCTTACACCATCAAGGATCTTCAAGCTGCAAAACATCAAATCTTCTTCCCCTTTTTGTTATTATTGAATAGGGGTCTTCTATATATATGCAACTTGAATAACACTTCCCCTCAAGTGGTGCATGTAGATGGTTAAACATTTAATCAATAAGCTTCCCCTGAAACTAATATGTTTACCATCTCTTGAATCACGAACTCTTTAGGCTTTATGTAATGATTCCTGATGAAGAAAGAGTATAACGAATTTGATGAAGAAGTAGAATTTCCCAAACTTGTGTCTTATGTCTTGTACTATCTACGTGACTCCGAACTCATACTCCCATAAAAAGTATAAGTAGACAAAAACCTCTTGACAAATCCTCAACTACATGAGACACTGAGCTCAATAACGTAACTCCTTAAAGTGATAGCAAATGTGAGCATTAAGCACCATTAGTTTGTAGATCACACACCTTTGCTAGATTCGTCAAGTCTTTGTCACATCTCTATAAAGTACGAACAAGTTATCTCAAAATGTTGTAAGTCATTTGAGGATAAGAACAAGCACCTGTGAAACTCAACTACAACATCAAATAAGCAATATTCAATTGTCTTTGTAATCACATCTTCAAATAATTTCTAAAATGAGCCATAAAATGAATAAGTATAAACTGAAAGAATTCCAGTTTTGTTCGAGTTCCAAAACACTGTGTCACTCGATATCGTATAATCTCGGGCCAATGAACAACAATCTCCAAATCTTTTAACCATGTAAACCATCTCATAATATGAAACAATTGCTAACCATTATACTCGATCATAATATAAAATGATTGTTAACCATTATACTCACCGACCATGTGATCAAGTTTTCAACCAATCATATCTTTAGAAAGTCACCGTCCCATGTAATAATCAACCATGAAGTAATGTTTTCAACCGTCCCATTAATAAAAGCCACCGACCATACTGTTTTTATAAGAAAAACATTGACCCAATGATTATAACCTCCACCGTCCCATGTGAGGTCCAATAACATTATTTATCCAAGAACCTTAATCAGATAACCATGCATATTGTCCAAATTACTAGGTTATTCCACCATACCTTGCGACAAAATATATGGAGCAGTATAAAGTTGGGACTAACTTTCACGTGTAGGTAAGCATCCAAAACAGTGGTATAAACACAAACCAATCGTAGGAAAGTTGACCCACACGACCGAGTACTAAAGTGTGTTACGGACTTAACTTACAAACCGACAGTACAAAGTTGTAGCCATGTAGTATTAACCGGTTCCAAGTGACAGTATTAACCTTGTATGAACAGTATTAATGACCAATACTAACCTTATGTAAGAGCAGTACAAACTGAATAAACCCTTGTATCTATACTCTTCCTCTCTCAGATTCATTCAAACACCAAGAGCAATCTGAATCACCAAGAACTGTGACACGAGTAACTTTTAGTAGCAACATGAACACGAACGGATCCCTCTTCAATACACCCAAACGCATTCACTTGTAGTTCGAAGCTTTGTACACGCTTATACTCCTAAATCCCATATCACCGACCAATGAATAAATTCATAGCAGCATAAGCTTGAGCATCTTTTTGTTTAATCAATACCAAAGAAACCCTAAGGAATGATTGTACATAAAAACCCTAATTTGCATTTACCATATCATATGTTGTTGAGAACCAAAACCTTAACAAACATTAGGTTTTTAAACGTCATTAATATCCCAAGTTCACATGATATAACATCAACCAATGATCGTATGACAATGATGGAGCAGCAAATACAAAATGAATAAGAACAAACCCTAAAAATTCAAGAAATTTACCTACCTCTACAGCAGAATTTAAGACTGAATAACTTACTCTCGAGGCCTCGGATGGAAGATCCATCGGTGAAAAGTTAGCCAATATTACGAGAACGTCCACAAAAATTTCGTCCCGATCCAACGGTTAACGCGGTATCGCCTCTTGAAAACGACCGCAGAAAGATACGGAAATTTGTAACAACTTCGAATTTTGCATCTTTTCATCGAAAAACCTTGTAGATCCCTATATCAAGAGCTCCCGCTCGATACCAATTGTTAAAGATCGTTTATGAGCATTAGGGATTAACAATAACAATGATAATAGAATGCACATCGGATTAACGAAACATCATTGTTATTATTAAAGGTTCCTCGCCATCATCTCTACTCTACTAATCACTATGATATTAGATACTAATCTAGGCGTTTACAAGAGAACATACGTCTAGGAACACACATACACACACTATTTGGTGTTCACATCTTGACACCCACTAAAACCTAATTCCCTGCCTCTCTTTATAAACTAGAGAGTCTAGGGTTACAAATGACTACTACGGACTAAATAATAAATACTTCTTTAACAAGTAGGTCCTTTTTCTTTATAAGTCCTTCATCTTTCATATTTTATCATATCAACTCAAATATAATTCCCAACACCAGGCATTTTGAGGGGGAGAAATGAGCTTGAGGCAAGATTAGAAGCTGCTCAAGGTGATGTGTGGAAGTGGAAGATTTACCTGGTGCTCAGTTGGATATTGTTGTTGATTGTTTATGCATTGGGATACTTGTTTAGCTTTTTTGTAATGAGGCCAGATGGTTAATGTTCATTATCTTGATTTGTAGTAACGTTGTGTCCCAGAAGGTTATGAATCTTGTTATTATGCTCAGTTTACCGTATGTTTATGCACATGGTTAAGATTAAAGTTGACTTTTAATTGTCAACATTTTTATGAAGTATTCAGTTTGGTTTGTTTTTTATTTTTAATGCCTTATGGTTATGCACATGGTTAGCAATTTGTTTAGGTTTGACTTTTAATTGTCAACATTCTTATGAGGTTTTGGCCTTGGTTACTTTTGATACAAATTATTCACACATCAAGCTTAGTCAATCTATAAAAATACACAAACATGACATGATTCCATAGTTAATACAAATGGATATAATTCCAAATGCATAAAATTGCATACTTTTCGAAGCATGAGAATTACAGTTAGGCACACACATATGTTTTTAGAGTACATAACTTGTCCATAGGAAATAAACTAGATGAAAAATTGTCTAGTTAATTAGCATAACATAATTGACCCATGGTGAGGCCATCATTCTTTCCAGGTGCAACCTTGTTGCCTAGTCATTCTTCGTATAGTAGGTTGGGTTGAAGCGGCTTGCACATCACTTGACTGCGGTGAGAATCGACTGTGATTGAGCATGTTCTGGGATTGACACTGGGATTGCTCATGTGTCTTTGGGATCGGCAATTGCTTCATCTTGATGTTCTTTGGGATTGAGAGAGGGATTCATTTTCTATCATGGGATCTTCGTTGCTTCATCTTGATGGGATTGAGACAGGGATGCATCATGTATGATGGGATCTTCAGTTGCTTGATCTTGAGTTTCAGATTGAACACGACTTCCTTGAACTGCACTAACTTGACTTTCAACAACACCTATACTTTCAACTTCTTTATCTGCTGCTACTTTGTTACCTTCAGGATGTGTCTTCTTTCTGCAACTTTTTAGGCACTTGTTTGATATTTCCCTTAGGGCCAGTTTGACTACTTTGAGCTCCACCATGCCCTAGACATGTTTTCCGGTTGTGTCCAGCAATGCCACAAATACTACACTTAACACTCTTCCAAGCCCTTGACAGATTACCATTCTTCACAATCCATTCACTTTCAGGAGCTATCCTAACTCTTTTTCTACCTCTTGACCTAGCCGGAGTTGTTTTGGCTTTCGGTGGAACAATTATTGTTGGCACAGTTGATTTTTCCCAATGTTCGTTGCTAGTAACAAGGATGAGCCCATGTTTCTACAACTCCTACTTGTTGCCCATTTAAAGCCATATTCCAATTGGTAGCAACATCATGTTTACATGGTAAACCTGTTATCTCCCATCTTCTGCAAGTACAAGACTTTTCTACAATATTAACTACACATTGGTCACCCCATGGTCCACTAATCTGAAACTTACTTCCCCCATTCCATAAAACATTATACTTAACAGCCTCTTTCTTAATACCCTCTAGCATGTGTTGTACATTTGGTGTTTGTGGCCTATTACTCTTCTCAATTACCTCACAACATGCATTATCCTCTTCATACAGTGTTCCCTGATGTATTCTAAGGCTGTAGTAATTGGTTTGTTTAAACCTTCAATTACTTTTTCATGAAACACTTGACACATGTTATTAAGTAACACATCAGAATGACCTCTCCCTAAAGATTACAAATAAAAATTTATTAATTATAACTGTTTATACTTCATTAAGAAATACAAATTAACTGAAACAAATAGATGACTTACATGAAAAATGTGACCTTGACCAATGGATCGATGCTATATTACTTAACCAATCATGGGCTGGTTGATTAAATTTCTTGAAATCAACCATAGCTGTCTCAAATTGTACAATAGTTGAGGCATTTGCACATTTCCACAGATGGTCTTTAAATGCCCTACCTTTCCATTGAAGTTTCATTTTATCATGAATGCTTCTAATACAAAATCTATGTTCTACAGATGGAAAAACATTTCTTAAATCTCCATTGATATCCTGCATAAAATCATATATGTTTACTGTTTCAAAACAGAGAGACTTTAATTCATGAACAGGTTAAGGGAGTACCTTTTGCATGTCAATAATAAAAGTGATGATTAAGTTTGGCTCAAGTGCTATATCATCGGATAAACAATGAAGAAACCAAGTCCATGATCCTATGTTTTCTGATTGACAGCAAAGCATAAGCTAAAGGGTATATACCATTGTTGCTATCAATTCCCACATCTGTCAGTAGTTGACCATTCAAAGGACCATGAATTGGAAAAGCATCCAACCCAACAACAATCTCCTACACGCTTTAAATCCTTCCTTCAGTGCACCTAAACAAACATACATTCTCTTGAATTCTCTTGTTGGAAGAGCCTCATATGTAGGTCGTTCCACATTCATTAGATCTTGTTGTATTAGGGTTTCTCTTACGCAACTCTTGAACATAATCTCTCAAGATGGTAAATTGTAGCTTGAATTCACCCCGATTCTGTTAATGCTAAGTTTTGGCCCTTAAAACCTTCGCATGGACACTTCAAGCTTGAATTGGTTGGTAAGTTGATTATAAGCAGACTTGACAGAACCCGTGGATTGGTTTCAATTTGTACTGTAATTTGCTTTGAGATATAGTTAAGGTCAAAAGTCTGACTGCCCTTGATTGCAAACAAGTGTGTTGCTCATTATATTTTCGGTGACCATTGACTGTCTCACCATGCATGCCGACAAATAATAGCCATGGGCAGAGTATTTGGGAAGGGTCATTTTTGCCACAAAGCAATGCATTTATACCCCTTTTGGTTAATGGACTTCTAGATGGGCCTATATCCAGTCCAGGACCTTCACTTGGGCCAGAAAGTGGAACACAACCCTTACTTCTGACCCTTATTCTTGTTTTGCCATTCTTCATAAAAATCAACTCCCTTATAGTTTATATTGAATGCTCTCTTACCTTTTTTTGACATCCATTGCAGTAGGAAAGTCCTGACCACAATAGAATAATGTGGTATAAACTCCAGATGCAAACTCTGCCCTACCCCTTGGCACATGAGACTTACCTTCATGTGGGTAAGAAACATAATCACTGTAAAAGACATCATCAACCATCACGGGTAAATCATTTTCCAAATGCATGTCATCACTTATATTAGTGGTTGTTCTTGCTTTACCTAACTCATTACTCTGACTTACTTGGACCAAAGCAAGTTGTGCATCATTCTCCTGACAAGTATTCCTTTCATTTGCTTTAATTGAATCATCAACTACATTGCCTAAGTCACTAGTCTAAGTCACTTGGAACAAAGTAGCATCAACAACAAGATCCTCTTCCATGTTATTGGCATAAACAAATGCGCTTCCTACTTCCCCTAAATGCTTATCCTGAGTCAATTGGAACAAATTTACATCAACATCAGGCTCCTCAAACCTGTTATTGACATCAACTAGTGCTCTTCCTATTTTCTCTAACTGCTTTCCCTGAGTCACTCGGAACAGATTAACCTCAAAATTATCAGGCTCCTTAATAGTATTGTCCTTATCCATAAGTACTAAAGCACGATCACTATTATGAACAGGTTGGCTGGCAAATGATGTGTCTAGGGTGAAAAATACAGGCTCAATGTTTGGCAAGTTACTAGATTCACCAATATAATTGAGGTCCATAGGTACTTGTGTAAGTTGCATAAAAGGATCTAGTGCAGGCTCATTATCAAGATCATCTAAAACCAATCGTCTACAACAAGATTTAATAGCAGCACTAGCAACTTTTCTACTATTTTCATCCATCTCCCAAAATTGAATAGATTGTGGGGACATTTTAGACAACTCTAATCTTGTCTTACCTATTTCCACATACACATCTATCAATTTATGGTCTTTGACAAGGTCTTTCAACAACTTAAGATTAGCGACTTCACGAAAACTAAATAATCCATCATCCAATGTACTACCAGGCTTAACAAAGTAGTAATAATTGGTTTGTCCATTATCATAACCGATTTCGATCATGAGAGCATCCATTTCATCAACAAATACCTCATTGATTTCAACATAATCAACTTGGCATTCCTTACCTCCATCATATATTATACCGGACAGGTATTTGAATGTACCTTTATGATGGAACCTCATACTAAAAGAACACGGTCGATCCATCTGTATAAAAAATGTAAAAAAACATTGTTACGATAAACTTACCTAAAAGGGGAATAACTTAAAGAATCGTACTAATATATAGGTGTATACGATTATAACAAAAAATGAAAAAAAAAAAAAACACTTACCATATCTCCTAATTGCAGAGTTTTCCTCCTTCTCAGGGTCATCAAATAAAGGAGGTTCTCTGATTTGCCATAAAGTAAATCCAAGGTTGCTACTTGTTATTTTCTTACTTAGATTATTGGATTTGATGATTGACATTGCATTAGGATTTTTTGGGTAGGCTTTCGAAACAAGTTTGGGATGACCAATGAGTACACAACTTAGTTATATTAGACATTATGGCAGAAAATTGGATTAGACATCTGCTACATAGTACATCAAGGTAATAAGACGATTCTACCCTAACAATAAACGGATAACAGGATTTTATGGAATATAACATGACTTTGACCTGGGCATTAATGGTCAAGGGACTCATTTAGCCTATAAAACGCATACTTTGAATTACCGACAATGAAAATGACAAGTTTTGTCCCCGCGTGATGTTTCGGGAGAAGTTTTGGAAAGAAAAAAAAAAATTGTAAGGTGAGTGTTTACTAAGAGGAAGGGTGTTTTGTTTATTTTCAAGGCAAATCAAGTCCTAAACACACCTCCTGTTGCCTGAGATGAATCGTGAAACGAAATCACAGTAGCACAAGATCACCATTCACCCATCAAAAACTCTTCTTCTCAACTCAAATAACCCATGGCTCCACCAGCTCAATCACAGCGATCGGGGTCCCCATCACAACCCTCAGGCAAAGGCGAAGTCTCAGATCTGAAACTCCAACTCCGGCAGCTCGCAGGCACTCGCTTACCCGGCACAGACGACTCAAAACGAGACCTTTTCAAGAAAGTAATCTCCTACATGACAGTCGGCATTGATGTCTCATCCCTTTTCAGCGAAATGGTCATGTGTTCCGCCACATCCGACATTGTCCTTAAAAAGATGTGTTATTTATATGTCGGTAACTACGCCAAGTATAACCCTGATCTTGCTTTGTTGACTATTAATTTCTTGCAAAGGGATTGTAAAGATGAGGATCCTATGATTAGAGGTTTGGCGTTACGGAGTTTGTGTTCCTTGAGAGTTGGCAATTTGGTTGAGTATTTGGTTGGCCCGCTTGCGAGTGGGTTGAAAGATGGGAATAGTTATGTTCGGATGGTTGCGGTTGTTGGGGTTTTGAAATTGTATCATATTTCGGCTACTACGTGTTTTGATGCTGAGTTTCCGGTTATGGTTAAGAATCTTATGCTTAATGATCCTGATGCGCAGGTGTGATGCAACCCGATTGGTTCTTCTAGTTTTGAATTTTAATGATGACTCAGATATGCCTATTGAAGCTTCCTTTAGTTTAGGTGAAGTTAGTTAGTTATGCATTTTGTTTAAGGGGTTGAATGTCGATAAAAAACATTAGTCTTTGTTCTTTGTACCATCCTATGCAGCTTAGAGGGTGTTTGTATTAGCTTATTTTGTGGGCTTATCTGCTTGTTAAGATTCCAAAAAGCCGATAAGCTCACTTTCTTAGGCTTATGATATGCTCAAGTTGATAAGCATAAAAAAGTGAGCGTATTGGCTTTTCAAAATCTTGATAAGCTGATAAACGACAAGATAAGCTAATACAAACATCTCCTCAAGTGAGCTTTTGTATCATGTGAGAGTTAGTTAGTGTTTGTTATGCTTTAATATATGTCATAAATGAATGGGTTATTATACTGGGATGGAAAAAGAAACGCGTTAATTTACCATGTTTTAATGGAATGGACATCTTATCGAATGCAAGACTACATTCGATCGATTTTACTCCTGGGAAAAGTTTTTTCTTTTTCATTATGAGGCATGCTGACAAAGATGATTTGCATAATAAGGTGCATAGGTGGTACAAACTGTTTTCCCACATTATCATTGTTTCTAGTAGTGTTAGGAACTTTTTGGTGTTTGGAAATGAAGTGGGTATTGGCAATCATTAAGATCGTCTACTCATATAACAGACCTTCTGAACTTCTATTTCTCCAGCACCGCATCAATATTATGTTTTTGTTGCATTAACAAATTATTTCAGCTTTAATACCTTTTAATTGCAATATTAGTCATTTAGCCCCACTCTGTAGCTTTGATGCTTACCCTTTTTTTGTGCTGGTTTTCTTGTAATAGACATGTTTAATTTTAATGCAATCCTAGATGATGTTTATTAGATCTTAGTAATTTGTTTCTGTATGCCATTGTGATTCTTGCGACGTGACCAAAGTGTAGCCGGTATATAGTTCACCAATGTTACTGTTTATTTCAGTTTTAAGGTTTGAGAATCTTTAAGTTAATCTTGTAAAACTACGCAGGTGGTTGCAAATTGTTTATCTGCTCTCCAAGAGATCTGGGGCTTGGAAGCTAGTTCATCTGAGGAAGCAGTAAGGGAGAGGGAGGCCTTAATTAGCAAACCAATAATATATTACTTTTTAAATAGGTATGGTTTAACTCTTAAATTACATGATACTTGTATGCGATTCTTTGTCTGTGAACATATTTATTGCCTTTATAGTTCAAGTTGGACCCCAAACAGTTAATGGTAGGTACTGCTATTTATTTATTTATTTATTTATTTTTTTTTTCGTTTCTTTTATTGGGTTGGAAAAAGATTCTTAAAAACAAGGAAGCGAACTTCTTACGGATTTTCTTTCAAACTTTTTAACAGCCCACTTATGTTCGATATATACCACAAACAAAAGCTTCCAATTATTGAGTAAAATGAATACTAATAACACAAGTTTGAAACGAAATCATTACTCGATTGTGCGCACTGAATAAATCTCTATGCCGATTAGCTCATAGTTACATCTAGTTAGGGTCTATGGGATAGGTTTTTGCTCATAAACTATTTCCTTTGTAATTGTGTGTAATTGTGTTACTGATGTCTATTTGTAACCTCAAATAAGTAATGCGATGTTAAGCTGATTAAACTGTTTGTTTTCAGGATCAAGGAATTCAGTGAATGGGCTCAGTGTACAGTTATTGATTTGGTTTCTAAGTATGCACCACCTGATAGCAATGAGATATTTGACATCATGAATCTTCTTGAAGACCGACTCCAACATGCAAATGGTGCAGTTGTTTTAGCAACCATAAAGTTATTTCTACAATTGACCCTGTCTATGACAGATGTTCATCAACAGGTTCCTAAATATAACATTTTCTTGATAGATTATAGTTTTGTTTCCTTTCTTATATTCATCATATCCGGCTTTTTCTCTGGGCTAAGCACCAATATTACCCTGCTAGGCTAGATTCTTTATTCCACACGATTAGTGACACCAATGCCATTTTTCTGATACTAATTTTATCGGATTTCTTTGATATGTATATGTTTTTTTAACTTGTAGAGTAGTTTCTAGACGTGTGAATAGTGGATTTGAGAAATTACTTTGTACTGCTTGTGGTGTTGTACATTGTTAGCTAGGCTAACAACCTTTTTTATGAAATAACAACCAAGTCCCTGCACTATTATGAAGCTACATAATGCTACCTTCCAAATAGTACTGACTTTTGCGATACACCTTACCCAGTCTTCACTCATCAGTTTTCTGTTTCTAAACAAACGTAGATAAATGTGGTCTATGCATAATAAGCCTTCTTTTTGCATGCTGCTATCTCCCAAGTTGGCAAGTTACAAAATGCGCATTTGTATGAGTAGCAATATAATCCCTTACCTAACAATACATTGGTCATTAAGTCACACACGTTAATTATTGTTGCAAAAATTAAGAATAATCTATGACTTTGGAAATCTGTCGGGAAAATGATTTGAGCTCACTAAACATATATATGCAAATGGCCTTGTGGTGGCTTCCTACTTTTTTTTATATTAATTTATTATACATGAAATTGCTTTCTGTTATTGGGTTATGAATTTAATTACAATTCATTAATTAATTTTGTAGGTGTATGAGCGTATCAAAGCGCCCTTACTTACCCTTGTGAGCTCTGGTAGCCCAGAGCAATCGTATGCAGTACTTAGCCACTTACATCTTTTGGTTATGCGTGCACCAATGTTGTTTGCTTCAGATTACAAACACTTGTATTGTCAATACAATGAGCCGTTCTATGTTAAGAAATTGAAGCTTGAGATGTTGACAGCAGTGGCAAATGAGAGTAATACTTATGAAATAGGCAAGTGAATGTCTTGTTTCTATAACATTGTTCTGGCGCCCAAAATAATGTTCGTTATTCACCTTTCAGATCTTCATATATGAATGATTTCCTGATGGTTTTTCTCCTCGTTTAATTGTATGACAGTGACTGAATTATGCGAGTATGCTGCAAATGTTGATATTCCCATTGCAAGGGAATCTATAAGAGCAGTTGGGAAAATTGCACTTCAGCAATACGATGTAAATGCCATTGTTGATAGGTTGCTACAGTTTTTGGAGATGGAGAAGGACTATGTTACTGCAGAGACACTGGTATAATACAGGCTTCAACTTATGTATCCTTCATTGATTTGTAATTTCTATATTTAGCCTAGTCTAAACTCTTAATTACTATAGACTTTGTTGATGCTGCTGATGTTACCAGCAGTTACTTCATGCATTGCAAAGATAATAGTAATATTGTGTGTAAATTATGCTTTTTTAGGTTCTTGTAAAAGATCTCCTGCGAAAATACCCACAATGGAGCCATGATTGCATTGCTGTTATTGGGAACATTAGCAGCAATAATGTTCAAGAACCAAAAGCCAAGGCTGCTCTTATTTGGATGTTAGGTGAGTATGCTCAAGATATGCAGGATGCTCCTTATGCTTTGGAAGGTCTGATTGAGGACTGGGAGGATGAGACTTCTCCTGAGGTATCATAGCTTCTATGTCTAGCTTAACCTTATATTTTGAAAATATATCAGTATTTACTTTACTTTTGATACAAAGAAGATGATAATGTAAATAACATATCATACTCTGATGTTTGGGAAACCACAATTGTTTATGAATCTCAAATACGTTCTAATTTGGTTGCTTATTCCTGGTATGCATATGCAATACGGACATTTAAGTTATTTATTCTGAGAGTTGTATACCGCCCTTTTTGGTTTAAAGTAGTAAATTTTGAATTTTACAGGTACGTTTGCATCTTCTTACAGCAGTAATGAAATGTTTCTTCAGAAGACCACCTGAGACTCAAAAAGCCTTGGGTTCTGCATTAGCTGCTGGTCTCGCTGATATGCATCAGGTTGACATACTTTATATAACTATAATAATAAGATTCAAGGAAACTTGGGAAATGAAATAATATTGACCATTTAACCTGAATTTTGCTTCAGGATGTCCATGACAGAGCCTTATTTTACTACAGGCTTTTGCAACATAGTGTGTCAGTAGCAAATAGTGTGGTAAACCCTCCTAAGCAAGCAGTTTCAGTCTTTGCTGATACTCAAAGTAGTGAGATCAAAGATCGTATATTTGACGAATTTAACAGTCTATCCGTCCTTTACCAGAAGGTATACCTTATTGACTTATTCTGCTGTTTTCTTTTCTTCATTAAAATTGCATCAAGGCTTGCTCCATAATAGCTGCAGGCCCTCGCAGATTGCTTTAAAAGTCTCTGAATTAAGAATCTATTGTAAGTATTAATCATTCAGCAGCCAAAACGATAGCCTTAGATGGCATTAGACAAGTCAAAGTAAACAAATATGATGCCCAAATAAACTAAAATAAGAAACCCAAGTGCAACACATAACTTGATTGGATGGATACGTGGGCAGTGGGCTAGGTGAGATGCCAATGCAGATATGGAAACCTGATCACATACTATCTAAAAAGAGTATCTGTTGGAGTTGAGCAAATTTGAATTACTTATAGTAAAACAATGATTTGATGCATGCTTCTATGTTACATTGGGGTGTTCTCCTATAATTACCTATTGATATTCTAGCTACTAACTCGGAATAAAAATTAGAAACCTGGACTTATAGCAGCTTTTCGGTTACTCAAGTAGAAATCATCAAAAAGCATATATGTGTTTCTTGGCCAGGAAAAGCAGATCATATATTGGCTGAGAATGATAGTTGTTTTTTTCCTGATTAATGCACATGAAGAGGACCATTTGCATGATCAAACCAAAAGTTAAGTCAAATCCACCACACTATTGGGCGGGAAGTCAAACTATCGGGTTTTTTGTTTCAAACCTTCATTCATGGTCTTTGGTGTTGAACATTATTTAAAGTTCTCTAATGAATTTGAACATAAAATCCCCAATAATTCTTCTCTCTCTCTCTCTCTCTCTCTCTCTTTTTTTTTCTCTCTCTAATTTAGTGTAACTTTAAGAGTAGGTGTAACGGTGGGTTGAAGAAGACGCCCCCGAGTTCTTTGACGATGAAAATGGGATAAAACAAAACTGACAGGTCAAAAAATGACCATTGGCTTATATTTTAAAAAAATAATAAAAAACAAATAATTTATTTTAAACATTTGAATTTACCTATAAATACCGATACCCCTTCATTTCGATCACACTTTCAAAACACATTCCCTCTTATACTTTCAACTTAAAAAATGTCTCAAATAAATTCCCAAAATATCATCTTTACATCCTCCGATTAAGAAGAAGTTTATAGTTTGAATCTAGAGTTTTTTAAAAGTGCGACGGAATACTATATGAATAATCTAGGTGAAAGTTCGAGGAAAAAAAATCTATTACACGAACTGTAATAGATAGAGATCATTTTGGTGCTCATGAACGTCTAGTGGCTGCTTACTTTTCCGAAAACCCAATGTACGGCGAACATTTATTCCGCAAGCAGTTTATCTAGTAGTAGTTTTGTTACAACTGTGAAACAACCTTGAACATCATCTCTAGTGAATTCAAATAGTGGATATTTAGGTCTCAAATCAAAAGGTCTGTTTGCATAACAGTTCTCTATTCCTTCTCAGCTTAGGGTCTTCTGTCAAGTGTTTAAACTGGAATAATCATTTTAAGATTTTATTTAAGGATCATTGAATTGTTCACGTTAAAAGTCATCATGTGAGTGAAGCAATTGTTACTAGAGAGCTAACTGTTAGATACAATTTTGTGCAGCCTTGTTACATGTTCACAGATAAGGAGCATCAAGGACCATTTGCCTTTTCAGAAGAGATGGTGGGAAATTTGTCTATTGGTGCTGAAGAACCTGCTGCAGATGACAACATCCTTCCTGACCAAAGGATGGTTAAGGCCTATGACGAGGATCTACTTTTGAGTACCGCAGAAAAAGAGGAAAGTAGAGCAAATAACGATTCATATGAAAATTCTTTATCCCAAAGTCATCAAGGAGGAAATGGGGATCTTTTATCCTTGACTCAAAGTCCTCCTCAGTTAACTGCTACCTTACCCATTGATGACCTATTTGGCCTCGGATTGTCTATCCCTCCTCCATTAAAGCTAAATGCTAAGCCAATCCTCGATCCCGGCACCTTCCAGCAGAAATGGCGCCAACTTCCACTTGCGATATCACAGGTTCTCGTCTCTCTTTCTTTTCTAGATAAAACTGGTATTAATTGATTCAGATATCATTATGCGTGGATATGATAGTAGTACATGATGCTGGATGGATAAACCGAGGGACTACTAGTTATCATTACAACGTCACCTCAAAGTTTTGTTATCAAAATCTGTGTTGGTGACTAGGAAATCATCAGAAGTTGCCCAAATGATAACTGTTTGTTTTTTTCCTTACAGGAAGGGTCTATTACTCCGCAAGGTGTTGCAGCAATGACAACTCCTCAAGCTCTTTTACGCCACATGCAAACTCATTACATCCATTGTATTGCCTCGGGAGGGCAAGCCCCAAATTTCAAGTTTTTCTTTTTTGCTCAAAAAGCAGACGACGAGCCTTCCAACTTTCTAGTAGAGTGTTTAATAAACTCATCCACGTGTAAAGCACAGATAAAGATAAAAGCCGATGATCAAAGTGCATCGCAGGCCTTCTTAGACGTGTTCCAGTCAGCGTTGTCAGCATTTGGTACAGCCTAGTTATTTGTTTTTGTGCTCAACAATGTTTTTATTTTGTGAAAATGAAGAACACTGTTTTGTAGACATGCCTAGATTTTGAACAAATCGTTATATTTGTGTATTTCACCTGTATGTGTATTGGAGCCACTAAAATGACAAGTGTTTTTGACTTTACCATGTAATAGTGAGTTATAAAGATTTGTCCAAAAAACATTGCAAATAAAGGGTGGCAAAATGGACGACTCAAGTTGTAAAAGTAGGACATAACAATCGAGCGATGGTAAGTGATGAAATTGATGGATGGTTTGCAACCCCTGAGCGTGAGATGAGAGAAACAGAAATTGATTTGGGTTATTGCATGAGGATTAGAAACATTTATCGCTATGGCTTTATATGATAGTTCTTTTTCTCATCTTTGAGATTGGCTTGTTATCGCTAATTTCAGGTATCGCTTTAGCTATGGAGTTATGGGCAACTTGTTCATCCATAATATGTGTCATTTACTTATTTACAAGCATGGTTTTAAAAGGCCCGCAAAGGCGTGAGGCTTGGTCATGTCATCACGCCACGTGTTATGCCGCTTTATGCTACGTCTTTTTGTAAACTTGATATATATGAAATATGATATAAATATATAAATTTTGTGCCGTTTTATGTCACGCTTTATAAACACAAAAGCTTCGTCTTAGCCACTAAGGCGTGAAGCTTGGTTATGCCGCCATGCCACGCTTCGCGTTATTTATAACCTTGTTTACGAGACCTTCTAGCGACCTTAACTTATGCCAGTAAACTTAAGAGACATGACATTTGAGTCTGTATATTTTGTTCACATACATTATTGAAGCTAAAAAACATGACATTTGGATTGTTGAACTTATAAAAGAATTTACGGTACAAACCACTTAAGTAATAAATCATGACATCTAGGTTACTTAGCTTATTAAAATAATATTATTCAAATCACGCGTATTAACACTAGAATTATTGAATAATGATCTAAATGTAATTTGATAACGTATAGCACGTGTAGCAGGCCTAAGCTCGGCATGTGCTATACATATTTAGGGCCCAGGCCCAACAAAGATATCGGGTCATTGGCTATGGCTCGGACACACAAAGGCGCACGCAAACCATCGGAAGAGTGCTTCTGCAAGCACTACCAGCGGACCAACCAACGGTCGCGGAAGATGGCCTGTGTACCGCAACCACGATTATTACGGATCCTTACCCGATAAGGGTCTCACTCTGGCCACTAACAAATATAAGCGAAATACTAGGAAATCCTAGTATTGGATTCGCCTATAAAAGGAGACTCTTAACACAATTACGAGGTATGACTTTCTCACACATAACAATATACTCATATCCCAACATTCTCTCTCAAACATGATTTCTTACTCTCACGCCGGAGCTTAATCATGGGGCCCGTCCCCACGGTAAGCCTAACAGTTTACTTCATTTGTGCAGGGAATCATTTCATTACTTGGTTACAGATCCAGTCCACTAATAACTTGTTGGCCTGACCCAATAAACTATCTCGATCCATATCCAAACCCGTCACACTTTTTGTACTAACAAGTTGGCGTCATCCGTGGGACCAAAATACAACTGCATTCCCGAAAATACTCACCATGAGCATTAAGTCCGGACCCTCTCCTTCCGTGCCCACGTCTGCCGTGCGAAACACGGTAGGAAAGGGAAAAGATGCGTCACTAGAAGATCATGAGAGACTCGCGTCCGACGCAACTCTCAGAGAATACTGTGACAAACATTACCACTAGTTTTTACCAATTATATCTGAGAAAGTTCATCAAGAAAAGATGCAGCAGGAAAAGCGTAAAGCAATAAAAGCTCGACTTAACTTCTAAGAAGTTTCGCAACATTCCGAATCATGAACACCGGGCAGAAGAAAGGATATGAGGAAAAAACTCTAATCCAAAAAACCCCGAAGTGTATACGGAAGTCTTGCCCGAAGGAGCGACTAATCCAGGTCTGTTAGGTCACCATTCTATCACATCAATATGTATTTCTAGAGAGAGAAAGTTTTAGTGAGAGAAAGTGGAAGGAACTAATGAATGATTAATGAAATGATAATTGCAATTAGAACCAACAACCCCCTCCCTTCAAGGGAGGGGGTATTTATAGTGTTTACATAAGTAGGGTGTTTCCTCTTGGTTCTAGAAGAACCTTCTATCACAGCTCATGGGCTTACTACATGAGCTGTGAAAATAATTACAAACATTTATAAACCATAATTATTAACGACCTATTACAAATGAAATGACCTACACTTGATAATAAAACATGTTCCTAACAATCTCCCCCTAAGGGTTGGTCATCATTTGTTGTCTTGCTTAGGTCGTTTGACGTCTTGAACTTCTTTGGCGTTCAAAGCTTGTGACGTCTTTGATTCTTTGCATCTTTGTTCTTTGTTCTTGTTGTCGTGATCAGTTGTTAAATCTGCCTTTTATCAACATCTTTGTTGTTAGTGATGAAAGTCATTTCCAGCATGATCATACTTCTGGTGAAGTTTGTGATTCATATATTTGAAGCTCTCATTCTTTAACTTTGATCTTTATCTCATAACTTTGCAGATTCTTTGACTTTGAAGTAGAATCTTTCTGAAATTTTCTTTGCTTTTTTTTAAGAGAACTTCAATTAGTGTTGATGTTGGTATGAGCATGTGAAGAGTCTGCACGATCTTTTCCACCCGTGAGCATCCATAAGAAGAAAAACATAAAACATAGGTTAGAGATAATCCAGCGCTTACAAGTTTGAACTTCGAAAGTGTTAACAGCATAGTGTGAAAACACATCTCTAATTCTCACAAAGGCTGTTCCTGAACTGGAGTCCCACAAGTGAGATAACACGATGTACCGAAATACACCTACAGTTCAGATGAGTCGCTGAGGTACACCGAAGCATCACCCCACGTCTGTAGACCGTTTGAGACACACTAAGCGTAACCCACAAGGAGTTACCGAAGTGACCTGCTGTTAGGGCTGTTTGATGTTGACCCGGCAGAATTTCCATTCAATCCCTGAGGATCACAATTGTGAATCCCCTCATAAATGTTCTGGCAGATTGCTAGGATCTGCGTAGGACTCTGGAAAAATGTCACTTGTGTCCTTATTGTTTGAACAACAAGTGATGAAATATATAAGTGTTCCTAAGAGATCTTTTGATGAATCTCATGGCTCTAGACTCGATTAGTGCTCATTGATTTTCCTAACCGGAGACTAGGGAGAGGGTCTCCTTCTTCAATACCAACAATATCTAAGAGAGAGTTGATAGATTACGTAGGGTTCCCTGTGAGAATGAAACAAGCTCTTTTGAGAGAACTTGAGTGGCTTAGAAGGTTTAGTGCATTGCGTCACTGGGTCCATGACGACTTTGTCTTCAATACCAGTGTCATCTTGTGACAACCAGTAGCATATGAATTGAACCCGGTGTCTGCCCTAAGTTGAATAATTTGGAGGGCTAATTCTTTTCACCCTTTTCTTTAACTTTTCTTTTTAATTCTTCAACTCCTTCTTTCTCCGATTCTCATTTTCTCTTTTTCAATCATACCTAAGGAATTCTAAATACTAACTATTTGTGGTGTCCTTGGGTAGATCCCTCCGGCTCTGGCGGATCATAGGACGTTATTCCTAAACTTAGTCACCTTTTAACTCCATGACTATCCTATGTTACCACAAAACCTTTTCTTGAAAATCTCTCAAGATGTTTATGATGAAAAACATGTTTTGGTAACACCTTGAGAGTTTTAGGTTTTTTCAGAAATACTCCCCCTCTACATGTGCTTATGATTTTTGACTGAAATCTGCACAGAGAGGGTAGAGCTCGCACTTTTGAATTGATCGACTCTTGATAGACAATTCCCCTCGAGACACGGTTACGTTGTATAGTTAAAGAGTTCCATTATCAGCTTTTAGGTGACAACTAGCTCTAATAACTACCTTGAAGATGTAAACTCTCCTTGAAAAGGAGGTTAGACCTGCCAAAGTTCATGTCAATCAAGAGTGTCTCGGATTGGTACATTCTACTAAGATAAGTCTTGAAAGACAAATCTTTTCGATTACCGACATTCAAAGATCGTCAATTCATTGGTGATATCTGAGTCGAGCACGTTATGAGATTTCATAACTTCCTGATCAACAATTTTAATCACATTTCTCCCCCTAAAAAATAGCATATGAATGTTATTTTTGAAACCATGATGATTAAAATATGCTTTTTGAGGTGTTTGAAATTCCTTTGGGAAGAAACGGATTTTAAGAACATTTAATTTTGAACAAAGATTTTGCGTTGCAAACAGTTAAGAAGCTTTCGCTCCTTTAATTAGGATTGAGGCACTGAAACGTACCACAGGGTCCTTTCGTGGAATCAGATTTTGTTTTCGTTGAAAAAAAGTACTCCCCCTCAAATATGGAAGTATATTCGAGAGATAGCCTTCTTGAGTCGAATTTGAAACAGTTTATTACAGGGTGTAAAAAACATATTATCAGATTTGTTGTGCTTGTGAAAAATTCGAGCTCAAGGTTTAACTGAAAAACATAATCAATTAAGATAAGCATACGAATGAAAGTAAAGAGTTAGAGTTATTACAGACAGATGTTTAAATGTTCCAAAAAAACTATCTAACTGCATTACTTCATTCTGGACGACGAAACGTCAAGATATTCGGAACCCTTGCTCTTCCTCCAACATAGCCTTCAAGTCGTCTCATTTGAACTCGGAAATTGAGTCGTGAATCAATTTTCTTGACAAACTTTTCAGCTTGCTTAACATCACTTCTCTTCCATGTCATGTTCCGCAACCAACGTTGTTTTCTGCCCGCTTTCAGATCTTCAAGAATGTTGACAAGCTCAACCTTTACATGTGTCAACGTATCATCACTGAACTTGTGAATTTCTTCGTATCCCATGAATTTGACGATGTTGTTCCGGATGAAGTGTAATCCAAATGGTGTTGTGGTGAATGTATACGGTTTCTGGTCATAAATGCCAGGTGGTTGGAGATCAGGTTTGGTGAGATTCAGACGTTTTTGATAACTTTCAACGCCAAGATGAAGATCTTCAAATCTTGACTTAATGACAAGACTGCGGATAAAAATGAGGATTGAGTTGAAGATATCATATTGTAAGCTACCAGGAAGATGCTCAAGCTTTCCTTGAATTTTGAGAAGATACATATCTTCAATATCGTTGAGATTCAAAACTGTAGTCGCCTTCGTTGAAGGTGTACTCGTTGTCGTCAGCTCTGCGAACCTTGATGTTAGTCAGAAAATTGTACCCGTATTTATCCATAATCTCTGCACTTTTAATGGACAAGATCCGGTGGTTATAACACACTTTGTGTTTAGAGGTGAATGTGAGCCGCCATTTGTAAAACCATTTACGCATATTAGGCCAGTGGAAGATGCCAAGTTCTGCCTCATCATTATATGTAACAACCGAAGAATTAAACAATTCAGCAACTTCTTCCTCCATTCCTTCTTGAGTGTAAACTGCAGCATGGAACTTAGACAATGATGTTGCATACCGTTTCTCTAGATATGTGTTGCCATACATCAGGTATTCTAAATCATGATTAAAGAAATATGGTGTGGGTACCTTGGGATTATGAGTATGACCCATGAGCGGTAAAGGTTGAGAATAGTCTTGAAACTTGAACGTTTTGGGAGCACTGGAGGGCAGCGAAACATCCCAAGTAATGTTCTCAGACATTGCTCGTGCAACTTCCTCAAGATTGTATTCAAATTGAAGCCTTGAAGTGGTGGAAGTCTTAAATCGTGTAAACCCTTGCCGGCGAATAGTGGCAATATGAGACAATTGAAGTTTCTGCACCTTCATGATCTTTTTCAAATTCTTTGTGAAACCCACAATGGAAGCTTCATTAGGAAGGTCATCTTCTGGATGAGCATCAACCATATCTTCAAACCAGTCAAACTGAGTTGTGGAAGAGTCAATCCATTCTGGGGCATCATCTTGTTGCATGTTCAATGGTGGCTGGGATATGACTTGAGAGACAGTCTGTTGTGGATGTTGATTGGAATATTGTGGTTGAATTTCATCTTCAGGTGGAATATCATGAGAAGTGATTTGAAAAAATGAAGATGACGATGCAGTGAATTTGGAACGTTTGTCGCGTGGACGTGACTCATCATCTTTATCATCGGGTCTGCGTTTACGAGGCGGGATATCTTTGCACGATGCAGATGCACTCTTCTTATCAGCCCTCTTAATGGATTTGAGTAGAGCATCGCGAAGTTCCACTTCTTCATCATCATCAATTATCTTCTCAAGAAGTTGACTTTTGAGATCAACGACAGGCAACTTTGAAGGTTTTGTTTCAAGGGTTATCGGGTGTGTTTGAAGATGAGTGGCTACAACACCTTGAAGCTTGTTTTTAACATATGTGCGTAATGCCGATGGTAGAACTTCATTAATGCAACTCTTTACCTCTGTAGGAAGAACCTGTTTAAGGATTTCCTCAATCTGCTCGGGTAATGGAAACTTCTGAATCTGTTGAGGTTGTTCTTGAAATTGCTTTTGTTGTGTCTGAACTTGGGTTTGAAGAGAAGTAAGCTGTTCTTGAATGACTTGAAATTTATCTTTTTCAGTTGCTTCAGATGTTTGTCGAGAAGGGAACCTGATCTTAAAGGTGGTTTTGGAAGGAACATTCATCTTTGACTGTTGATCTGAGGATGCTGTAGGTGGTTGTGTTAGTGATGTTGGAAGACGAGCGTCACCTTCCAGATGTGGTTTATCAGCGAAAACATCATCAAAATCATCATTCTCAGAGTCATCATTGTTGACAAATTCTTCATTATCAGAACGAATGAATTGATCAGATTCATATTTGGATGAAGAGAGTGTGGCAGAAAATGAGTTATCCGATTCGGAAGAGTCTGATTCATTCATAGGTTGTTGAATTTGTTCAGGAATCACCTTAGAACCTGATCCTTTACCTTTCTTCTGCAACCTTTAAAGATCAGCTTGGTGATGACGTTTGGTGATAGCCAAGGTTTTCTTCAGGATTGCTTGTTCTTCTTTGTGAGTGCGAGGAGATTGAAGTAGTTGAGTTTGACGACTGATGGTTTTACCACTTTGTCCGGCAAATGTATCTTGTTTCACCTGGACAAGTCTTTGAGTGTCTGCAGGGTTATCATCTTTGTCATGATGACTAACTTGTTCTTCTTCAAAGAACATCTTCATCAATCAGCAAGGTTTGCTTGTGTTTTGCAGTGGATCTCCTTCCTCTACCTTTGGGTTTTTCAGAAATAATTCCAACCGTTCTGCTTTTCTGCTTGATCATAGTTCCTGTAAGCGGTAGTCTGCTTGATGCCATCATTAAAGAGACGATCAGGAATTCTTAAGCCTTTGTTGGTTGTGCTAGTGCTTTGAACTTTAACAGTTTTAAGCACATGATCCATGTGACTAGTATGATACTTATCACCACTTGTTATTTGTTTGTCGATGCTTGGATCTACTTGCATGAAGTATTCAATAAGAAGCTTGGTGTAACGAGCAAACAGAATTTTATACCCTTTCTTATTGGTAAACTGCCGTGCTTGATAGATCATATCATTCCAGATTAGCTGTGCATAATCAAGATGTTGTGTATTAATGACACCCCAAAAGATTTGAAGTAGTTCCAAACGAGGGTGTTCATGGCTGGTAGCTTTTCCTGTAACACAATGACTGAGTATGGTACACAATGATAACCATGGTTGAGGAATGAATTTCCGGTTTACATCAGAACTGGTTGACAACGGTTGAGAAGACTCATCATAACCCATTTTTCTAAGAGATAATGCAATTTGTGAAAACGATGGAGATGGTATGAACGAAGTGTGAGTCTTGGTTTCTTCAAGAGGAAGATGAAGAACATCACGAAGAATGCTAACATCAAATTCGAATGGTGTTCTGTCAATCTGGACTGAGGTTGGAATCGTTACTTATCTTGAGTGAATGCCAGAATTGATGTAAGTAGATCTCAGGGACACTTGCAGATAAAGTCAGAAGATGCCGACAGAAGTGCTTCTTAAGAATTTCCACTATTATCTGACATGTGGGATGGCATAGAAGTTGTTCGAAATCAATACGAGAGTTTGAAAGCGCAATATTGCGTTCATCTTCAATGGGATACATGTCTCTTCTTGTGAGAGATCCTTGAGACATATTTAGACCTGAAACAAATCATTTACCAAGATATCCAAGAATTTGTAATGACATGTTAGAGGAATGACTCATATGATTTTAACATACAAACTATGCAAACTCACAAAAGCATTTATGTGTGAAACTCTCAAAATTAACTAAGTCATACTTGCTAAGACTCAATAGAAACACACAAGAAACATCAAATTCTTGAAGAATAACAAGCGTACAAACTCGCCAAAATTTACTAAGGGAATCCTAAATGCTCTTTAAACTCTAGTATGAAACCTTAAACGCACAACATGTCCTTGAACCAATGACAAACTCGCAAACAATCATAGAGCAGGTAAAAAACACGCCACCTTTCAACAAACAGCAAGAAACTCGCCAGTATTCAGTTATGGTGACAAACTAGCCAATATTACTTGTGTTAAAGACAAACTCGCCAACACCTAAACAAACTCGCCAAAAAACTAAACCTTATAGAAACTCGCAAAGTTCATGTGTAAAAAACAAACTCGCCAAATTCTCAACCTAAACAAATTTACCAAACACAAACTTAAGAGAAACTCGCCAAAAAATTCTTATGTATACGGCAAACCCGCCAAGTTATGAATCAAAGAGAAAAAAAACTGGCCAAACACTAAATCTATTGAAAAAAAATTCGTAAGAACTCATTAACCATGGCAAACTCGCCAACATTCATAAAACGCATGACAAACTCGCCAAAATTCATAAGTTCATATCAAACTCGCCATTATTCATGTAAAAAACTCGCCAATATTCAATAAATATGGCAAACTCGCCAAAATTCATAACTTCATATCAAACTTGCAATCAAAACATTGACGAAAACTTAATCAAAACATACGATTTTTCCAGCAATTAACACAAAATTCAACCAAGATATCTAGATTAACACAAGCATAGATGAAAAATCAATAAAAAAAAGATCTTATGATGCGAGATATGAGTACAAAATTTATGAAGAAACTAAACCCTAATCCTCGTTGTTCATCCAGATCCGCAGAAACATACTATGATTAATATATTAAATATCCAGATTCGTATAACAGATTCCTATGTATAACAAACGCCACACAAAGATCATATGTTAAGTATTGAAAACAAACAACAAAACTTACAGTCGATTGAGTAAAAAAAACGTGTGAAGATTGGATGAAGAATGATGTAGCAGCAGTTTGTGTAAGTTTGAGAATGATGGGTTTTTGAAAACAATGAAAAAATAAGACATTTATAGGGATAAGAATAAGAAAGTGTCACAATTAGTCCTTGGTTTATTAAAAAAAACATTTTTTTTAATGAAAAAATGAAAAAGAAAATCTTTTTGGGTTTTGAATAGATTTTATATTTTTGTATTTTGATTTTAAAATATGTATTTACAAAGAAATGTTTTTGGTGTTTGACGTTTTATGAATGTTTGATTAAATTTTCCAGATCTTCTGGAGTCAAACATCGCATACCAATTTGATGGACAAGCTCAGTAAGGGTGGCAAGGCTTTGGTGAACAGATCCGCCAATTGGTATTGAGTACCCACAAAGTATAGTTCAATTGTACCCTTTTCAACATGCTCTTTGATGAAATGATATCGGAGAGCGATATGCTTTGATTTGGAATGCTGAACAGTGTTGCAGGAGATTGCAATGGCACTCTTGGAGTCACAATACATTGGAATCTTGTCGAATACAAAACCGTAGTCCATCAGTTGTGATCTCATCCAAATTCTGAGCACAGCATGCTGACATGGCAACATATTCTGCTTCTGTTGATGACATAGATGTACAGTCTTGTTTCTTTGACTGCCAAGACACAAGTTTATCTCTGAGAAACTGAACACCACCAGATGTACTTTTGCGTGTATCTAAACACCCCTGCGTGATCGCATCTGAAAAAAGCGATTAGTGCAAAACCAGAATCCTTCGGATACCATATTACCAAGTGAATGGTTCCCTTTACGTAGCGAAGGATTCTTTTAGCCTCATTGAGGTGTCTTTCGTTGGTCTTGACTGATAACGGGAGCAAAGATATACAAGAAATACAATGTCAGGTCTGATGGCTGTTAGATACATGAGAGACCCAATAATACTTCGGTATTTTGTAGGGTCAATAATTTGCCCATGTAAATCAGCATCCAGCTTTGGTGAGGTTGCAGACATAGGTGTGTTATAAGTGTCACAACTGGTCATTCCATGTTTCTTCAAGATTTCAAGATCATATTTGGACTGATTTAGAAATATGCCACGGGGAGATTGATGAACCTGAAGTCCTAAGAAGAACTTTAGTTCACCCATCATTGACATTTCAAAATTTTGTTTCATTAATTTTGCAAAAGCGTTTGAGTACTTTTTATGTGTTGAACCAAAAATGATATCATCAACATAAATTTGAACAATCAAAATATCCTCCCCGTGACGTTGAATGAAAAATGTTGGATCAACAGTGCCTTTGGTAAACTGATTAGCGAGAAGAAATTTTGACAGTTTGTCGTACCAGGCCCGTGGGGCTTGTTTAAGACCATAAAGAGCCTTTTTGAGCTTGTACACGTAGTTGGGATGTTCTGAATCAACGAACCCGTCTGGTTGAACCACATAAACTTCTTCACGGAGTTGACCATTAAGAAACGCCGTTTTTACTTCCATCTGATAAACCGTGATATTCTTGTGTGCAACATATGCCAGAAATATCCGTACAGCTTCAAGTCGAGCTACTGGTGCAAACGATTCTTCATAATCGATTCCTTCTTCTTGAGAATACCCTTTAGCCACAAGACGAGATTTGTTGCGAATAACATTGCCTTCAGCATCTAGTTTGTTTTTTCCAGATCCACTTGAGTCCAATGACATAAATCCCATCTGGTCTTGAAACAAGTTCCCAGACTTCGAGACGTTTTAACTGATTCAACTCTTCTTGCATTGATTCAATCCAATTGTCATATGTCATAGCTTCTTTGATGTTTCGTGGTTCATCTTGACAAACGGTGAGTGCATAAACACAAGTTTCAGCATCAGTATGAAGTCGTTGTCTCGTCATTACTGGGTTAGAAGGATCGCCAATCACATTTACTAAGGGATGATCTTTCGTCCATTTATGTGTCGAAGGGTGATGATTGAATGTTGCATGCATATTAGACGGTTCCAAATTGCGTGAAGACGACTCGCCAATGTCTGGAATGGTTGGAGCCGGAGCAAATGGATTGAAGAATGTATTTCCGTCATAATCTGCGGGTGCGGGTACTTCTTGATTTTGTGATTCATCAGCTGTGTCAGTATTGGATGCAATGTGTTCTTCTGTTGATTGAGAATCATTCAGCGGTGCATCCGTGCAACAGTTGTAGTTATTGGAGCAGGTGTATCGGTATTGGATTATGATCAGGGTGTGCAGCGGAAACATTCGATACATCTGGAGCACTACTTTTGGGAATCTCATCAAACAGAGGAGCAAACAAAGTTTCCAATTGTTGACGAGTGAATTCCATGGGTGGAACAGCTGATGAAGAAGGAAAGTTTAGACGGTTGGATGCGGGTCCTAAGCGGTTTTGCTCAGAAGCCATATCTGTAAGCTCATCAAAGTTGACATGAACGGTTTCCATCATTTGTCGAGTTCGACGATTCCAAATTTTAAATCCTTTCGAATTGTCACAGTAACCAATGAACACGCCAATGTCAGCTTTTGGCTGAAGTTTACCAATATCATCACGATCATTTTTCGGATAGCACAGTGCACCGAAAACATGAAAATATCTGATATCTGGTTTGCGGTTGTGAACAATCTCATATGGAGTTTTATTGTGGCGCGTATGAATGATGGAACGGTTTTGAGTAAAACATGCAGTTGATACAGCTTCAGCCCACAAGAAATCCGGTAATTGTGAGAAAATCAACATCGTTCGAGCGGCCTCCACTAACGTTCGGTTTCGTCTTTCAACAACACCATTTTGTTCAGGAGTACGAGCAATTGAGGTCTGATGTGTGATTCCAACTTTCTCAAACTAATCACGAAGTGTTTGATTTTTTAATTCAGTTCCATTGTCTGTTCTTACAATGCGAGCAATGTTTTTGAGTTGAACTTGAGTCTTTGTGAGAAAGGTGATAATCATTGTTGGAGCTTGATCTTTAGTGCGAAGAAAATAGACCCAAGTCCATCGTGAATAATCATCAACAATAACCAGAATGTATCTTTTTCCATTCACACTTTGTACACGCATGGGGCCACATAAATCCATATGAAGCAAATTAAGAACATGTTGAGAACTTGGTTCTGGTTTTGAGGGAAAGTTAGATCTCTTGCTCTTGCCTTGTTCACAAGCCGAACATAAATGATCTTTGGTGTATCGGAACCTTGTAAGACCATCAACTAACTTATGACGAGCGAGTTCAGTCATGGTTTTGAAGTTTAAATGAGAAAGCCTTTTGTGCCATAACCATGATTTTGTCGAAGTTGCTTTGGAGAGAAGACAAATCGGTGAAGATGCAATCATATCGAACATAGGAATCGTATAAAGATTTGTGCTCCGATTGCCGGTGAGTAAATCATGTCCTTCCAAGTCACGTACGTAACATGTTTTGGAGCGAAACGCAACTTCCAAATCATCATCACAGAATTGTCCAACGGAGAAAAGATTGTGTCCAAGACCTTCAACATAATAAACCCGACTGATCTCGATGTTTCCATTGACATAATCTCCATATCCCATTATTGCAACAAAATGATCATTCCCGAATCTGACAGTACCGATGAACTTTGAAACAAAGTTTATTAACAGCTTTAGATTGCCTGTCATATGCCGGGTACAGCCACTATCAACAATCCACAGAACGAGTTGAATCACCTACAACACACGAAGACAACGAGGGTGGTATGATAGAAGCGGTGGAACCCAAAGAGTTAGTGGGTTCCATTATGTTAGTATTACACACGTTTGCACATTTAGGAATCCATTTAAAGCTTGAGGTACGCTGCAACCATTGTTGCCATAACCAATTATTTTTCGCTTTGGTCTTAGTGAAGTCACTAGGTGAGTACACTTTCTTAGGAGATGTTTTTGCAGCAATGGGTGTGTCTACAGATTTCTCAGAAACTACACTGTGCACCTTCCCTAAATTCGATTTTGCAACTATTGGGGACCTAGAGGGAGGGCCAGTTATAGTTTTCTTAGAACGAGCTAACAGAGAGTTTGCAACACATTTTTCATGATTACTAGACATCATACTCTTACGACAAAAAACACATGAAGCATTAACGTTTGAAACGTTTACAGACTTATCATTCGTTACACTGACATTAGAATTACAAGTTGCCAAATTTGAATCTAAAGCAGATGCAACATGATTTTTATTCGATTTCCTAAGATGAACTTCTACTTCTGATGTCGGACGAGTGTTTTTCCTATGTTGCGAGATCCTAGTATTTTCTTGGTGTCTCTTATTCTCGGATCTTCTAACATTAGTAGACGCAACTATTCCTGTAGAAGTGGAAGAAAGCAAATTAGTTCCCTGAGTTTTATCAATTATATACATGCCAGGAGCAATCAATTTTGTGTTACTAGACTCGCTAGATTCTTGTTTAGCTAGCTTTTATTTAAGCTCAATGATGATGTGTTTTTGATCCTGAATTATGGAATTTAATCTTCCTTGTTCACCCAACATTTGTCGAGTGTATTCAACATGGTGATCAAGTTCTTTTGACGCTTCAGAACGAACAGTTTTAAGAGAATAAAAAATCGTTTTATATTCCTGTTTGACTTGTGCAATCTCTTGTTCATATTTGAAAATTTGACATTTTAACGATGCATTTTCATCATCAAGAAATTCTACTTTTGAAATTCGCGACTGATCCAAAGACACCTTTTCCATGTGATTTTGTAAAGCAAGTTCAGATTCAATTGTCTTAGACTGACACCATTGAAGTCTTCGTTTAAGTTCAGAAATCTCCATTGAAAGTTTAGATTGGACATCATCATTTTGTGAAAATTTTTTTTCATTTTCCTCTTTTAATTTCTCAATTTCATGCCTTAACATCTGATTGTCCATTTCCAACGTTTGAACCATATTGAGATTCTCAGCAGTTAACACAGTATCATTCACAGAAGCAAATTCACAATATATAATCACAGAAGCAATATTAGCAGAAAGAGCATCTTCTAACAATTGATCAAAGGCATTTTAAAGATCTTGGTTTTTGCATTGTTCTTGTGAAACAGAGTTTTCAAGTGTGTTAAAAGCTTCAATCATTGAAGTCACCTCTTGTTGAAGTTCCCTTTCCCAGTGTGTTGCACACAGACGCAAATGTGCGACATGAGGTGAGATTTGGGTTTGAAACATTTGTCTTTGCTCTCTTGCATAAGCAGATTGAAAATTAGATGCTTTTAACTCAGAATTTTTCTCAATTGCCGTTTCTAAAAATGAAATATCTTCCATAAACGTTTGAAAGTATCGTAATACTAAACAAGATTTAGGAGTTTTTGGCAATGAGTTGCTTGTGCAAGAGGACGGTAAAGGACCATTTATTTGTGCAACACTGTGAACGGGGCCTTCTACACAAGATGCCTCAGTTAATTCAGAAGGATTATACGATGGTGTTGAAATGACATTCATTTTGTAAGAAGCATTTTCTCTTGTGTAATCATATGGTAAAATTCCATTTTGTCGCATGTTTAAGCGACTTCGATCATCTTGTGCCCATTGTTCCTCACAATCAAATACAACAAGTTGCATGCTTGGATCTAAAAGACATTGAGCACTATACAATTTGGGCATTTCCTTGAGAGCTGTGTGAAGAAAACGTGGGTGATTATACCCAAGAGCAAAACGTTTTGAGTCATCAGGACTCGGAAGTAAGGTTGACATTTCAATCTGTTTTACTGAGTGGCCAATCTTATATACAACAGTACCAAAATCTTTTAACCGTCTTTCCAATCGAAGAATTTCCTCGATTTGATCATCAATGCGTTTCTTAGATTTCTTCTTGAATTCAGAAAAATTTGACCGACTTTTTGAAAAATCTTGTTTAGTATTTGAAAGTTCCGTTTGAAGATTTTCAATGTTTTTCTGAAGTTCAAACTTTTCTTGTTCAATTTTAGAAATCTTTTCATTATTTGACGCAACAAGTTCATGCATTTGATGTTGAAGATTTTGTTCGTTAACGTAAGATTTTTGAAAGGCCACTTCAAAACTTGTTTCGCGGGTGGTTTTTGTTTCAAAATCATTTATCCGTTTTCGACAACTCTCAAGTTCAGCAGTCAAGGAGGTAATCTCAGCCCTAAGGTTTTGGTTTATCTCATTACATTTTGCAGTTTGGGCTTGAAATGGCGAAGTAATGAAGTCGATATTCTGAATCGGACCATGAATTGCTTTACTCTGTTCAATATGCTCATTATTTTCATCATCACTTAGGTCATCAAATGTAACCACGGGGTTAATTTGATCAACTTCAATATGATTAAATAATGATTCATGTTGAACAGATTGCTGCTCATCGATGCATGCGACACAATTGCATTTATGAGGCATATATCGTGTCGTACCTTAGATAGACCGTCTGTGTCATAGACCGGTCCATTCTCTGTTTGACTGATGTGATGTTCCTGCATATTTTCCATCAAAACAACTGCAACATTTGCTTCCAAATCTTCATATTCATCATCTGAGAGAGTATTTGCCATAAAACCTTGCTGAGTTTCACTGAGTTCTCCTCCTGCTTCATCCTTGTATGCCATCGTCATGACTTGCTTATAGTAATCTCCTCCTCTTGTTCGTGGTTCAGGACAAGCATTAGCAAGATGTCCTTGCTTTTTGCAATTATAGCAGCGAATAGTAGATCCTGAGTCTGGTGAATTCCCAGTTTCCACAACTTGAACATTTCTCTTGAAAGTATTACCCGATCCCCTGCGATGTTTGACCATTCCCGAATTAAGAATACCCACTTGTAATAATACGACGACCACTAGTTCTGTTCTGAACCTCAACTTTGCCACCTTGTATAACAGCGTGACTTTTAGGATTTGATGATGAACGAAGACGATTGTTTGACTGAGTAGAGAACTTGGAGAAGGCTTTAGCAATAAAGGCCATTCCATGATTTAATGCTTCAAAGGCATCAACTTGATCATCATTGGTTTGAGCATAGTATGCATTGTTAGTATCACTGTCGGGTGTGAGTTGATGAGAAGGTGTGGGTGGAGCATAACTAAAGTGACGTTGTTGTTGATCGAAAGCATGATTTGACTTTGGGTAAGGAGTTGGATAACCATGTGCCATGAGAGCAATCTGATCAGCAATTGGTGGTGGAGGGAAACCATGTGTGCCACGAGCTTCTTTATCTTTGAGAACTTCATATTGATGATGTTTTAGATAATCATACAATAACCCATACTTGACATCATGAAGATCCTTGACTTGTCGAACAAAAGTAACATACTTATGCCAATCCGGTCCTAATGAGTTCAGAAACTTGGTGTTAATAGCAATTGTTGGAAGATCAATCTTATGTCGATGCAAATCATTGACCACATTTGTGAAACGATGATAATATGATTCAAGTGATTCCCAGGCTCAATGGTAAACACATCAAAGTTGTGATATAGCTTAGACTCCATGTCGATCTTATTCAGTTCAGTGCCTTCCATTAAAAGATGAATTTGTTCCCGCATAGCTTTTGCAGGTTAAGTCTGTGCATCAATACTTTGGTAAATCGGATTAGGAATTCCAAGAAGTATTTGTTGCATAGCAAGCGCATCGGCTTCAAGATGAAGTAGTTGTTCTGGTGTTAAACGGCTAAGTGGAACAATTGAGATAGTATCGGGTCTGGGTGGAACAACTGTAGGATCTCCGGGAACAGTTTCAGTTGGCATTTGAAACGGTCCTTCTAATATCACCTTCTTCAGATACTTACCATGAGGTTTCTTGAGTTCCATATACCTTAGAAATCGACTTGACCATTGCACATAATTGCCTGGTGTAAGCATTGTAGGACGAGTATCCGAACCAGCTTCATGAATCGATTGCTGACTTGTAACAGCTTCGCACATTTGAGAAAACCAAGTTTGTTGTTGAGGGATTTGTGGAACCATTGACATTCGTTGTTGAACTTGTTGAGGAGGTTGTGGAGTATGTTGTTGATAAATTGCTTGTTGTTGATTCCATTATTGATGTTGTGGACTGAGTTGTTGTTGTTGTTGTTGATTATAAGTGTAAGGAAAATAGTTAGAGGATGGTGGTTGAGACATAATTGTTGATTGATGTTGATCATTAAAGATAATTAAGGTTGAGGTTGCTTAGATTTAGGTAGATTAGTAGTAGAAAGCCAAACTCGTAGAAATCCAAACTTGCTTGCAAGAAACTCGCAGACAAGAAACTCGCTGAAAGAAACTCGCTGAAAGAAACTCGCAGAAAGAAACTCGCAGAAAGAAACTCGCAGGAAGAAACTCGCAGGAAGAAACTCTCAGGAAGAAACTCGCAGAAAGAAACTCGCAGAAAGAAACTTGCAGAAAGAAACTTGCAGAAAGAAACTCGCTAAACTGCAAACTCGCAGAAATGCAAACAGAAACTCGCCAAAACTGCAAACTCGCAGAAATGCAAACAGAAACTCACCAAAACTGCAAACTCGCAGAAATTCAAGCCGAAACTCGCCAAACTGCAAGGAGAAACTCGCAGAAACTCATGAGAAACTCGCCAAAATTCATGGCTAACTCGCCAAACTCGCCAAAACTCATGAGAAACTCGCAGAAACTCGTATTCAGTCCAAAAAGTCCATAATTTTCAATCTAAAACACGTTTTTAAGTACGGATTTCTATTAAATCTAATCAATATTAACCTAAATTATCCATTGGCTCTTGATACCACTTGTTAGGTCACCATTCTATCACATCAATATGTATTTCTAGAGAGAGAAAGTTTTAGTGAGAGAAAGGGGAAGGAATTAATGAATGATTAATGAAATGATAATTGCAATTAGAACCAACAACTCTCTCCCTTCAAGGGAGGGGTATTTATAGTGTTTACATAAGTAGGGGTGTTTCCCATTGGTTCTAGAAGAACCTTCTATCACAGCTCATGGGCTTACTACCTGAGTTGTGAAACTAATTACAAACATTTATAAACCATAATTATTAACGACCTATTACAAATGAAATGACCTACACTTGATAATAAAACATGTTCCTAACAAGGTCGCCAAGCAAGAGAGATCCGGAAAGAGAAACGGTGTTCAAAAGGTTGAAAATAGGCGTGTTCCACAAATTGGGAGATAAGGAAAGGAGTACGTCAGCGTACTCAAGAGACTCCAAGTACCCGTCCCACCACAACACCCAAAGAAGGGAAGAAAGTTGCTACCAGAGTTCCCGTTCAAAAAGAACAGAGCTCACCTCCGGAAGACACGGTAACAGCAAAGCATCCTCTTGAAGAACGGACAAACTTTCTGAAAGTGAAGATAGTGGGGGCGGACATTGGAAGTTAAGATCGAAGAGACAAAGGTCAAGCATTAGGACGATGACTTGGCGCGACCGTGGGTATGCAAGGAAACCGATCCGTTTACTCCTCGCATCTGCTACTTTGATCTGCCAAAAAGGACCCGTATGCCAAACCATGTCAAGACATATGACAGAAGTGAAGACCCGGAAGATCATCTCAAGATTTTCCAAGCAGCAGCTAAAGTGGAACGCTGGGCCATGCCAACTTGATGCCACATGTTCAACTCCACGCTCACCGGATCTGCTAGGGTTTGGTTTGATGACCTCACTTCAGAATTCGTAGATAGTTACGACGATCTAAAATATGTGTTCCTAGCAAACTTCTTTCAGCAGAAGAAATGTATCAAGGATCCCGTGGAACTCCATCATATCAAACAAAAAAAAGGGGAATCTACGAAAGATTTCGTATGAAGGTTTAAGATAGAAAGCAGGGATGTAAAAGGAGCACCGGAAGTCATGAAAATCTCAGGATTCATGCATGGAACAACCAACCCAGAGTTGATTAAACGTTTCCATGACAACATTTCAAAGTCATTATATGAAATGATGAAGGTAAGCACATCCTTCCTCCGGGGGGAAGTGGCGGCCGGAAACCAAGAGTTGAAGAGGTCACTTCCGCCATGGAAGCAACATGAAGCCGGGCAAAAGAAAATTTTCAAGAATGGGGGATTCAAGAGTCAGCATAGGATGGAAAGAAAGCAAGACAGATTCACCTTTCTCTCCAAATCCCCAAGAGATTTTGGCTCTGAAAAAAGCAAAATTTAAAGCCCCACCTCCAATGACGACTCCGGTCAAAAAAAGGAATGGCAACAAGTTTTGCGAATTTCACAAAGAGGTGGGGCATAACACAGACGAGTTCATGCACTTGAAGAGCCAAATAGAAGAGTTGCTTAAGAATGGAAAACTGTCAAACGTGATAAAGGAACTGAAGTAGAATGGTGGAAAGGACCATCAAAAAACAGCCAAGATAGAGGAAACATCTGGAAAGCACAAGCCCCTAGCAATCCTAATGATACAAACCAGGCAGAGTGTCACCAAACAAAGAATTACGGAAAGCTTCTCCCCTGACCCTGAAATCTCGTTTATGCCTTTAGGAATAGAGGAAGGGACCGAAGGTCCAATGATTATTGAGGCAGAAATCGGGGGACATTTCATATACCGTATGTATGTAGATGGGGGATCCTCCTCCGAAATATAGTACGAGCACTTCTTTAAAATGCTCTGGCCAGATATAAGAGGCCAAATGGTTCCGGCCACAGTGCCCCTCATCGGATTCAGTGGTGTAGTCATATGGCCAATAGGGCAAATATGGTTGCTGGTAAAGATTGGAGATGAAGAACACTCAACATCCGCATGGATGAATTTTTTAGTGGTAAGATTGCAATCACCGTATAACGGAATCATAGGAAGGCCGAGAGTTCGAAAAATACAAGTGGTCCCATCAACAGCTCACGGTTCGCTAAAGTTCCCAGTAGAAGGAGGAATACTCACGCTGTGGAGCAGTAGGGTTGTTCCGATCAAATGCACAATGGTCTCCGAACCAGAAGGGCGAACTCCTGCCATCAACCAACCAGTAGAGGAACGAATTAAAGTGGTAATCCATCCAGAACATCTAGACCAAATGGTGGCTATCGAATCTACTTTAACAATGGAAGGCCGGAAAAGGCTATGTGATATGCTCAGAAAGAATTTGGACGTGCTTTCTTGGCGTCCAGCGGACATGACGGGTGTTTCAGGGCATATAGCGGAACACCATTTAAATGTGCATGAAGGATGCACCCCGTTCAGGCAAAAGAAGCGAAGCCAGGTTCCAGAAAGAAACAAATCAATACAAGAAGAAGTAGAGAAGCTTGTTGATGCCGGTATTATGAAAGAAGTACACTATCACAGCTGGTTAGCCAATCCGGTGATTGTGACAACGCATGACGGAAGTTGGAGGATGTGTTTAGATTTTAAAGACCTGAACAAGGCGTGCCCCAAAGACGGCTATCCGCAAAAATAGACTGGAAGGTGGAATCCCTTTGTGGATACCCTTTCAAATTCTTCCTCGACGCATATAAAGGCTATCACCAGATCCAAATGGCAAAAGAGGACGAGGAGAAGACGACATTCATCAAGAGCAAAAGGATATTCTGCTACTCAAAAATGCTATTTGGGCTAAAAAAATGTTGGAGCAACATACCAGCGACTAGTGGATAAGGCTTTTCACAAACAAATCGGCAGGAACCTAAAAGTATATGTGGATGATTTGGTGATAAAAAGTCGTACTGAAAATGAAATAATGAGAGATGTTGAGGAGACCTTCAAAACTTTGAGGAAGATAAACATGAAGTTAAATCCAAAGAAATTCACTTTTGGCATGGAGGAAGGAACATTCCCCAGATACACTGTAAGCACTAAAGGACTAAAAGCCTGCCCGGATAAAGCAGCAGCCGTTCTAAACCTACCGTCTCCTAGATGTCTGAAAGATGTGCAAATACTGAACAGAAAGTTAGCAAGCCTAAACAGGTTCCTTGCCAAGTCTGTAGAAAAATCGTTACCCTTCTTCAAGACTCTTAAAAAGTGTACGAAAAAAAGCGATTTCGGTTGGACTGCGGAAGCGGAGGAGGCATTTAAGAAAATGAAGAAGCTAATAGCAGATATCCCGGCATTAACAACACCAATGGAGAAAGAAGAACTCGTTAACTACCTCGCTGCAGCAAAAGAGGCAGTAAATGCAGTACTAATGACGGAAAGAGAAGCTAAACAAATACCAATATATTTCGTCAGTCGGGTACTAAGAAGTTCAGAGATTAATTACACGCCTATGGAAAAGTTAGTGCTAGCTCTGGTTCATGCCAGCAAACTACTAAAAAGATAGTTCCAAGGGTATACAGTCGTAGTCATCACGGATCAACCGATCAAACAGATACTATCAAGACCGGAAGTAGCAGGGAGGTTACAAAAATGGAGCATAGAATTAGGAGAATATGATATATACTATAGACCAAGAGTGTAAGTTAAAGGTCAGATCCTAGCGGATTTCATAGTGGAGCGTCCAGAAGACGATCCCGCAGATGACCCAATGGAGGTTGAAGAAAAGCTTCTGAAGCCGTGGAGCCTGTTCACAGGCGGATCATCCTGCACAGATGGTTTCGGAGCTGTGATAATACTTACGGACCCAGAAGGAACGGAGTTTACTTACGCTCTAAGGTTCGGATTCAATGCAACAAACAATGAGGCCGAATATGAAGCTCTAATAGCCGGACTTAGAATACCATAGCAAATGGGCTTCAAAAACCTCCAGGCAAATGTGGATTCACGGCTGGTGGCTAATCTTGTTAATGGATCATACATAGCGAAGGAAGCAGGCATGATTCAATATTTGGAAAAAGTAAGGAAACTCATGGATAGTTTCAGAATGTTCTCAATCAAACAAGTTCCCAGAAGTGAAAATAAAAAGGCTAATGCACTAAGCAAGATAGCATCTACTAGCTTCGCACATTTAAGCAAAAAAGTGTTGGTCGAGGAACTCAAGCAAAAGTTAATAGAAGAGATAGTGGTATTGACAATAGGTGAAGAAGAGGGGTACACCTGGATGACCCCAATACATGAGTACCTTACAGAAGAGACACTTCCTGCGGAATTAAAGGAAGTAAGGGCAATTAAACGCAAGCCGCAGCAGTTCGCCGTTATCGACGGAATCCTTCATTAGAAGTCATTTCTTGGACCATGGTTACGGTGTGTCGGGCCACTCCAGGAAAACTACGTGCTAAGAGAAATTCATGAGGGATCTTGCAGCATGCACGCGGGTACAAGATCCGTTGTGGCTAGAGCCTTGCGGACTGGATACTACTGCCCTACCATGCACAAGGACGTAAGGAAGCTTATAATGGCATGGGAAGATTACCAAGTGCATAAACCTGGTCCAAAAAATCTGCAAGAGAACCTAAATCTAATCACCTCCTCGTTTCTACAAATGGGGCATTGACATAGTTGGACCTTTTCCGGAGGCTCCTAGCAAAGTCAAATTCTTAATAGTAGCAATAGATTACTTTACCAAATGGATAGAAGCAAAGCCAGTCGCAACCATTACGGGCACCCAAATCAAAAAATATATATGGGAAAATATAGTATGCAGATTTGGACTCCCTAGAAAAATCATATCTGACAATGGAAAACAGTTCCGAGACAACCCGTTCAAAGACAAGTGTGAAAAGTTGTGCATCCAGCATCACTTTTGTTAATACAAATATCGTCATTAAACGTTATTTATATTTTTGATCTTTACCTAAGTTTTGTTAACGACAAAATTAAATTTAATTTTTATAAAGCTTAAAGCTTGTCAAGTTTAATAGATATTAAAACAAGTTTTTTCAAACAATATCTTCATCACTCTAGCATTTACATTGTGATTAATCATATCTTAATGTGACTCTAACCATAATGTATGATAGTAGTTTTTAGAATGTTTTAGTTTCTTAAAAACTAAACATTACTTATGTATTTGCATATTTCTAAAAATAGAAAAACAACACATGACATCATGTGATGCATCATGGAAATCATTGGAAGATTTCATTAGATATTTTGTGTAGATTTGTACTCTTCATATCTTACACAATCTTGCATAGATATGGTTGACTTTGGCAAGATCTTGATATCTTGACCTCGGCGGCACCAAAAGCCATAACGGGCGGAACCCTTTTAAGGGGTCCGCGGTCCGTGGAAGTCTGCCGATTGTTTTGGCTATAAATAACAAAGCCAAACCAAGTAGTTTTTCATCCCTTTCTATCATACTCTCATACATATCTTCTCTATAACCTTTCTAACTCAGTTTCATATCATATTAGTGATCTCTTTTGTAGCAAAGAAGATCAAGTCACATTCAAGCTTCAACGAGAAGTTGGAAGTCTTGTTTGTTTAGTGTTGTATGATCTTGTGTTGATTCATACTTCATTGTTGTACTAAACTATCATAATCTTGTGAGTGTGAGTGGTTAGTATTTTAGTCCTCAAAATACATTGTGTGTGGGAGTAGTTGTACCCTGGGAAAGAACTCGACATTTAGCTTAGTGTCGGAAATAGTGTAAGCGAAGTGTAAAGGTTTCTCCACCGGTGAAAGGAGCTTGTTGACTAGTGAAGTTAAACTCTCGAGTGTGAGACTCGGGGAGTGGAGTAGGGCAAGGAGAAAGAGTCCTTGTAGACCAAACCACTATAAACAACTTGTTGTGGTTTGATCATTTATTTCCTTATTTACTCTTTACATCTTGCTTAGATATTTCATCAACATATCTAAGATCAATATCAATTGATCTTTCAATAAGTTTCAAAACAATGTTTTTAATTGGTAAACTATTCAACCCCCCTTTCTAGTTTTCTACAATTGGTATCAGAGCCTCGTTGCTCAAGAATTTCTAAAATAATTTGTATTTTATAAACTTGAAACGATCCATGGATTCTGAAAACTTTAAAGAAGGGCAATCTATGCAAAGACCACCACTCTTTGAAACCAATGGATTTATCTATTGGAAAAACCGTTTTGAAACATATGTAAAATCAAAAGATATAGATCTTTGGTTTGTTATTGTTAAAGGGATTTTAGTTCTACAACAAAGGATATTTTTGTTGATGAACAAAAGAAATTAATTGCTAAAAATAATGAAGCTAAAATGATGCTTTATAATGCTTTGCCTAGAAAAGAATATGAAAGTATTTTTATGTGTGAAACCGCCAAAGATATTTGGGAATCTTTGATTGTTACACATCAAGGTAATTCACAAGTCAAGGATAACAAAATTGATCTTCTTGTTCAACAATATGAACAATTTGTTATCCCGGAAGATGAAACCATTGATTGTGGCTTTGCTCGCTTTAATACTATTATTACATCACTTAAAGCACTTGATGAATCTTTTCGTAGTAAGAACTTTGTCAGGAAATTTCTTAGAGCACTCCATCCGAAATGGAGAGCTAAAGTGACCGCTATTGAAGAATCAAAAGATCTCTCAAAAATGTCACTAGACGAGCTAATCGGTAACCTCAAAGTACATGAAATGGTGATGGAGAAAGATTCGGAGATCATCAAAGGAAGAAGGGAGAAGATCAAATCCGTTGCTCTAAAATCAAAGGCGGAATCAAGTGATGATGATGAATCTTGCTCCGGTAGTGAAGATGAGGAGTATGCCATGGCTGTTAGAGACTTTAAAAAGTTCTTTAGAAGAAGAGGAAAGTTTGTAAGACAACCTCGAGAAGAAAAGAATCCATTCCGAAAAGATCGGGATGACAAGAAGGGTAAAGGTGAAAGAAAGTGTTTTAGATGTGGTGATGCAAGTCATCTCATAGGAGAATGTCCCAAGCCACCTAAAAGCAAAACTCAACGAGCTTTTGTAAGTGGTGCTTGGAGTGATAGTGAAGATGATGAAGAATCAAGCAAAGAAGAGATCGCTCTAATGGCACATGAGTCAAACGAGGTACATTCCGACTCTTCTTATTCTTCTATTGATGATGACACTTTGCAAAAACAATACAATCAATTGTGTGAGCTAAGTCTAAAAATCATAACTAAAAATAAATTTTTAAAAGCTAAAAAGGAATTTTTGGAAAATGAAGTCTATGAGTTAAAAGAAAAAGCAAAACGACTAGAAAAGGGAAAAGCAAATGACGATGGTTGTAAATCATGTCAAGAGCTTAATCTTGAAATAGAAAAACTAAAGCTCACGCAAGATGTTCTAATCAAACATAATTCTAAATTTAAAAGGTTTAACAAAAACATCGCTCTTGCTGATGAAATAGTTAAAATCCATAAAACACCAGGAGACATGAATGGGCTAGGATTTAATGAGGTATTAATTCCAAAGAGTCAAAACAAAATGGCCTAAAAAGACGAACAATCTGTCAAAACTGCTGCAGTACAACACGGACCAGACGGACCCAAAATAAGGGTTCCGTCCATTGAACAAAATGGTGCCGTGGGTACTTCAGCAGGACAGAATATTTGTGATACGGACCGTAATGAATTTGTCAAAGTAACAAAGAAAACCAAAGATAGTGTTAAACTAAAACCAGCTGTTACATCAGGAGTAGGACTTGCTAAAAATGAATTTAGATAAAAAAAACTACTCAACAACGACATAAAACACCTTTTTCCAAATGCCCCTTTCATAAGAGCAACCACAACGTACAACCCAACTACCAACACAACGGTTGGAATCAAAACTTTCCTAGACCATATCAAACTCCAGATTACATGTCATGGAACTCTTACCCATCGTTTCCATACATGAATCAAATAAATGGTATGTTTAACCCAAACGGACCCATGAGATATTGGGGACCAAATGCTTGAGTTATTTGCTTCTTAGGTATGCTTGAAAGTTGGATTGGAACCCGATGAATGGATTAAAGATAGTGGATGCTCACGGCACATGACGGGCAACAAAAATCTCTTCTCATCATACCAAGAGTATGACGGAGGTAATGTCACTTTTGGTAGCAATCTCAAAAGCAAAATCATTGGCAAAGGTACGATCGCTCATAACTCCCTAACTATTGAAAATGTTGCTCATGTAGATAGGTTAGGATTTAATCTACTTAGTATTAGCCAATTATGTGATAAAAAGTATAAAGTACTATTTGATGAAAATGGTAGTAAAATACTAAAAGATGGTATCACCATAGCTAAAGGAGTTAGGAAAAATAACATATACGTCATGAAAATAGATAAAACATCTAATGACAAACTTTGTCTAACAACGTTAGATGATAGCTCATCTCTTTGGCATAGACGCTTAGGTCACGCTAATATGAGACTTATACAAAACCTATCTTCAAAAGAGCTTGTTAGGAATTTACCAAAACTAAAATATGACCAACACTTTTGCGACGCTTGCAAAATTGGTAAACAAACCCATAGTAGTCATAAATCTAAAAATATGGTGTCCACATCTAAGTGTCTAGAATTATTGCATATGGACTTGTTTGGTCCATCCGCTATAAGAAGCTCAATTAGGTGTTAAAATTGTGTCGATCCGAACGGATCATGGTCGTGAATTTGACAACGAAGCTCAATTTGGAAAATTTTGTGATACAAATGGTATAACACATAACTTTTCGGCTCCACGAACACCTCAATCAAATGGAGTAGTAGAACGTAAAAATAGAACAATTCAAGAAATGAGTAGAACAATGCTTAATGAACAAAACATTCCTCAAAAGTTTTGGTGTAACGCGGTTGACACTTCTACATATATTTTGAATAGAGTCTTAATACGTCCTTTCCTAAACAAAACACCATATGAGCTTTATAAAGGTAAAAAGCCAACTTTAGGATATTTTAGAGTTTTTGGATGTAAATGCTTCATTCTTAATACTAAAGATTATCTCACCAAGTTTGACCCAAAGTCTTATGAAGGTGTATTTCTTGGTTATTCTCAAACTAGTAAAGCTTACATTGTCTTAAACAAAGAAACAATGATAGTCGAGGAATCGTTGAACATAACATTCGACGAAAGTCCACCTCCCTCTAAGACATCACCTTTGGTAGATGATGACTTAGTTGAAAGTCAAATAATGAAAAGTCAAGAAATAATTAAAAATAACAAGGAAGATGAACCATTAAATAAAGAGATTTTAAACATCAAAGAATCTAAAAGTCATCCTTTAGAAAAGGTCATAGGACAACTAAATCAAAGAACCTTAAGGTCACAAGCCCAAAATCAAAGTAATTATTTTTGTTTTGTATCCACCATTGAACCGAAAAACATAAATGAAGCAATAAAAGATGAATCATGGGTAATTGCCATGCAAGAAGAGTTAAACAAATTCGTTAGAAATGATGTTTGGAAATTAGTTCCAAAACCTAAAGATCAAACTATAAATGGAACGAAATGGGTTTTTCGAAATAAAATGGATGAAAATGGTGTAGTATCTAGAAACAAAGTTAGGCTTGTTGCACAAGATTATAATCAACAAGAAGGGATTGATTATGATGAAACTTATGCACCGGTAGCTAGACTTGAATCTATTAGAATATTACTTGCTTATGCATGTTCTTATGACTTTAAATTATTTCAAATGGATGTTAAAAGTGCATTTCTTAATGGGTTTATTAACAAAGAAGTATATGTTGCTCAACCTCCCGGTTTTACCGACTTTGAGAAACCACATCATGTCTTCAAACTCAAGAAAGCATTATACGGTCTTAAGCAAGCACCAAAAGCTTGGTACAACCGACTTAAGACTTTTCTTATTGATAACAAATACACTCTGGGATTAGTAGACAATACTCTTTTTACCAAGAAAAAGGAGTCACATATTATCATTGTTCAAATATACGTTGATGACATCATATTCGGATCAACTTGTCAAGAGCTATGTGATGATTTCTCTGAAATCATGCATGACGAGTTTGAAATGAGTATGATGGGTGAATTAAATTTCTTTCTAGGACTTCAAATTAAACAAATAGAAGATGGCATATTCTTTAACCAATCTAAATATATAAAAGACATGCTTAAGAAATTTGGTCTTGAAGATTCCAAACCAACTAAGACACCCATGTCCTCGGACACTAAACTCACCAAGGATGAAGAAGGTGAATCCATAGATAATTCTAAATATAGAGGAATGATTGGTAGCCTACTCTATCTTACGGCTAGTAGACCCGAAATTATGTTTAGTGTTTGTCTATGTGCTCGCTTTCAATAAAACCCAAAGGCATCACACTTAGAAGCCTTAAAAAGGATTTTTAGATACATTAAGGGAACAACGTGCTTAGGATTATGGTATCCCAAAGGAATGGGTGTAGAAACCATAGACTATCTTTATCAACAACCCAACCCAACCTCATCTTTTATTAAAATATTATTTTTTCTTCCCTCCACCTATACAAAATACATACAACCAATTCATACCATTTATCAAAAACCCAACCTAAAATAATATAAGTATTAAAAATAAAAAAGAAAAAGTAAAGAAAAAAAACAAATAGCCACTAAAATAAAAACATGTGGCAGATTGGGGTTGTGATCTTGGGTTGCCAAGTGATCTAGGTTGTTGATGTTGGTTGTATACAATATTATAAAAATAATATACTTGTATGTATTTCTATAAGGTTTGGGTTATCAACCCAACCAATAAACATAGTCATAGTGTATGCCGACTCGGATCATGCCGGTGACTATGTCGATAGAAAAAGTACAAGTGGTATTTGCACTTTTGTTGGACATTGTCTCACCTCATGGTTTGCAAAGAAGCAAACGGCTTTAGCCATCTCAACTACTGAAGCCGAGTACGTCTCAGCTGGAAAAGCATGTCAACAAGCTCTTTGGATGAAGCAAGCTCTCGTAGATTACGGAATTCATCTCAACGATATTGTTATACTTTGCGACAACAAAGGAGCCATCGATCTCAGCAAAAATCCCGTTCAACACGCTCGTACAAAGCATATTGAAATCCGTCATCACTTTCTTCGCGACAATGTTCAAAAGGAAACATCTCAATTGAGAAAGTATCCTCCGAAGACAACATTGCCGACATCTTAACTAAGCCTCTTAAACGAGAACCTCTTAATCTTCTTAGACTTGGTTTAGGGTTAATGGAACCAAACATATAGGATAAACATAGCCTAAACCTTAGAATAAACAAAACAAAACAATTTTGTTTTGTATCTGCTACTGTAGCCACGACACCAAACGACAACACGGACGGAACCAAAAATTTGGTACCGTCTGGTCCGTGGTGACTACAGAAGCAAAACTGCTACCTACAAAACAACTTCTTCCTCAAAACCCACTTTACCAAAACGTGTAAACATTAAACCAAGCTCATTATTGACACCTTCTCACTCACTAATCACTGGAGATAACATCATTGTAAGTATCCTAACTACATTTTATCTCTTAATTCTGAGTTTAGGATTCTTATTTGTGCACAAAATCATTACAAATCATTACATGGGGTTTATGTATACTTTTGTACTAAATATGAATTCAATTGGCAAATTGCATAACTAGTCATTGAAATTAGGTACTACATTATCATATTGCATACACAAATCATGCTTCCCACTAATCAATAGATAATGACTATAAGGCATTATTCAAATAACCAAACACCCCATGTCAATTTTTTTTGAAAAGCTTCTCACTTGTAGGAAAAAAAATTTCATTGTTAATACAAATAGAAACGTTAGATTTTCATCACTTGCATGATCTTGAATACTAAAGGTATTGCATAACTAATATACATTCTCGGGTATATTCAAATGAAGCCACATTGAATTAGGAGCATTTGGGTTATCTCGTGGTATTTGCCAAACACCCCACTAAAACCATTTTTGTGCATAAAATGAGTCGAGATAACCGCAACTCCAAATCGTTTTCATATAGGCACACACTAGAACCAAAACGTTGAGTTTATTCTCATTTTTAACATGATAATTCTTGCTCCTAGGAATAACCATGGTAGCCGCAAGATTCTATGATCACAAGGACACCCTTGGCTACATTCCCAAACATCACAAAACCAAAGCACTTTCCAAGGAACAAGTTAAAATCTTTAAGAGTCTAGAATCAAGGTATTTCCATGAGGGTAGAACCATTCACTCATCTTTCATTGAAAATATCAATCTCCGTCAAGAACTAGCCGCCATTCAATTCGATTGTCTTCTTTACATCGATGAACCGATTTGTCCTAGGTTTGTGTTAGAGTTCTATGCTAGTGTGACCGGCTTCATTGATGAAGATGATGAGTTTAGTCTTAGGTTTAAGATCAATCAAAACGACTACACCATCTCCTTAACCAACTTTGCTCAAGTGCTAGGAATTCCCAACCGAGGGACATGTGTCTACTCGGATAAGTGGTCACTCACCATCCTTGATGCAATCAATGACCGCTCTCTTCCCTAACGAATACCTCTAGCAAATAAGGATGTCATTCGTGAGCACCTATTTATCCCAAGGGGAGATACAACCCGAGTCACCCGAAAAGGAAAAGAAGTGAACTAAGATCCATATGGAATGGAGCTAAATGAACTTAAGCCCGAATTTAAGAAATGGGAAGAACTACTTAGAGCCAACGTCATTAGCACCATAGGAAATAGGGATCACATCAAGGCTTGTCTTTGCCATATGCTCTACAACTTGTCCACCCGTCAACCATTCAATTTAGCCTACTACATCGCTAGGAGAATGATTGATATTCCAACATAAGGATCGGTTGCTCTTCCATACAGGATGCTTCTCACCCGTCTCTATAGAGCCTTTGCACCAATTCCACCAAGCCCAAAAGGGATGCACCTTCACTATGAGCTCATCCCTCACATCTTTGTACCTTTGAGTGATGAACGAGTTGCTAAGACAAAAGGCAAGAGAGCAAAACCTCCAACTCCATCATCATCATCATCAAATAGCTCTGATGATGGTCTTCTAAACTCTCGCCTTCCACCTCATGAGTATTATGAATCTCTTCCCGAGATTGAGAATGAATCAGCGAAGTTCAAGCAAACCAAGGGGATGTTCAAGTGCCTTGGTAGAATGATGACCAAGATCTGCAAGAAGTTGGATAAGTGAGAATCACTTTAAGGAGTGTTTGGAATAATACATTATCTTTAATGTTTGATACAATTTGGTTGTTTTTATTTTGTAGGATGATAATATAACTTGAAACAATGATGTATGCTAACAATCTTATGCAGGGGGATAGCACAAGTATGCTATCAAATTTTACCCATTTTCACTATAATGTGAAAATCACTTGGGCTTGCTCAAAATCTATGCTCCATTATGTTTGTGCATGTGTTATTTACTTTTCCTAACTAGAAATGATTAATGTCACATGTTTTGAGCAAAATTTCAGGTTTCAGAAATGTCCCCGACACTTGAAAATACACTCTGTGAACTTTTCTGGTCTGCACGGATCAGACGACACCAAAAATTTGGTACCGTCTGTTATGCAATTTGGTACCGCCGTACCTGTACAGGCGGACCAGGCGGAACCCTTTAAAGGGTTCCGCCTGTGTAAAATTTTGGTGCCGTGGATCCTCCAGGTAAATTTTTGAATTTCGGTTATTTCGACATTCCAAATTACCATACATTGCTTGTAAGTTAATCTTAACTAGTCTTTACCCATATTAGAACTAGTATAACATACTTAGGCATATAAGAAATCCACTTCCCACCAAAATTCAAAAATTTGAAAAATTCAACCAAGGAGCCCTTTTGCATAAAGGAAGGAACCAAAATTTTGGTACCTTGCAATCCGTGGGTAATCTGATTGTTAGGATCTTACAATCATTAGAACACATTTATTGCAAATCTTTGCTTCTTCACTCCATCCCTCTTGTATGGCTTGACTTGGGTGATATGACTAGCATTTAACCCACTTCCAAATCATTAGGAACCTCATCCCTTCTATGGTTTAACATCAAATCAAACACATTTCTCCATAATTTTTCACTTCTATAAATTAAGAGGTTTTACCATGATCATCTTCACACCTTCTTCATTCTTACCATCAACTAGCAAAAACACAAGTCAAAATGACAAAATCTTCACCTTCCACCAAGCCTTGCAAGAAAACCGCTAGGATTAGCGTAAGGCCATGTTGTTTCGTCAACTTGAGCTCTTCATCTGAATCTTCTCCACTCACCATCTCATCTCCCATAAGGGATAACACAAGCCTAACCTTGGCTACTCCTACTCAATCACCCATTGTCATCACCACTCCACCACCTACAAAAACACCAACCTCACCACCACCGGCACCTCTCCAAACATCAAAAATACCATCACCACCAAAGTCTCCAACCCTTATTCCTTTGGAGTTATTCTCCACACCTCGCACTTCTCCAAATCCTTTCTTGGAGGACTTGGAAGATTTGCCTCCTAGGCCCAATCATCCACCACCATTGCCATCATTTGGCACCATTGAGCGGATCGCTCATGAGTCTCCTAGACCCTTGTTTGATCCAAACGCCCCGTCAGGGCCAAGACCTCTTCTCTTCCACCCCATTCACAAAGACATCCATGGTCCTTTGTATGGGGATCCACCACTCCCTACAACAATGTCCCCTCACATAGAGGACATTGAGGAGTCCATGTGGGATGATAATCCCATAAGAGAGGAGATTCAAGCGGAACTCCAACATCTCCACCAATTCGCAAATATGGTGGATTCTCACCTAAGTGAGACTATGCAAATGCAAAATGCTTTGCTAGCGTCTATAATCACCAACCCAAACACCACCACCAACATCAACACATCTACCATTCCACCACCACAACCTCATCAACCATACTATCCCCCTAGGCATGGTTGCTCAACTTGTGAGCAAACCGCCTAAACCGTTGATCAGACCCGGGTAATGGTCCATGAATTCCAAGAAGAAATGAGGTTCATCCTCAATCACATCTTTAGGCGACTAAACGCTCTTTCTCATTCACCATCTCATAAGAATGGTCCTAGATTAGCTATTCTAAGGTTTTTTTTTTTTTTTTATTTTTTTTTTTCTAGGATTTCCTTTATTGTACTAAAACACTTCATTGTGTTCTCTTTTCATGGTTTTTAAATCATGAAAAATTTTAACTAATGAATGGTGTTTTCTATATTGTTCATGCTTATTACATAGTGTTTGGAAATGCTTGTGAATGATGATTATTACTAACAAATCTTTTTGTAGCTTTTTCACAATCCATGTATCTTCCCATTGGCACCCAATTTTGGGGGAGCTTTGATCAAGGGGGAGATAATGGCTCGGGCTCATTATCCATTCTGCATCGCATCTTCTTTTTGCTGAGACAAAAAGGGGGAGAATTATATAGAACTTGGTTATATTTGACTTTTCTGAAAAAGTCAAACTGCATACATTGACTTTCTGAAAAAGTCAACATGATACTTCATTGGTAATACTTGACTTTCTGAAAAAGTCAACTGCATACTTTGACTTTCTAAAAAAGTCAACATCATGCTTCAACTAGTGAAAACTTTTACTTTCTGAACAAGTCAAACATCATACACTTGCATTATCATTTCTTTTTCAAGTTCTAAAACTAATATTTTTATAACTCTTGTACAATCTTTGTATCTTTTATAAAAATAAAATTTATATTTTGTCCTCAACAAAAAGGGGGAGATTTTTAATACAAATATCGTCATTAAACATTATTTATATTTTTGATCTTTACCTGAGTTTTGTTAAAGACAAAAGTAAATTTAATTTTTATAAAGCTTAAAGCTTGTCAAGTTTAATAGATATTAAAACAAGTTTTTTCAAACAATATCTTCATCACTCTAGCATTTACATTGTGATTAATCATATCTTAATGTGACTCTAACTATAATGTATGATAGTAGTTTTTAGAATGTTTTAGTTTCTTAAAAACTAAACATTACTTATGTATTTGCATATTTCTAAAAATAGAAAAACAACACATGACATCATGTGATGCATCATGGAAATCATTGGAAGATTTCATTAGATATTTTGTGTAGATTTGTACTCTTCAAATTTTACACAATCTTGCATAGATATGGTTGACTTTGGCAAGATCTTGATATCTTGCTGTCAGACCTCAGCGGCACCAAAAGCCATAACGGGCGGAACCCTTTTAAGGGGTCCGCGGTCCGTGGAAGCTGCTGATGGTTTTGGCTATAAATAGCAAAGCCAAACCAAGTAGTTTTTCATCCCTTTCTATCATACTCTCATACATATCTTCTCTCTAACCTTTCTAACTCAGTTTCATATCATATTAGTGATCTCTTTTGTAGCAAAGAAGATCAAGTCACATTCAAGCTTCAACGAGAAGTTGGAAGTCTTGTTTGTTTAGTGTTGTATGATCTTGTGTTGATTCATACTTCATTGTTGTACTAAACTATCATAATCTTGTGAGTGTGAGTGGTTAGTATTTTAGTCCTCAAAATACATTGTGTGTGGGAGTGGTTGTACCCTTGGAAAGAACTCGACATTTAGCTTAGTGTCAGAAATAGTGTAAGCGAAGTGTAAAGGTTTCTCCACCGGTGAAAGGAGCTTGTTGACTAGTGAAGTTAAACTCTCGAGTGTGAGACTCGGGGAGTGGAGTAGAGCAAGGAGAAAGAGTCCTTGTAGACCGAACCACTATAAACAACTTGTTGTGGTTTGATCATTTATTTCCTTATTTACTCTTTACATATTGCTTACATATTTCATCAACATATCTAAGATCAATATCAATTTATCTTTCAATAAGTTTCAAAACAAAGTTTTTAATTGGTAAACTATTCAACCCCCCTTCTAGTTTTCTACAACTTTGATTCTGTTAAACATCCACAAACTAACAACTTAGTAGAAAGAGCAAACTGAAGCTTAGGGGAGGGAATTAAAGCTCGACTTGAAGAAAAAAGCAATAATTGGACAAAAGAAGTACCGCACGTCCTGTCGGCACACCGCACAATGATCAAATCCAACAACGGGGACACCCTGTTCTCTTTAACGTACGAAATGGAGGCTGTTATTCTAGATGAGATCGGAATGCCCACATGGAGAACAAAATAAGTAGATACGGATCGAAATGACGAAGCTTTAGATATTAACTTAGACCTTTTGGAGGAAAGAAGAGAACAAGCGGCAATCCGTGAAGCAAAAGCAAGGCAAAGATGGAAAGGTATTACAACTCCAAAGTTCGCAACACAAGCTTCAAGCCAGGAGACCTCGTATATCGCAAAAATGATTCAAGTCATGAAAAAGAGGGGGACATCTAGGACCTAAGTGGGAAGGACCTTATGAAGTCACAGAAGCACTAGGAAAAGGCGCGTACAAACTAAAAGACCGCGAAGGAAACTGGTTTCCACGAACATGGAATGTTTGTAACCTCAAGAAGTGTTATATTCATAAAGTGTAAGCAAATCACCCATGCTGATTCCGTGGGGGGAACTTCATTCAATTTACTTTTATCTATTGTAATGTCTTTAAAACTTTTAGTGAAAAAGGTGAAGACTAGCTACCTTCACCAAGCTTACTTTAAAGATCCTTTGTTCTTTTTTACTTTAAAAAGTTATTTTGCATGTAAGTAAGACGCGCAAACATCCGGGCATGACCCACAAGGTGTTATTTTGTATAACAATAGGATGAGTAACCTAACAATTAGCTTAAGATACATAAGAGATATTGCAAGTCCGGAATCGGGAGAATAACCCACAAATATTCAACTAAGACTATTATAATAAACGCACCAATCCGGAATTAAAACAATAGCAAAACAAACATTATAATAATAAAGTACAAACATTAGGCAATCATAGTCTAAGTGCAAAATGCCGTATCAAATGAATAAAAATGTTCGTACAAAAGCTAAAGTATTGTTCGAATAAAAACAACCGTCACAAAAAGACCACACATGGTCATGGTGCAAGAAACTAACACCAAAATTCAGCTGGAAGGATTAGGTTCTGGAATTCACTCTGTCTCTGGATGCTCAAAATCAACCGTCGCCAGATCACCTCCGATATTGACCTGCTCACCCGCATATGATATTTCACAGTTATCTATGGAAAGGGGTGGTGTAACAACAATAGATACATAGGTGGCTGATAGAGCAGTGCTGGTCACGGTAACGGCCGATATACTACCCGAAGTACCTGACGTACCTGTTAGGGCTTCAATAGATAAAATGTTGAGAATTACAGATTTGATGATTACAAAACCCACAAGCAGAAATGGATAAAGAAGAAATAATGAGGACCTAATATGTAATAGTTAGTTAGCTTTATTAGTAAGCTAGGGTTTCTTGTAACCTCCCTCTATTATATAAAGAGGGTAGGCGTCTAGGTTACATATGATCCATTATTGAGAATAGTTAGAACTCTCCCAATGAGAGTCTAGACACACCAAAGAAAGCGTGTGTATTTTAGTAGTTAGTTTATGTATTAGTTTTACTAACTGAATAAAAGAAAACCTTTAAAGTAACTTTGATTCTTGTTCTTATTATTCCGCTGTGCAAATCAATGTTACGATATCCTAGATGGGCTTGAACGATCTTTCACAATTGGTATCAGAGCGGGTGGCTCGTGATATCTAGGGTTTATTGAAGGTTTTTATTGGCATGAAGCAGTTTCGACAAAGATCAGATTCGGTTTTGAAGATTAGTCCCGCTAATATGTGTGTTGAAAGGAAAATTTTTGTAGATCTCGAATTACAATTTCATGATTAAATGTCAATCGCATACAATTCAAAGATTAGTAAGACATTTGGATCTATTATAATATTCGAATAAAGAGATGTCAGATCCGGTTTAATATTTTTGGTCAAACGAGGTTGAATTTTTGTGATGTCAGAAGTTGCGGCGTATATTTTAGTGGTATATATACTCGAGTGGTATAATTCATGTTTATTAATTCACATCTTTTGGCTTGTAGTGGTCCTATACTCGAGTGGTATATATACTGATTTGTTAATTAAGATTTGTACTATCATAGTACACGCATGGGACTGCAGTGAATTTCGTGATGCGGCTAATATAATATTGATTGGTCAAATAAGTGGGTCAGTGATTAGACTTTGGATAAAACGTGGGTTTCATTTAATTGGTCAAAGTGATCGGTGAATTATAATATGTTTATACAATCAGATGAAAGTGATGTATCTTGAACGAAGTGTGGGATAATTTAATACTGTTCAATTGCTGGTCACGTGCGGCACTCGTTCTTTCATACACGAATGGTCACGTTCCATGGACTTCGTTCCGAAGATCCTAATCATCATCTCAAGGATTTCCTTAAAATTGTTGACTCCATTGACCTTAATGCTACCACTCGGGAGACCACGCGCTTGCGTCTCTTCCAATTCTCTCCACGAGACCAAGCTAGTAATTGGCTTGAGCGACTTCCCGCAGGATCCATCTCAAGTTGGGATGATCTCACCACTCGTTTCCTCGCTCAAATTTTCCCACCGGGGAGAACTACCAAGCTAAGGAATGACATCTTGATGTTCCAACAATGTCAAGGAGAAACCCTTTATGAGGCGTGGACTCAATTCAAGGACTCACTCCACAAAGTCCCTCATCACGACATTGATCTTTGGCTTCAAGTCCAAATCTTTTATGATCATGTCAATCTCCCCACTAGGCAAACCATCGACCAACCGGCCGGTGGTAAGCTTAGTGAACTTACCGCGGAAGAGTCATGGGATACAATAGAGGACCTTGACCTCTATGACAACGAATGTTGGAATGACCCCCGTGAGTTGCCCAAAACCGTAAAGGCAATCTCCTTGCCTCCCATTGACTCATAACCTTCCAATCGTAGGATGCTCGAACTTGAAGATCAAGTCAAATTCCTAATGAGTTCCTACGAAGCTCCTAAACCTTCACGCCAAGTGAACAAAGTCTCTTCCTTGTGTGAGTTATGTACTGGTCCCCACGACACTCGTAATTACACGAGACTCCACGAACAAGTTTCCGTGGACTATGCATCCTCGCATACCAACGGAGCGGGAGGAAGATTCCCCACAACACATGGACCTAGGACTTACAACAAAGCCCGAGAGGCATGGAAGGGATAACCCGAATATTATTGGAGTCAAACCAAAAAATTCACCTCTAACTACTCCCCATGGCCCCAACAACACAATTCAAGCCCTCATGCCCCTAGTCAGCACAACTTAGAAGGGATGATGCAAAACTTCGAGACATCCGAAGAAGCCCAAATAGCCAAGCTTTCGGATCGCTTTAATCAACAACAAGCCGAGATGGATAGGAAGATAGATAACCTCTTAAAATCCGTTACCAATCCTGATAGGATGACAACCAAAAAGGTTAATTCCATCTCGACTCACTCCTCCGAAAAAGCTCCCCTTGTAAAGATTAAGGACCCAAGCAAGTACTTCGCTCACTCGTAATTAGGCAACGAAACTAGGGACCCGTCTTCATCAAAGCACGTTCACTTCGTCAATGCCATCACCCTAGTGAGACCAAATAGGAATAATGATGAAGCAAACCATGAGACGGTGCTTGAGGTTAGTGATACTCCTAAGGATGAAACAACCAATGAAGTAGACGAAGTAGGTGATGAATACTTCAACAAGTTTCCTATGGAAGTGGAACTTTCATACCACCCACACCTAGTGCGCGACCTTCGTCCCTTTTATACCATGAGATGCCCACACATCACCTTTGGAAATCCTAGAAACCTCAACATACCTTGTTGCATATGACATCTTTTCGTGGCAAAGTCCTACATCGATCGGAAGTCCCCATTAAACATCATGACTAGCACGTACTATAATTGGGTGATGAAAAAACCTATCCCAAATAGGCAAGACCCCGATGATCCTAGAGTAAGATGTAATTTCCTTGGTAGAATTAACGGATTGCCCGTCTATGTAGGAAGCTTCACGTACCCAACGGATTTCGTGATTGTGGAATATATTAGTACGACTATATATCCTAGCTTATCCCATGTAGTTCTAGGAAAGCCATTCATAGATAGCACCGTGATGACTTATGATCCATTGTTAGGGATGGTTAGATTCAAGGACGAGACCGATGACATTGCCTACCAAATGCCATTCAAGATTGAGCAATTCTCATCACTATCCAATAATGAGAAGGAACTTAAGCTATCGGTCTACTATAGGAATGAGGAGGTTAGAAGAAGAGGAGTAGATTATATGATGAGTAAGATATTTGGATTCTATAAAGAATGTGTAAAGTTAGGCACGGAATATAGAACCAAATGGGGGCATGATGATTTCTTAGAAAGATGCACAATCGGATATAGCTACTGATAAGGATTTAAAAGATACACTTTTGAGGGGTCATTTAAGCCCTTAATTGATCACTTTTGTATCCGTTACTACTTAATTTCGTTCCTTTTCACTTTTTAGGTCTCTCGAAGGCAAATTGCTGGAATGACACTTATTCGGACGAAAAGGCGCGAATATATGAAGAAAATGGCCAAAGTCAAGAATCGAGACACTCAATCTGCTGGAATTGAAGGGGACGGCGTCACTGCTTAAATGCGAGGCCGTCGCGACACATCTTGAGACGACTCAGAGAGCAAATTGCTATTTTACAAGTGACGGCATCAGGTTTAAAAGAGTAGGGCGTCGCAACTCAGACGGCTTAGATTTGGATCCCGACGGCGTCAGAGGTTGAAGCCGACGGCGTCACGAGCATAAGGTGATGTCGTCACAGATTTGACGTGGACAAGATGAAACCCTAATGGCGGCGACCCGACGGCGTCACAATTAAAGAGTGACGTCGTCGCATATTGTAACACTATATATAGAATCCGAATTTTTCAGTTTTTAGAGAGGTAGCTTTGTGGAGTAAAAACCTAAACCGAACCAAGGATGTCTTGGGCAGTATCTTAGGGTTCCATACCCTATTTTACAACAAGATAAGTGTTTTACTTCATTAATTCAATTATGTCTTCAATTTTTTGTGTGTATGATTGCATGTTCTCCATGTCCGGCTAATTTATTTGTGTGTTTGCTTAGATATATGAAACCTAGGTATTGAATATTGATTGGTTGTCTCTTATCTTAATTGTGATTGACCTAGTATTGCGATAGGTCATCCGTTGTGTTATTAATGCTTGATTAGTCTTTGTTGAACCTTAGCTTATAGTTACTAGTGGAATTGTAGGCTAAATATCCAAAGATAACCTTAGTGTTAAGTTTATGAATCCAAGATATTTCGTAGTCATTAACCTTAGGTAGCTTCAAAGTGTTAGGGTTAAACGCATACCCTACGACCTTAGAAAACATAACGCGTTAAGAATAAGGACGTGACAATTCAACCATCAATAGGAGATAACTAGGGAGTAATAACATCTAAGTAAACACATTTTTAATCATCATAAGAGCACACAACAATAGACATAGACTACACTCACCTTAGTTTAGATAATTATATAATTAGAGTAATCGCTGGAAATACCAACCCCCCAAATCCAATACCCCGAGATTCGTAATTTCCATTTTCTAAAAAAACATAAAAAAGATAAAAAATAATATTCCTCAACCCCAACCTTAGCGTAGTAGTTTCTCACTAGCATTCCTATTCCCCTAGAGAACGATATCAATACCCGTGGCTTACCCTAATACTTCACTACAACGATTAGGTTCACTGCCTAGGGTGTTGAAAAACTTGCTCAACGAAAAGGAAGTTCCTTTGACCCCGAACGCGCGTTGTACGCGTATCAAGTTTTTGGCGCCACTGCCGGGGAATAGAATAGCTAGTTAGATTTCTACCTCGTTTAGGTTTCCTTGCTTGATTCCTACCAAGTAAGCTTTTTTCCATTTTTAGCTTCCTTGTAGTCTATCCCCCTTCTTTGTGACCTTTGTTAGTAATCACATCACTTTTCATTATGGATGGTGATTGCTCATCAAACAACAACGCACCTCCAAATAAATTACTTTCACTCAAAACCCAACCCAATGACCAACACAACTGCCGAAGCCGTTATGTGAGTAGAAACAACGACCTTCAAGATTTGCAAAAGGTATTTGATTGTACAATTAGGGATGCTGTTGAGAAAGTGGTCAGCGCCTCTGTAGTTGGCTCCATGATCAGCAGTAATTCGGAAAATGGCTTAGTGGATAAAAACGTGAATGAGGAGGATAGTGCTAATTTCAATCTTTACCCCACTAAGGAAGAGGTTGCTTACCATCAATACATAATCGATAATCCCCGATCATCCATCATTAGGATATGTCCAAAGATTAGGAGAGGAAATCCTTGGAACCTCAAAATCCCTTGTATGATCAGATATAGGAATGTCGAGCATGCTTACATAGATGCGGAATCTCAAATTAATGTGATGTCATCAGCTGTTTACAATGACATTATGAATGAGCGACTTAAGATTAGGAGGGACCCTAAGTATCCTGGTGGGGTTTGCACCTTTGTGGGAAGAGTCAAAGATGTACACGTCTTTATAGGAAATTTCACCTACTCAGTTGATTTTGTGGTCCTAGAAGATATCGGATGTGTCATTGACTATAGCTTATCCCAAGTAGTGCTAGGAAAACCGTTTTTGAAACATCTAAAATGAGCCATAACAAGTATGAAGGAACGGTTAGGTTTAAGGAAGGGGACGATGAGATCACTTATAGGATGCCTTGGAAGACGAATGGATATGGCCCTTTATCCCTTTTTAAACGATACAACATTAGAGCTTTTGAGGAAAAAAGCGAAGACGATGTTGAAAAAGCTTTGAACTTCATGTGGGAGAAAATGAGACTTTATTATAAGGATTGCTTGACCCTAGGGCCTAGGTATAGAGTCGATGAAAATTTTGTCAATATGATAGAATTCTCATTGAAAATGAAAAACGAGACAACGTAGGGGCACGACTTCGAGTCTAGCTATAAGACTCATAAATAAAGAAAAGCGCTTCGTGGGAGGCAACCCGTGCTTAATTGTTTGCTTGTTTGTGTGTCGTATATCTTTTATTGATTGTTTATTCTCATGTTTAAATTTGTGAAAATGCTTTATTTTGTCTTTCACTTCGTCTTAATTACATATAAAGGTATTTTACATAAGGGATAAGTGTAGGGAGGATTACACACGTTTTCAAAAAGAACGTGAACATGAGAATTACGATTATTTAAAAGATATACATATGTGTTTGTTCGAGTCAAATGCTTGTATCGAGTCATAATGGATGTTTTGCAGGAAATTTTTCCAGATTCTAAAGATAAAAATTTTCCAGAATTTTTTCCAGAAAATCGCAGACCAGTTTCTGTCAGGATAACCTGACGGCGTCATGGTCACAACCTGACGGCGTCAGGAAGAGTAGAAACTGCTTACTACTTTTTCTCTTTTTCTGAGCTACTTATAAATTTTTGGAATTTTCCAGGTCTTAATTTTCTAGAAAATTTGTAAACATCCATTCCACAAGCATTATATCCTAGTTTAGTAGAGTCATATATATATTGCTACCGCCGATTTTACGCGAAGGTTTTGTTTGTTTTCTTCAAGTGTGCAGGTTTTATTTATCAAGAAGAAGATACATAAGATTGGAAGGAGCTTTTCACGCAAACACTCTTCTTGGAAGAAAATTTAACCACTACTTCACACACGGATCCTACCGAGCTAATCAGGGGAGTACTAGTTTCTATCGTTTTTAATTACCTTTCATTATCATAACTTTGATACTTTCGGGGAACATTGGGGACAATGTTCAGTTTAAGTGTAGGGAGGAAAATAAAACGGGAACTTTGAAACTATGCTTATCCTTGACTATTTGCCTTGTCCAATTTCATTTGTGTAATAAACCATGAGAAATATCGGTTAGGGTAATTTTGGCACCAAATTTAAAAATTTTCATGACATGTAGGAGTGGGCCATTAGTATTAATAAAGCGTCTCATGGATAGGAAGTTATATGACTAGCACAAAACCCTTTACCACTTAAATTCCACCCAAAATGTGAGGATCGCCCTTAGATTTGTAGGAATTAAAACATTCCATTGTAATGCATCGAGTGTGTACCGGTAGTATAATAGATTCTAGAACTTGTTTTGTGATGCATTCCGAGATCGCTAGTGAGACTACACTTGTGTAGTTAGGAATAACTAAATGATAAGAGGCATTAGGATAACCCTTGTTTGATACTCGTAATATAATTACTTCTTCCACATCGGTTGAGTAATTCCCCCACACCCTTCCGTTGTACTCATCTTTAGTACACGATACCCCTAGTTAACCCCTCAGAGTCTATCCTTTTCGCGGTTCTCGTGATGTTTCGGTTTTCCGGAATATCAATGAAGAGCATTGTTTACAATCCACCCCCAAATGTACACCCAAATCGCCTTAGCCTACCTTGTATGCACTCACTTTTAGTGCATTATTGTTATCATACTAAACCTTTAGTTCAATTATCTAGTTGCTTGCATAAGTTGCTAAGTCGAGTCATATCCTTTGTACACAGTTTTGGGACGATTGGGACTCATGGGAAAAGTTAAATTTTATGAAATGACGGGAAGGGAATGTTAAATTCAAATTCCCTTTATTTGCGTAATAATGTACTCCAAGTGTTTTGATCTTTTCAATTCGGGTCAAATTAGTGTTAGAGTAATAAAAACTCAAGTGTAGGGATGTGCCTATAAATCTCTATTATTTTGGTGTTATCGTAGATGATGATAGAGTAAAAGTGTATGAAAAAAAATCGAAAAAAATAGAAAAAAATAAAAATAAAATAGAGTGTTCAAAAAGAAATAAAAAAATAAAAAATAAAAAGAAAAAAACATACGGACTACCATCCTACATCTATCTTTAAATTTATGTTTGTTTGTTTCAATTTATCTAGAGTTTAGAGTGTCGAGTCTTGGCTTAGCAACGCCATTCTTCTCATGCTTATAATATAAAGATTCTTGACTTGCCACCACAAAATCGCCTATCCCACCAAACCCTTTGTTTCCCTACCGTAAGCCTAACGTTACAACCCTTTAAAAGACCTCTTGGATAGTTTTTTTCCTAGGTGCTTACGCCAAAGCGATGGAGGTTTGATCTAGTCTCAAGCCTATTGTAATCTATGTACTAGGACCGGTTAATGAGTGTTTATCTTCCATTTCCAACTTGATATATTTCATATACACCCGTGAGATGAGAGTATCCAAACACCAATTGTGAGGTGCTAATACGTAATTTCCGTGCTTGTTATGACTTTTGCGGGGCTTATATGTGTTGTGAATCGTTCTAAACTAATGCTTCATGACCCCTAGCTTATAAATTAATTGGCCAAAAGCACATTTGCTTGAGGACAAGCAAATACCAAGTGTATGGATATTTGATAAGGATTTAAAAGGTACACTTTTGAGGGGTCATTTAAGCCCTTAATTGATCACTTTTGTATCTGTTACTACTTAATTTCGTTCCTTTTCACTTTTTAGGTCTCTCGAAGGCAAATTGCTGGAATGACACTTATTCGGACGAAAAGGCGCGAATATATGAAGAAAATGGCCAAAGTCAAGAATCGAGACACTCAAGCTACTGGAATTGAAGGGGACGGCGTCACTGATTAAATGCGACGCCGTCGCGACACATCTTGCGACGACTCAGAGAGCAAATTGCTATTTTACAAGTGATGGCATCAGGTTTAAAAGAGTAGGGCGTCGCAACTCAGACGGCCTAGATTTGGATCCCGACAGCGTCAAAGGTTAAAGCCGACGGCGTCACGAGCATAAGGTGACGCCGTCACATAGTTGACGTGGCCAAGACGAAACCCTAATGGCGGCAACCCGACGGCGTCACAATTAAAGAGTGACGTCGTCGCATATTGTAACACTATATATAGAATCCAAATTTTTCAGTTTTTAGAGAGGTAGTTTTGTGGAGTAAAAACCTAAACCGAACCAAGGATGTCTTGGGCAGTATCTTAGGGTTCCATACCCTATTTTACAACAAGATAAGTGTTTTACTTCATTAATTCAATTATGTCTTCAATTGTTTGTGTGTATGCTTGCATGTTCTCCATGTCCGGCTAATTTATTTGTGTGTTTGCTTAGATGTATGAAACCTAGGTATTGAATATTGATTGGTTGTCTCTTATCATAATTGTGATGGACCTAGTATTACGATAGGTCATCCGTTGTGTTATTAATGCTTGATTAGTGTTTGTTGAACCTTAGCTTATAGTTACTAGTGGAATTGTAGGCTAAATATCCAAAGATAACCTTAGTGTTAAGTTTATGAATCCTAGAGATTTAGTAGTCATTAACCTTAGGTAGCTTCAAAGAGTTAAGGATAAACGCATACCCTACGTCCTTAGAAAACACAACGCGTTAAGAATAAGGACGGGACAATTCAACCATCAATAGGAGATAACTAGGGAGTAATAACATCTAAGTAAACACATTTTTAATCATCATAAGAGCACACAACAATAGACATAGACTACACTCACCTTAGTTTAGATAATTAGATAATTAGAGTAATTGGTAGAAATACCAACCCCCTAAATCCGATACCCCGAGATTCGTAATTTCCATTTTCTAAAAAAACATAAAAAAGATAAAAAATAATCTTCCTCAACCTCAACCTTAGCGTAGTAGTTTCTCACTAGAATTCCTATTCCCCTACAGAACGATATCAATACCCGTGGCTTACCCTAATACTACACTACAACGATTAGGTTCACTGCCTAGGGTGTTGAAAAACTTGCTCGACGAAAAGGAAGTTCCTTTGACCCCGAACGCGCATTGTACGCGTATCAGCTACGCTATGGAAAACCCTAATAGAAATCGTCATGAGGAAGAAGATGATGGTAAGGAAGTCACGTAGGAGCACGAATTCAAGTCTAGCTACAAGACTCATAGATAAAGAAAAGCGCTTCTTTGGAGGCAACCCATGCTTAATTGTTTGCTTGTTTTGATTTTCAATTTTGTTTGTGTGTTTATATATCTTTTTCATTGTTGTTTATTCTCATGTTAGACTTTGTGAAAATGCTTTATTTTGTTTTTAACTTCGTCTTAATTGTATATAAAGGTATTTTACAAAACGATAAGTGTAGGGAAGATCACACATGTTTTAAGAACATGAACATGAGATTAACAATAATTGAAATTGTATATATTTGTGTGTTTGTTAGATTCAAATGCTTGTATCGAGTCATAATGGATGTTTTGCAGAAATTTTTCCAGGTTTTAATGAGGTAAATTTTCCAGAATTTTTCTAGAAAAACGCATCAGACCCCTTTCTGTCAGGACAACCTGACGACGTCAGGAAATGTAGAAACAAAATATCAGTTACGTTTTCTGTATAACTTGTAATCTTTGGAAATTCCCAATTCTTAATTTTCCAGAAAAACTGCAAACATCCATTCCACAATCATTATATCTTACTCGCTTTCTAGTTTAGTTTTGTTTCATATATAGTTTTACCGATGATTTTACGCGAGGTTTTGTTTCGTTTTCTTATAAGTGTGCAGGTTATATTAGACAAGAAGAAGAGACACATATAGGAAGCACTTATTAGTTGCTCATTCTTCTTGGAGGAGGATTTAACTGTAACTTCATACATATCCTACCGAGCTAATCAAGGGAGTACTAGTTTCTTTCTCTTTTAACTCACCTTCCTGTATCATAACTTTGATACTTTCGGGGAACATTGGGGACAATGTTCAGTTTAAGTGTAGGGAGGAAGAATAAAACGGGAACTTAGAAATTATTCACTCATTTGATTTTTGTCTTGTCCTTGGTAAATTGTGTAATAAACTATGAGAAATATTTGTTAGGACAATTTTAGCACCAAATTTAAAAAATTTCATGACATTTACGAGTTAAACTTTAGTCTTAATAAAGTGTCTCATGGATAGAAATTATATGACTAGCACAAAAAACCGTTTACCACTCCAATTCCACCCCAAAAATGTGAGGTTCGCCCTTGGATCTTTAGGAATAAAAGCATTCATCTTTAATGCTTAGTGAGTGTACCGGTAGTATAGTAGATCTAGAACTTGTTTTGTGATGCATTCCAAGATCGCTAGTGAGACTACATTCGTGTAGTTAGGATTAACTAAATGATAAGAGGCATTAGGATAACCCTTGTTTTAAACCTGTAATATAATTACATCATCCAAATCGGTTGAGTAATTTTCCCCACACCCTTGCGATGTACTCATCTTTAGTACATGTTGGAAACGCTCCTAAACGTTATTAGCAAGTGTTAGTCATTTATATGTAATAGGTTGCATTATTATGGTTTTATGTTAGTAATTAAGGCTAGGCTTATGTAGAAAGCCCATAAGCCTATGCAAAGGCCCAAAAGGCCATGGAAGGGACTAGATGTGTTGCGCTAGCCCCCTTACCCTATAAATACCTTGTTACCTCTCATTTGAGAGGTGTTTTTCATCTTAATCATATTACGCATAAACTTTCTATATTACTCGTATGATTTTGTGTTCAGCCTTCTATCTTCATCTCATTTCTATCATCTACATACTTGTGTTAACTTATGGTGACCTAACAGTGGTATCATACGCCATTTAGTTGGGTGAAACACTTTTTTTTTTTGAAGTTCTAGTTGTACGCGTAAGAGACTCGTTATATACTTTTTATTTGCATAAAAGCTTTGATTTTTTCACTAGTAAACTCAAGATTCTTATGGGTTAAGGTTTATTTAGGGTTAAAGTTTCTGTTTTTTGCAAAAAGTTACAAACTTTACGTGTTTAGATTATTTTTTAAACTTGGTTTTTGGTTCGTGTACTTGTTTACGCGTAAGATAAAAGTTCATCTTGGTTCATCAAGTTTCAAACTTTATTGTTATTTTGGTGATTTTGAAGCTGTTTTATCATTAAAATCAAGTTTACAAAACGTTTAGTGCATAAAAATCAAGTTTGGTGAATTCTGTCAAGTTTACGCATAACAAAACCCTAGTTTTACGCCTAAGCCTCTACGCCTAACAGTTTACGCGTAAGGAATTTTCATCAAAGATCTTCAAAGCTGTTGGTTAACTCAGTGTTTTCTTGCTTGGATAAGCCTGAAAACACTTTGACTTGTAGATATCTTTTAAACTTGGACAAGTGTAAAGGATTTTTGGGTAAAACCCTAAGTTTACGCATAAGCATAAAAGCTTACGAGTAACATCTTACGCCTAAGTTAATTCTTACGCCTAAGGTTTCTTACTTCTAAGCATTTAGTTTACGCCTAAGCTTACGTTTACCATAAAGCTTACGTGTAAGAAGGATTTACGCCTAAGCTTCTTGTTTATGCTTAAGTGGACGTTACGCGTAACATCATCAGTTTTCGCCTAAGCTTGATTATGCCTAAAAGTACTTCATCAACAACATCAAGTTTCATTCGACTACAAAGATCTATCATCTAGACAAGTTTCAAGATGTCTCAACCACCATACTCCAACTACTTTCCTCATGAATATCCTCAACAACTACAACAACAGCTACAACAATATCATCAACAACAATTTCAACAACCATCATCAGTTTACTTTCCTCAATTTGCACAACCTCTTCCACAAAATATCCCTAAACCAAACCCTCGTCAACAATATCAGCATGCTAACTACTTCCAATATCAGTTTCCAGCTAAGTATGCTATGAATGTCACAACGCAAAAGGAACCCACTTGGTTTGCAAAGATGTGTGAAGCTATAAGTAGCCAACAATCCATTCATGAAGCTGGATCCCTTGATAGACCTCCAATGCTCACTCCGGGAAACTATGATCAATGGGTGATGCGGTTTTTTAGGTTTTGTGATCTCAAGAAACCACATGGTAAGTTTTTGAAGAAGGTCATCCTAGAAGGTCCTTTTCAAATGCCTACTACAACAGTGCCCGGAGATCCAACTGCTACTCCACCAAGAGATGATGTTACTTCCACTCTCAGAGTAGATCAATTCACTGCAGAACAACTACTTCACTTGAAAGCAGATGAAATGGCAATGCAATATATCCTTTTGGGTCTACCCAATCCGATTCTTCACAGTGTTGATGCTCAGAAAACTGCTAAAGCAATGTGGGATCACATCCATCTTCTAATGGAAGGCACAAAACTCAATCAAGAAGACATGGAATCAAAACTTTACTTGTCATATGAGAATTTCATGATTGAACCAGGGGAATCATTAGAGTCATACTATCATCGGTTTACAGACATCATCAATGACTTGGACAGACACAACATCATTATCCCAAGGATTGAAATCAACACAAAGTTCCTAAGCTGTCTTGGACCTGATTGGGAAAAGTATGTTACATTCATCCGTCAAGCTAAACACCTTCATCAAGCAAAGTACGGGTTGTTGTATGACTACTTGAAGCACCATCAAAAGGAAGTAGACAAAGATAGAGCTCTCCGTGGAGTTACTACAACTTTACCGGATAATCAAACTCTTGCTCTGTTTACTCAAGCATGTTATCCTCAATTTCCAAATCTGCCAACTGTCTTCACAAATCCACCACAACCAGCCCAGATTACACCATATGATCCTTCACAGCAATCACAAGAAACTCAACTGGTTCCTTACAACAACAACACTGATTCAGCACTCTACAGTGAGACACCAAATGAGGATGCAGAAGCTTTCGATACGTTGAATCAAGGATTTTCGTTAATTGCTAGAGCCTTCGGGAGATTTGCTAACAAATCCAACAACCGTATTCGTACCTCATCTAACACAAGGAATCAAGCAGTTGTTAACAATGGAAGGGTTGAGGTTCAAAACTGAGGAAATGGTCATCCGATGGCTAGTGGTCAAGGATTTAATACTAATGGAAGGAATAACATGGGTGCTCCACAACAACGGGTTCAAATTGTTAATCAGGGAAATTTCATAATGGAATAATGGTCTTTGATGCTACAATTGCAATGAAAAGGGTCATTTGGCGAATGCTTGCCCAAAGTCGAGAACAAGAGGCAGCACTTATCACAAGGAGGCTTTACTCTTGGCTTTCAAGGATGAAGCTGGTGGAACACTTACCAACAACGAACAGATCTTCATGGCTAATGCAGATTCTGATGATGGCATGGAGGACTTGCAAGCTAACGCAGCTGTTATTTTGATGGCCAACATGTAAGAGCTCCACATTAGTGACATAGGCCTAGTGTATGACACTGATGGCTTGTCTCAGGTACCGGATCCTAAAATATGTCTTATACAAGATCTGATATCTCTGACTGCATCTGCATCCGACGAGGCATAGAGTGTTCAACATGAGCCTTCTACATCTCATAACGAAAAAAATCAAATGGATCCCGTAGTTACATTTGACGATCAAGATGACCTTACGGTTACCATTGATAATCAAGTTGACCCCGTGATTACATTTGAGGATCAAAATGATGAATATGTTGAGAATCAAGTTGAACAAAATGAGCCTCTATCTAATCCAGATACAGAGCTCATGACCTTATTTCAGACCACCCAATCTCAATTGGAGAAGTGCAATGAGATTAATAATTCTCTTCGAGAAAACATTGCACTATTGACTAAGGACATTGAATGCTATAAGTTAAAACTCAACAATTTTGAAACTAAAGAGAAACGTGAATATAGTTTTGAAGTTGCTTTTACTAAGTCATACCAAAATGAAAAATCTTTAGAAATACAGATACGTGATCTAGTTGAATCCAAGAATGAATTGCTTTCTCAAATAGAGCAACAAAAATTTAATCATCAACAACACGTTAACACTCTCACTTCAGAAACTCAAAAAGCCAAGTCTGAGTTGTTATCGTGTCAAAAAGAGTTTTCTGAGTATAAAAAACATTCAAGGAGACGAATAGATCAGTATCTTGATGAAATTGTCGACTTACAAAACAAAATCAAAGAGTTTCGAAATGTTGTTTATAAACATGGTGAATCAATCACAACAATTCAAAATTTCACATTTAAGCCAAATCCAGATGGATATGGGCCAATTCTTGCTGATTACAAACCACGTTTTTCACATAGAGCATTCAAACCAAATCCTCAAGTTTATAGTGCAGAACATAGAATTGATGATTCCATTATGAGTGGTTTTGAATATAATCGTGCAGAGGAATTAGATGCAGAAGAGAGTCGATTGAAAATGGAAAATGTTGAATATAACAAACCATTTGATTATTCAAAAGGCCCTCTCATAACCTTTGTTAAACAACAGGATAATACAAACACACCTTGGGTTATCACACCAGTCCCTGAGTCCTCTTCTAATGTTGGTCCCGTCCAACAAGTTGCACAAATAAATGGTCCTTTACCTTCTTTGAGTAAAATCACACCATCACCCGAAAGATGTCAAATTCTTAAATATTTTGATACATTCATGTCAGACATCGATCTTTTGGAACACAAAATTGAACTTAATTCGGAAATAAAAGTTGAAACTTTTCAATCGCCTTATGCGTGAAAACAAAGAGATATTTTTCAAAAACAACTTTTACCCCATGTTCGAAATCTTCGTATGTGTGCAAAATATTGGGAACGGGATCTTTAGAAGGAGATTGGGAACTGGAAAACAATTTTCAATGCAACAGAGGCATGGACTTTGAAAACTAAAAAGAAAAACAAAATTTTTCGAAACCATGTCGATCGACTCTTGGAAGATGTTATATGTGCTGATACCATATCACTTGTTTTGTATCATTCTGCTGCTTCTGCTTCTGATAATATTGTTGTTAATTGTGTTGATATTGTTGCTAATGTCGAGATTGTTGATAATGTGTCTCAAATCGAATCTTTAAAAGCTAAAAACGAGCGTTTGTTAAATGAACTTTCAATTGTAAAACGTCGTCTTCTATGGTGTCAAAAAGATTTTAATGATCGAGAACTTGCTTTGCAAAACAAACTCAAACAGTCGAGTGCTTAAACTTTTGAACCAAAACTTGAACGATTGGATGAGGAAAACGTGTCTTTAAAGTGTCAAATTTTCAAATATGAACAAGAAATTACCAAAGACAAAACAGAATATGGTGTCATATTTAATTTGCTTAAAAAGACTCGTGCTAAAGCGTCACAAGAACTTGATACTCATCTTGCATACACTAAAGAGGTCTTAAACGTTAGTGGAAACATTCGCTCTGAAAACCAAGATTTGTTACACACTATCATAGAGTTGAAAGAGGAGTTGGTGAAACTTAGGAAAGATAAATCTAGTAACACAAATGTCCTTGCACCTGGAATGTTTAAAATTGACACTAGGATGCCTAATGACAAACCACAAGATACTAATGTGCTTCCTTCCACTTCTACAGGAGTAGTTGCCTCTAATCCTAGCGTTAGCACTTCACAGCTTAAGAGCACAAACAGGAAGAATAGGAAGTTGCAACGTAAGAGAAGATCAGTAAAGACCCCTGAAGTAGAAGAACACACTAGGACTTTGAATAAAACACATGTTGCACCTACTTTAGACATTGCGTTAGAGAAATGTAATAGAAAAAGTGATGTAACGAATGTTGAATCTTTAAGTACTTTGAATGTTTTGTTTGAAGCATCTTGTATTGGTTGTCGTAAAAGCATGTTTTCTGGTTGTCATGATAAATGTGTTGCTAAATCTATCTTATCTCGTAAGCGGAAACATAGAAATCGATTTACCACTAGGCCCACTAATTCTTCTAAGTCAGTGCTAGGTAAACCGGCTTCTAGTGTTTCTGCAGATATCATTGATGTACCCATAGAACCCAATTCACCTCCTAGGAAGAGAATATCACCTAGTGCATTCACTCAGACTAAAGCACAAACTAGTTGGACTTGGAAGAGATGGTTACAAAATACACCTGGATTTAAATGGATTCCTAAAATCATAAACATGTGTATTTCAACTGTAACTGTAACGAAACCTTCTAACTCTTCGGGTTCCACCTCTACTTCTATTCCACCTGTGTCGTCTATGTGTAATGCAGGTGATACAGATCATCCTTTGGATTGTTGATAGCGGATGTTCCCGGCACATGACAGGCAATCTCAAACTTCTTACAAACTTTGTTTCAAAGTTCATCGGCACTGTCATGTTCGGGAATGATCACTTCGCAGCTATCATGGGCTACGAAGACTACATCAATGGAACATCGAAATTAGCAGGGTTTATTATGTTGAAGGTCTTGGACACAATCTTTTCTCAGTTGGCCAGTTTTGTGATGGTGATTTGGAAGTTGCTTTTAGGGAGAAAACTTGCTTCATTCGTGATCTACAAGGAAACAATCTTATGTCTGGAAACCGCACTTCAAGACTTTACACTATTTCAATGCAAGACATGATCACTTCATCTCCCATCTGTCTCCTTTCTAAGGCAACATCTACAAAATCATGGTTGTGGCATAGAAGACTTTCACACTTAAACTTTCAAACCATAACTAATCTTGGACAACACAAACTGGTTGAAGGTCTTCCAAGGTTTAGGTATTCAAAAGACCACTTATGCTCAGCTTGTGAACAAGGGAAAATCACTCGTGCTCATTTTCCTTCAAAGGTGGAAAACAACTCTCAGCATGTTCTTCATCTTCTTCACATGGATTTGTGTGGCCCGATGCGTGTGCAAACGATTAATGGCAAACGCTACATTCTCGTAATCGTTGATGATTACTCCAGATGGACTTGGGTTTATTTTCTTCGAAGTAAAGATCAAGCTCCACAAATGATCATCACCTTTCTCACGACAATTCAAGTTCAGCTCTGTAACACGGTTAGACAAGTCAGAACAGACAGAGGAACTGAATTTGTAAACCAAACTCTTCGAGAATACTATGAGAAAGTGGGAATTGAGCATCAGACATCCATTGCAAGAACACCAGAACAAAATGGAGTTGTCGAAAGACGAAACCGTACGTTAGTGGATGCTGCAAGAACGATGTTGATAAATGCAAAACTTCCAGATTACTTATGGGCAGAAGCCGTGTCAACTGCATGCTACACTCAGAACCGTTCTATGATAACCAAACACCACAACAAAACACCTTATGAGCTTATCCATAACAGAAAACCGAATCTAAAACACTTTCACGTAATTGGTGCTCTATGTTACCCAAATAATGATCGTGATGACTTTGGAAAGTGTTAATACAAATAAGCCGTAAAAACGTTTATTTATATTTTACGATCTTCTAATGTTTTGTCGATAACAAAAGTAAAATCATTTTAACGAAACAAATAGAGTATGTAATTAGTTTGAATTAATAGTTTTCTAACACAATTAAGTTGTCACATAAAACACTAAAACAAGTATAAGTGATTTTATGATTTAGATACATATGTACAACAACTAGTGTTTACATATTGGGTTAAACATATACTTAAACTAAGTATACTAAAATGGGTAAAAACTAAGTGTATGCTAAAATGGGTAAATACAAGTATATACTAAATGGGTAAAATACTAGCAAATGGTTTTGACCCATAACCCATGGTTTTATATATACCACTTAACCAAGTTCATTGTATCTAGAAAGAAAACCATGGATCAACCCATAACCCATGACCTATGACCCATAACCAAAAATACCCATGGGCAAAGAGGAGCGGACCACGGATCCCTAGCTTTGTGCTAGCCGGATCCCTTGTGGTAGGGATCCGTGGGATCCGGGGAACAGAAGAGAATTTTCTTTATAAATAGAGAGCCATTTCTTTCTCTCTACATATGTTTTTTTACACATACTTCCCCAAAGTATTCTAACCCTCTAACCTCAGATCTAAGTGATCTATGTAGTTTGTCTTTTGTTTTTGTGTGATCTACTAGGTTCCTCTTAAAGGAGAGATCACCACCTCTTGAAGACGTGCAAGCTCAAGTCCATGAGTTGCCATGCTTCGTCATCATCAAGACTACTAAGGTTCTCTTGTTGATAGTTCTTCCTTTCTCCATAGATGTTGGGTTGAAGGCATTAGTGAAGAATGCCGAAAGTGTCAAGATGAAAGCATTAGTGAAAGGTGCTTATCATCCGTGTCAAAGCATTATTGAAGGATGCTAAAGGTGTCAAGACGAAGGCATTAGTGAAGGGTGCCAAACGTTGTGTCAAAAGCATTAGTGAAGGATGCTAAAGGTGTCAAGACGTAGGCATTAGTGAAGGGTGCCAAGCGTTGTGTCAAAGGCATTAGTGAAGGATGCCAAAGGATCAAATCAAGTAGCATTTGGGGAGAATGCTTAGGTCGTATAATCGATGAGGTGCATCGTTATACATATGTGTATTTGTTTATCTACAAGGATGGTGATATCCTTGATGGTGTTGTAACAAGGAGTAGATCTCCTTGAGATTAGGTGTTGTGTCGTGAAGGTGTAGTTCACCTAAGGTGTGAAAGAACTAAGGTGCTTAGCCTAGTACCTAATAAAGGGTAGGCGACGTGGTGATAGGATTAGTTCTCCTAAGGTGTGAAAGAACTCGGTGGTTAGCCTAGCACCGTATAAAGGGTTGGCGACGTTGTGTTAGGTGTGGTTCTCCTTGGTGTGAAAGAACTCGGTATTTAGCTTTGTACCGGAAAAAGGTTAAGCGACGTTGTGAAGGCTTCTCCGCCACAAGGAGTTGGTGTAGTGCTTACGAACTCTCGAGTAGGTGACTCGGGGAGTGGAGTAGGGCAAGGAAGGTGTCCTTGTAGCCGAACCACTATAAATAACTTGTGTTGTGGTGATGTGCTTCTTACTCTTTATATTTCATTTCACGTTTATATATCCATCTATCAACGTCCAACATAAACAATCAAATGGATTGACATAAGTCGATCTAAATATTTAAAAGGAAGTTTTAAATTGGTAAAACTATTCAACCCCCCCTTCTAGTTTTCCACAATTGGTATCAGAGCTTCGTTACCAAGTTTCTTAAAGTATGTTGTACTTTAAAGACTTGATACGATCCGTGTATGTTTGAAAACTACTAAGAAGGATTTTTTATTGTTGGTCATATTTTCTTTTAAATCATTTTTGTTGGACATTGATAGATGATTCTAATCATTTTTGCTCTTAAGAAATCTTCGTGCTAGAATCTCTTCAAAGTCTTCATTCAAAGATTAATGAAGTCAACATTCAAGGAAGGATCTAAAAAGTAATCACAACCTATGTACACCAAGTACAAAGGATTACTTTAAAAGCTCATGAAGTATTTTTGGTATTATACCAAATCAAGAAGCATAGAGGTATGTTTTACTCTTCATTAGATAGGTTACATGAGTCCCATTTATTGTCATAAGTTATCTTTGCTTAACTAATCACTAACATCATTAGAAGTCTCTTTCGTCACCTTTAGTCTTTTTCAACATAGGGGATGATATAATTTTTTTTCTCGTCAAACTAACGCCGTCATCACATATGAACCCTCGATATGTAATTCATCGAAAATCATCATTCAAAAACAATCCTCATCAAATACCTCCATTTTTTTGGGCAAGCTAATTTATAAGCCTACTACAAAAATAATACCAAACAACTCCCTTTCTGTCCACAGTAGCCAGATCCCTCTAGTTGTACTAGCCGGATCCCAAATACAAAGGATCCGGGGGAACCGTGGAATAGAACTCAGCTATACGCTTTCAAAAATTCACCACTGATCTTTTTCCCTCTATTCACATAACACCAAAACGACTAAGCTACTGAATCCATCCTCATTAGCTTCCATACTCTCAAGTATTCCTTCCTAGAACATCATTGTAAGTAATTACATTAACTTGTTCTAATTTTCATCATCCTCATCCTAGGGTTTATGGTTTCTTAATTTTTAATCAATTAATTTAATTAGGGGCTTTTAACAAAATCACATTGTGTTCACAACATTGTTAATACAAATCAAAACCATAAACCCATCCCAACTAACTTTACCTAATTGGAAAATTTGTATTTTTAGGACCAACCATGCCCAAAGCTACTCAACAAGATCATCATGACACCGTCCACTACCTTACTCATTACTATCGTAAAAAGGGATTGACCAAAACCGACCGTAAAATTTTCAAAAGCCTTGTAAAACGACTTATCCACGAAGGTCGTGTAGTCAAGGAATGTTTCCTTGAAGATACCGACATTCGTCAAGTTTTCTCGACAATCAACTTTGATTGTCTCCTTGACATAGATGAACAAATTTGTCCGGTTTTCATTTTTGAATTTTACAAAAGCTTTAGGATCATTCGAAACGTCGATGATAGCATTTCAATCACTTTCATCATCAATAAACAAAACTTCACTCTTCCTCTCAACACCTTTGCTCAAACTCTTCGCATTCCTTGTGAAGGAATTTGTATGTACTCTCAAGATTGGGCAATTAACGCTCAAAACCTTGCACTTGATCCTAAGCCTCTCTATAACACTCCTATTGATGAACCCGAAACCATCCGAGACACTATTTTCAAAATAAGAACCGACCAATCCCGTTTCGACCGAAACAAGAAGCTCATTCACCGTAATCCCTTTCAAATGGAACTTTCCGAAATGCACCCCATGTTTAGAAAATGGGAAGAAATCCTTAGGGAAAATGTCATTAGCCTAGTTGGAAACAAAGATCATCCAAACGCATGTCTTGTGCAAATGATCTATTGTCTTATCCATTAAAGGCCATTTAATCTTGCCTATTACATGGTAAGGAGAATGGCTGGGGTATTCAAAGCTTCCAACATGGTACTTCCGTATGGTATGCTCCTAACACGACTTTGTAAGTATGTTGGTACATTGCAACCATCTCCTATCAACGATGATCATTATCTTTCCGACCACGTCATGGTACCTCTTACCAAACGACCCTCTAAACGGTTCATGGTCAATAGAGAGCAACCGGAAGCTCTCTCGGACTCCTCGGCCGATGAAGAAGAAGAAGATGAAGAAGATGTCGACCCCGTAGCCAACATCAAATTGGAAATCCTTGAATACCACAAACAACTTCCAACCATTCCAAACGAGACCGCGGAATTTAAGCAATTGAGGGGCATGATTCAAAACCTCGCATACAACCTCACTAAGCCGTCAAAAAGGAAAAAAAAGGATTGACGAAAGAGACAATAGGATTGTGCCTGTTTTCTTTATCTTATGTTTAAATGATTACATTTTAGCTCTTTCGGTTTATGATTACTTGGATATTGTCTTTAACTAGTGTTTTGTGATAAACATGCTTGTTTCTACTGTTTATCTGTGGATTTACTAGTGTGCATAAACTGCACATCATTTCTGTGTAGGTTCTGAGTTGGTTCTGATCTGCAGATGCCGGATCCCTAGGATTAGCCTAGCCGGATCCCTCCCTTGAGGGAACCGTGGGATCCGTGACATCAGATCAGAAATACAGCATTCAATACATCAAAACTACTTTCTAGATAACATCACATTAGCTTAGTATATGATTTTAGAACCCAACTAAGTCCACTACTAGGATGAGAAAGGCTTAGACTCACTAAAGGCTTACTTAAGATCTTAGTCTTATTTTATCAACACTTCTAAACTCACCATATTTCCGCTTCGACTACTCACAAACTATTTCTCACCTCTCAAAACACTTAAGAAGATAAGCTAAGCAATTTTAGGAAATTGTTTCTAGTCATTTATATCTCAAGATAAGACAAAAATTAGTTTTTCAATTTTTGTAGTTTTTAAGAATTTTTCTTAATATCACCTCAAGCCTAAATTTGATCACTAGGATCATTTTTTTTGACTTGACACCTTCATAACTCTTAATGTTATCCTTAGACAACCATTGGTAGTCATCTTGTCCCATCCCCCTTCCATAAAAAGCAATCATTTGCTACAACACTTATTACCTCTAATCACTCAAGTACCCTTTCATCCTAAACCTTTAGGAAAACTGAAACATTCAAAATAAGATAGGCTTTAGCTCATAGAAACCTCATTTCAAACCTGTCATAACTGCTGAGAGCTGGATCCCTAGGATTAGCCTATCCGGATCCTTTCAAGGAAGGAACCGTGGGATCCGTGTGACAGTTTATGTCAAACATAGCTAAAACAATCATCTCAACTCATCTTTCTAACTCAAACACTCCATTCCATCTTAAATGAGTTCCTAGATCAGTGAAACTCTGAATCTCAACCTTGCGCATGTTGATCATCACACTACCAAGGACATTAGTGGATTAAGTCTTAAATGCAAATTGCCAAGATCTTTCCTTTATAAGCCATAGAACACTTTAGTCATCAAACACCATTACTTATAGTTAAGACTTCCAAAAGCTAGAGACTTCAAACTGAGTCAAAAACCTTGAAATCCATTAATAATAATGATTTCATCTAAGCCCTGTTTTTGGATCCCTGGTTCTTAAACCAGGCGGATCCCTGCTGAGAGGGATCCGCGGGATCCGTAAGTACAAAAAGCAAAAATTAGCTTCCATATTCAAAACACCTCTTGGTTTTCTAAACCACCTTTAGAATTCATTAATTGTTAGGAATTAGAAATTCCCGGTATTAAAGAGTCGGTCACCTCAAGTATATGTAATCGTTAGAATGCTCGTAGTCATAGTTATATTTAGTTAAGTAGTATTTTGTTTAGTAACACCATGGAGAACGGACGGGTCTTTACCCACTGTATGCCTGATCCACAGCCCGTTGTGTGGCGATTTATGTAAGACTATAAATACTCTCTACCTCCCAAGGTAGAGAGTTGGAGCTCATAATAATATCTTTCACTTTCTCTCACTAAGTTCCCTAAACCTCTAACTTTCTCTCTCTAGAATTCCACTTATACCCCCACTTGTGTTAATGGTTTGATGTGTTTGTGAAATCCAATATCCAACAATTGGTATCAAGAGCCATGGTTAGATCATATCTTACACATCTTTGGATTTCTAGTGGTTTTAGGTGGTTTTTGAGTTTGAAAAAGTTTAGTGGTTTGTGCATCATTTGGTTGATTTCTTGTGTTAAAGCTTGGATTTTGTTAGTACTTTTATGTTTAGAATCATCACAAGTGTTTAGGTTTTCATTTGGTAAGCTTGAATCATCTTGGTTGGGTTGTTTTTGGATTGAAAAGTGATGTTTATGTGGTTTTTTCTTGCTAGCGACTTAACACACGGAATACTTTCTTCGTAGCGACTTGCTTTACAAATTTGTAGCAAGTTATAGTTTTAGACCTAGCGACTTAGATCTAGCGAGTTACAGTACAAGTAGTGGACTCTCCACTACGGGTAGCGACTTGGTGGTAGCGAGTTGCTCTTTAGCGACTTGTATCTTTAGCAACTTGAGTAGCGAATTGCTGCCAAAATTTTGCTAGCGACTTGAGCCTTAGCGAGTTACTACTTAGCGACTTGCATTTGTCTGGCGACTTGGGACTCTAGCGACTTAGTGGTGTAGCGAATTAAGTGTTAGCGACTTGGTGCATTATCTTCTAGCGACTTGGGTGATTGCTTACGGTTTTCTCTTGATTTAGTAAAATCCAGTGAAAGAATCTATTTCTCGGTTTAATCATAGAGTTATAAAATCCCGTATTATCTGTTAACATGTCTACCAACGTTCCTACTATCATCTCCACTTTGCAGAGGATGTTCAAGCACTGGGTCGATACTCGTCCACCCAAGCTTGACAGAACTGACTACGATTCTTGGGCTCAACGAATCAGATTGTACTGCCTTGGAAAGGAAAATGGTGTCAACATTCTTAAATCCATTGATGAAGGACCATATCGAGTTGAGACGACTAGAGACATACTTGATACTAATGAAGATGGTACTCCTGTTTACGGAATGGACAGACCTAAAATGTATGATGAGCTTGATGATAAGGAGAAAAAGAGATTCGATGCAGATATCAGGGCTTCAAACATTGTTCTTCAAGGTCTTCCTAAAGACATCTACAAGCTGATCAATCACAACACCGATGCAAAGGCAGTTTGGGATAATGTTAAGATGCTTCTCTCGGTTCGAATTAACTATGGGAGACAGAGAATCCCAACTCTATGATGAATTTGAACACTTCAAGATGAAACCAGATGAGAATGTCTATGAGTATTATGTGAGATTTCATAAGTTAGTGAATGACATGAGGAACATCAGAATGACTATGCCTAACATTCAACTGAACTCAAAATTTGTGAACAACATGAATCCCGAATGGCACAAGTTTGTCACCGCTGTGAAGCTCACTAAAGGATTGAAGAATACAAACTATGAGCAACTCTATGCCTTCCTCCTTCAGAATGAGAGACATGCTATGTTTGAAAAATTGATTCTCAATCAGTTCAAAACCAACCAGGGAGAGACAAGCTCGTCTAATGACTCAACTGCCTTCTACTCAAACATCGGAATCACAACCAAAGCTTCACAAGTCATACCCTTGGATAATGGTAATCACAAACTCATTCCTGATCCTATGTTCAAACAAGCTGATGCCGATGCACACGTGGGTAACTTCATTAATCAACTAGCTCTTCCGATTAGTCAAAACATGAATTCTCTCCCACAAACCAACAACAACCTCAGAACAGCATCTAACCCACACAATCAAGCCACTTTTAAAGATGGAAGGATCGTGGTGCAACCAGTTCAGGAAAGACAGTATGATCATGGAAGAGGTGGAGCTGGTAGAGGTTATGTTGGCAATCAGACTCGAGGAAGGAATGGTAACCAAGGTCAAGCTAAGCCGATCAAATGCTATAACTGTGGTGGTGAGGGACACATTGCAAGAAACGGCACATCTCCAAAGCGTCCACAGAATGCTGATTACTTCAGAGATAAGATGCTGCTGGTACAAGCTCGGGACAATGGTGCTGCTTTGGATGAAGAGGAATTGTTGTTTCTAGCTGAGGGCAATGCCAAGACCTATGATGCGATGTGGATGAGCGCCTATTCAGAGATAGGTCACAATCATCAGAATGCCTTTCAAGTCGCTGATTGTGATGCATACGACTCAGATGTGGATGATGGACCTACGGCACACACAATTTTTATGGCTAGCATTTCTCCAATGGTTTCTCCCAAGGTCTCTTCTTCACCACTAGCTGGCCCATCCCAAGACAAACTCATCTCAGAGGTATTAAAACTATACGATAATGCCGATGTGCAACAGATGCATGACAAAGTACAATCAACTGAAACTATTGAATCAAATGTTGAAAATATGGGTAATATCGATATTATCCCATATGATCAATACGTGAAACAAAGTGAAAGTGAAGGTGTACCAAGTGATGCATCTTCTGCAGTCAACAATGACTATGTTTTTGATGAATACACTGCATGTGCCCTTGATGATTCTGTAATTTCTGAACTAAATGCCTATAAAGAACGTGTTGCTATTTATGAACAACGTGCTAAATTTGAGTTGACCACTCGTGAGCAGGAAATGGATGACCAAGTGCGTACAGTCATTAGAAAAAGTAATTTTAGAGAAGAAGTATTGAAACAAGAATTAAATTCCTTGCAAGAAAAACTTTCTAAAACAGCTAAGCAAAAACAAGAACTTCAAGAAAATGTGAAAATGCTTAAGCAAGAATTTAATGCAAAGGAATCAAAACTCTTGAGAGACTTTTCTAATCTGAAAACTTTGAAAAACAAACTTGAAAACAAGTTGTACATACAAGGAAACACCATTCAGACTGCTCACATGGTCACTAAACATAGAGTTCTAAGCGATAAGCATAGTGTTCCCATTGTTGATAAACCCAACCCTGAGTATGGAAATATAGCTAAAGCAGCTCAAAGTGTGATCTATGATGGCAATGAGATTCTTAAACCTAGACAGAAACCTAGTTGCGTTGAGTGCACTGAGGAAGATAAGAAATCGGATGAAGTCACTAGGGAAAGGATGAATAAAAAATTAGATAATCCTAAATGCAAAGAAGAAAAAATAATTATCACTCCCCATGACTACAAGAAGGAAAACTGGATTTCCTTGAACATGTTTAAGCCTCAGACATTGTTGACTCCCGAACAAGTTTTCGGGAAAAAGGATTTAGATAAGCAAAAAGCTGAAAATATTGTTGAAACAAACCCTCCCCTATGGAAAATGCCTAGAGCGACTGTGTATCCTCCTAATACACCAATGCATCTTGTTCCTAGAACAATTGCCACTAAAAGCAAGACCTTAATTAGCCAATATGTTATATTTCAACTATTTGTTGATTTTGAGAAAACTTGCAAGAAAAGGATCACACCCACTGGTATAACGGAAGGAGAAAGGGGTTTTGAGCAAATGAAAGAATGTTATTTAACTGAGGTCATGCCTTTCTTTAAACTTCTAAAAGATCACTTTGAGAGTCTTAAAAAGGGGATAGAAAATGATATTAAGGGAATGGAAAAGGAATTTGATGCAATGGTAGTTGAAGTTAGTGATTATGAGCGTGCACTAAAATATAATGAGATTGAGAGGAAGAACTTGCATACCTTAAATGAGACTCTTATTACTGAATGTGTTGCTCAAGATATCTTTTTCACTGCTTCAAATTGCTCTATTAATGCTTACAAATTTCATGAACTATCTGTGGCCCTGAAAGTCTCCCATGATCGTGTCATTGAGCTTGAAAAACTAATTCTAAACTAAACGAGAAAATTGAACTGGATGATCACGACAATTTGGTTAAACATTTTTCTAAACTAGAAGTTGAGCATTTTAATTTACAACTAAAATATCAACATCTCAAAGAAAATGTCAAAACTTCAAATATCAAGACATCTTCAGATGCTCCAGAGTTTGATGCGGTTTTTCAAATTAACAAACGTGATGAACAGATTCAAGCTCATTGCAACACGATCAGAAAGTTGAAAGCCCAAATCTCTCAATTAAAGGGTCAAACGAACAATATGACAGGCTCCCAAATGCCTCCTCCTTTAGATTCTCGAAATTCTCAAACTTTTCATCTTCAAAACTTAGTAAATGCTTTACAAAAGGAAAACGAAAGTTTTCTAGAAGAAAATGAAAAGGTTAAACGACATTTTAAAGAGTTATATGATTCAATAAACGTCACCCGTGACCAAAACAACGAAAAATAACGTCTTTACAAAAGGAAATTGAGAATCTGAGAAGTCAGGAAATGGGAAACTACCACTTGTTTTCAATAAGAATGTTGTCTCAAAGTCACCCTTAGATTGCAAATACACTGTGACAGTTAAATATATTCCTCCTCATCTTAGGAATAATGAACATGCTTTTCATGACTACTTTGCTCACCTTAAGGATAGTCTAGAATGTCTCCGTGAGATTGTCGAAGAGGATTTCATTAACAAACCTCTTGATAGTGAAATTAGGTTTGCTTGCCTCCGGGCCAAACGATCTCAAGAGCTGCTTGAATGTGTAATTGCAACATGTCCAAAACCCTTAGGTGAAAAAGGCAAAGCTGTGAAGCCTTGTTCTATGCCTAGTGCCAAGCAGAAAATCCGTTCTATGCCCAAAGCCAAGCATGTGACCCTTGATATGCCTTGTTCCATATCTAAATTCAAGCAAGCAACCTGTGATGTGCCTCCTAGAATTTCATATCCCAAAGACTTCTAGACCAGGATTGCAGAAAGTAGTGAAGCCATGTAATGTTCCCATCGTTACTTCTACAGATGTTAAGATTGACACTAAAGTTAGCGGGTCAAAACCTAGAAGCTATGCTAAGAAGGATAGGATTACGCAAACTAAAAGTGATCATGATAAGGAAGTGAAAGAACACCATAGGGACAAGAAGTTTGATTTGAACAAAAAGAATCGTGTTAGTTCTAGTATTAGCTCTAAGCTTACTAAAATTAATTCGAGGCCTTATGCTGTCTGCAAAACATGTAAAAAATGTTTAATTTCTGGTAATCATGATAAATGTGATGTGTTATTTCGAGGTCTAAGATTCATAACCCAGTTAATAAAGTTTGGAGAGCGAAAGAGATTAAGCAATCCTGGAAACCTACAGGGAATGTGTTTGCAAATGTAGGATTTCAGTGGAAGCCCACAGGTCGAATATTAACGCATGGCAAACCTTACTCCTTAGCTAGATCCACTATGCCTAGAATAGTGCTTGTTAAGGTTTGGAAGCCAACTGGTAGAATAATCCCATTAAGCACAAAATGTCATTTGACTAAGTCTGATGCTTCTACTAGTTCAGCTCCTAGGAATAATGCCATTGCATCTAGGGTTTCTGCTGATTCAAAGATTGCTTGTGCTAACCAAAAGGAACCCATCAACACGTGGGGATCCAATGTTTCCAATTCTCTATCTTCGTCTGTTGTCCAAAGCAGGTCGCATAAATCGTCCCCTTGGTTTTTGGATTCGGGCTCTTAAACATATAACCGGGCTCTAAACAATGACGTCTTTTCACATCGGGCCTCGTACTTCATCATTATGGCGTCTGCAGATATCTCTTCAGGCCCCGTTCTTCAAAGAAAAGAAAAGTGTACGCTCTTCGTAGCGCTTTATCTTCTAAAGAGAAATTCTCTCATAAATGGCCATACTCATCTACATTCTTCGTCAACAAGCTTTATGTTTTTCCACGCTCATTCAGTCATCAAGTGGATCTACGTTCATTGGTGTATACTCTTATTCACTTGTTAAATCAAAAATGGCAACTTCGGATGCAATTTTTGAGGGGAGAAGAGTGAATATACTACATGATGATGGATGTTTGAATAATGGTTATACGACTTAATTTTTGATGATGATGAGTGTATATTCTTTTGATGAAGAGTGAATATACTAAGGATAAATGGGATTCATTGTTCTTCAAAGATATGTTTGATGAGTACTTTCAACCTCCGACGAATGTTGATCATCCAAATTGCTCATGCTCCAGTTTCTATTGACTCAACTGGTTCACCATCTAAGAAGTACTTCTTGGAACTCTCAAGAAACTCCATATGTACCCCCATCTGAAGATAATTTAAAGAAATTGTTTGATCCTATGTTTGATGAACAGTATGAGCCAAGTGCTAATGAACGGTCGACTCCTACAGCAGAGGCTGCTCATATTCCTGTGAATGAAGTTAACCCTTCAGTCTCAATTTCATTAAGTCAAGTAAGCGCTTGCCGATCACTCTGTCTCATCAACAAATCATCAATCTTCAAATGTACATCATGGAATTGTTTCTGGCATCAATGATGAAGTTAATCCCTTTGCAACTCCCGAAGATGCTCCATTTGAAAACATATTTGCTCCTGAATCATCATCGAACCTTCTTCATCGGAGATATCGACTCGCTACTTCGCCCACAACAACAACCACATAAACACCTCAGAAAATGGACTCACGATCATCCATTAGACAACATCATTGGAAATCCCTCTCGTCCAGTATCCACACGGAAACAACTTGCAACCGATGCCTTATGGTGCTTCTTCAACTTCGTACTCTCTAAGATCGAACCAAAAGATGTTAAAACCGCCATGAATGAAAATAGCTGGTTCAATGCTATGCAAGATGAAATTCATGAGTTCGATCGACTAGATCTTCAAAGTGAAAATTGATGAGCATGGTGATGTGTTGAAGAACAAGGCTCGATTAGTTGCTAAAGGATACCGTCAAGAGGAGGGTATAGACTTTGAAGAATCTTTTGCTCCTGTGGCTCGAATCGAGGCAATTAGAATCTTTTGGCTAATGCTGCAAGTAAGAACATGGTAGTCTATCAAATGGACGTAAAGACGGCATTCTTGAACGGAGATCTTAAAGAAGTCGTCTACGCCAGCCAACCTGAAGGATTTGTAAATCAAGAGCATCCTACTCACGTTTATCGTTTGAAGAAGGCCCTTTATGGTTTAAAGCAAGCTCCAAGGGCATGGTATGATACGCTGTCAAAGTTTCTTCTATCAACCGGATTTAGCAAAGGAGCAGTTGATCCAACATTGTTCACCAGGAAGTCGGGCAAACATTTAACTCATGTTCAAATTTATGTTGATGATATTATTTTTGCCTCGACTGACCCAATGGAATGTGATCGTTTTCTAATGAAATGAGTTCAAAATTTCAAATGTCAATGATGGGACAAATGTCATTTTTCTTGGGATTACAAATTTCGCAAAGTCCCGGAGGCATTTTCATAAATCAATCTAAATATGCAACTGAGATCTTAAAGAAATTTGGATTTGATTCATGTGACCCTGTTGACACTCCTATGATTGATCGAACCAAACTAGATGAGGACCACTCAGGGATCATGATTGACCAAACAAAATATCGTAGTATGATAGGATCCCTGATGTACCTCACAGCTAGTAGACCAGACATCTTGTTCGTTGTGTGCATGTGTGCTAGATATTAGGCTAAGCCTACTAAAAAGCACCTTGAAGCGGTTAAACGTGTCTTTCGGTATCTCCAAGGAACCATCAATATGGGACTATGGTACCCGAAGGACACCGGTATGTCACTAACAACCTATGCAGATGCTGATCATGCAGGATGTCAAGATACACGTTGAAGTACATCGGAGGTGCTCGGTTTTTTGGTGATAAGCTTGTGAGCTGGTCTTCAAAGAAGCAAATGAGTACTTCTATTTCCTCTACAAAGGCTGAATACATAGCCATGTCATCTTGTTGTGCTCAAATCCTTTGGATGAGATCTCAATTATCTGACTATGGCTTTGAATTCAACAAAATCCCTCTGAACTGTGATAATAAAAGTGCTATTGCTCTCTCATGCAACAACGTTCAACACTCAAGAGCAAAGCATATTGACATCCGACATCATTTCATCAGGGAACAAGTGGAAAACGGTGTGGTGGAACTCTATTTTGTGAAGTCGAATACCGGTTAGCGAACATCTTCACCAAAGCTCTTCCAAGAGAACGTTTTGAGTTTATTCTTCCTCGACTTGGCTTGAAAAGCCTTCAACCGGAAACACTCAAACGTCTTCAGGAGGAAGACGAGGAGTAAAGGTCTTTCCTTCATCTATATCTTTGTATATATTTATCCAAAAAGCAAAATACAAAATTATAAAACCCTATAAAACCAAATAGAAAAATATAAAACTTTCAAAAATCCATAAAAATCAAAAATCGAAAAATCTTTAAAAAATATTGTCAATTTGTCATGTTTTTCTCGGTTCGATTATATCTACGGTCTTTGTGCTATCATTCAAAGAATGACACGGGACTTTAGATGTTGTTCGAATTAAAAAAAAAATATTTTTGAGAGAAAGAGAAACAATGGTTTATTGTCATTTTCAGTGCAATAACCCGTTTCAAAAGAAAGAACAGAGCCATGTTTTACCATGTTTTCAAATTCCATGCTCGGATTCTATAAACATTTATCTGCTGAAAACTAAATGCTTTGAAAAATAACTCGGTCTCTATTTTTGATAATCATCAGGACTTATTTGTCAAAATATCAATCTCTCAATCAACAACCTATGTCATTGATTGAGGGGGAGAATGATTTCAATTAAATTAAAAAAAGTTATTTGGCATTAAATTGTTTTCAAAATATATTCATGCATGTTTTACCAATGGAGTTTAAAGTCTTAAAATCCGATCATTATCGGTTAAAACGCTTTCATAATCAAGTCACAATTCTCCTTAAAAGCTTTCAAAATCAATTTAAATCTATAAGAGATCACAAATCTCAAATGATTTGATAATTGTGATCGGGGAGAATGTGTGATTTAAATTGGATTTAAACTGATAATTTGGTAAATGGTTTTATAATGATGTACATGCTCTTCTTCCCACATGTGACAAACGATTTCAAATTTTCCATGCACATGTTGAGGGGGAGCATCTATCTTAAACCTATGATTTGAAACGTGATAACTTATCTCAAGGTGCAGGTTCCCTCTAGTATGTGCAAAACTCTTTTCAAATCTCGAGGCACATATTGAGGGGAGCAAAATCATGAAAACCTCATCCTTCCCCAAAATGCTTTATCTACTTGATTCGATTAGGGAAGTGATGTTGATATTTTTTGAAAATGGTAATCAAAGAAGTTAATTCTTTCTCTTGCCTCCGTGTGGAAAACTATTTCAAATACTTGATTCACATGTTGAGGGGAGTTCTTCTTCTAAAAATATCAAAAACAATTCAGGTACAAAATGCTTTGATAAAATATCATAAGTATCCGGATTGATTTTCAAATGGTTTTCAATTGGTTCCTATGGCGGATGAACAATACCAAAAAGACCGACCAACTTTACATTATGTATGGTGATATAAGGATGATAAGGTTAGGTATGTGTTCCCATGATCCGCCAGAACCGGAGGGATCTACCCAGGGACTATCCACTAGTTAGTGTAGAGTTCTTAGGTATGATGATAAAAGGAGAAAAATGAGATATGGGAAGAGTGCGGACTGAGACTGAGCTAGTACTGGAATAAACCCAACAAGGTTCTAGCTATGAAGTCTCGGTAAGCACTGAAGGGGTTGAAGAATTAAAAAGAATTGAATGAGAAAAGGGTGAAAACAAATAGCCCTCCATTTATTCAACCTTAGGGCAGAAACCGGGTTCAATTCATATGCTACTGATGGTAACATCGGTATTGAAGACAAGACGTCATGGACCCAGTGACGCACTGCACTTCAACTTTCCAAACCACTCAAGTTCCTCTTAAAAGGACTTGTTTCATTCTCACGGGAACCGACATTATCTATCGACTTTCTCTTAGAGATTGTTGATATTGAAGGAGGAGACCCTCTCCCTAGTCTCCGATATAGGATCCAAATATGCACAAATTGAGTCTAGTGCCACGAGATCATCAATAAATCTCATTAGGACACTTTCAATGAAGACTCTCTGTTTCACACAATGTGGAAAGAGAGATTATATCTTGAGTCCTACGCATTATCCTTGTGGTATTGCCGAACATCCGAGTGATATGCAAACATACTCACAATGAAGATGGAAAGCCTTCTAGAGCCAACATCTAACAAGCTCCTGGTAGGTGGCATGTGAGATCTATTATATAGATCAACCATGTGACAAGCTGACGAAACAATGGGGCGATTCATTCTTTTGAATCAATCCGGTTCAAGGTTATGGATTGACGGATACCTTTGAAAAACCAGTCTTTGTGCTTTAAAACTCTTTTCATTAAGCACGTCGACCGTGTACTAATTTTTCAAATCAAAAGGTGTTTTATGATTGATAATTGATTTTCATTAAAACCTTCGTTATATTGCAAAAACAATTTCTATTGAGCAATACACGATTGTTTTTCAAATCTCTTTTCATCAATCGGTGGACGTAAATTCGCTGGTTCACTCACTCCGTGTTGTCTTCTTTGAGACGTTCCGGTTTGAGAACAGCTAGAGCAGCTGCGAAACCCTGTCAAGGAAATTCTTCGAATTATACCTGATCACAGGCATACTTGTATCTGATCAACGGGAACCGTGGGCCGTGTACCTCAATTCATCGAAAGTGTTCAAAGACACTTTCATGCGCTTTATTGCTAACTGTCTTATGCGGTACACCCCGACGCTTGCGCTGATCGAATGAAGCGGTCAATACATAGCCGCATGCTCACCTAACACATTCATCTCAAAAGAAATCATGATTAGTGCATCAATGACTCGGATATTTTCACTCCATGCTTCTGCTACGCTGCTGCCAATATCATGAATCAACGAAAGCTTCCGCTACTCGGATGAGAATATATCATGATCCAGAATGTGAGCATGTCGGTCCGAATGTCACAACATCACATAATACCAACACCACAATGGATGTATCGAGATTTTCTATTAGATGATGATCTCAAAAGCTGGCTCAACATTATTATCACGTGGATCAGTTAAAGACCTCCACTTGGATTAACCAAACATGCAATGTGTGGAATCAATGACTACGAGCTTCGGAGCAAAGTACTACATCAAGAATGCAAGATCAATTGTTAATGTAATATCGGATTGTATTCAATGTCATTTTAGTATATGTTTGAGGTGACCTCCCTTAGGGGAGATTGTTAGGAATTAGAAATTCCGGTATTAAAGAGTCGGTCACCTCAAGTATATGTAATCGTTAGAATGCTCGTAGTCATAGTTATATTTAGTTAAGTAGTATTTTGTTTAGTAACACCGTGGAGGACGGACAGGTCTTTACCCACTGTATGCCTGATCCACAGCCCGTTGTGTGGCGATTTATGTAAGACTATAAATACTCTCTACCTCCCAAGGTAGAGAGTTGGAGCTCATAATAATATCTTTCACTTTCTCTCACTAAGTTCCCTAAACCTCTAACTTTCTCTCTCTAGAATTCCACTTATACGCCCACTTGTGTTAATGGTTTGATGTGTTTGTGAAATCCAATATCCAACATTAATTATCCTCCTAGAACTGATCAAAACCCCAAGAGCATGCCTATTCCTCTAAGTGGTCAATAATTTAATTTTTCTCATTCAAATCATCCTTTATAAACCAAATAATCTTAGGATTAAAACCATCACTCTCAATCACATCCAAGAAGTTCTTACTTGTACCATCATCACCATGACTAAAGCCCCTAGTGCTAACTCATCCACTCAAAGACCACCCAAGAAGATCACTAGAATCACACAAGAAGTTTCCTCAACCGGATCATCTTCGGTTAAGTCCACCAATGGTAGGATCTCTCCCACACCAAGGAAACCATTTAAGAAGAAGAGTGTTCTCACTAGGATTTCATCACCTAATCCTACTAAACCAAACACACAACCAACATCATTAGTGCTTAGAACCATCTCACAACCATTTGAAGATCCTCAACCCACTTCACTTGAATTTTCACTTCAAGAAAATCAAAACCATGACAAGGATTGTGATCATTGTAAACATAGGGAAAGAATGATACATGAACTAGATAAATTGATACATGAACTACAAGCTCAAAATGCTGAGGAAAACTCTTCTCATCATTAAAAATCATTAAGCTTTTCGTCGAATCTTAAGTTTGGGGTAAATTGTTAGCATTAGTAGCACATGTTGGGCTAGTTCATTCTCTTAAGTTTTAGAGATTTAGTTGGTTATCTCTTGTTTTATTGAATGGACATCTATTTGCTATGTGTTGTGCGTTGTGATCTGTATTGCTCATATATATATTATCCTCATAGTAGCATTCCTTGACATTTCTTCACTGCTGAAGAAACTGTAACAGATAGCCGGATCCCTCCCAAATACCTAGACGGATCCCTCCTTGAAGGGAACCGTGGGATCCGTGGTACAGGAGCACAAATTTATACTAACTTGAGTCTCTTTTGCAGAAAATTATGCACTATACTCTTGTTTTTCTAATCTTTGTTTTGTAGTTATTCAAAATACACATGAAGATATTGACACCATAAAGCTAGGGGGAGCTTTGTGTCAAACGACATTACAAAATCATTTGCAACTTAATTCATTTTTGGATTAACACTTCATGACACCCCATTGCAACATTGCAATATTCAAGGGGAGCACATTCTCGTCACTTAGACGAACCATTTGCAAACTTAGTTGCAAACACAATTAGTTTATTTTACGTCATGTCCTTGACGCCCTTACATAGGGATGGACTCGTCAAGGGGGAGTTAAGACGAGTACCATTCCCGTCACTTGCTCTCTTTTACATTTTCACATTTTTTTTTCTTATAAAAATTGTGTTAGTTTCTTTTAACACTTTTTGTTTCGACAAAAAGGGGGAGAAGAAAGTAAAAACTACAAATTCAAATTTTTACGAATTTTAGCTTTTTCCTTAAAATAATTTTATGTTTTGTCATCAACAAAAAGGGGGAGATTGTTAATACAAATAAGCCGTAAAAACGTTTATTTATATTTTACGATATTCTAATGTTTTGTCGATAACAAAAGTAAAATCATTTTAACGAAACAAATAGAGTACGTAATTAGTTTGAATTAATAGTTTTCTAACACAATTAAGTTGTCACATAAAACACTAAAACAAGTATAAGTGATTTTATAATTTAGATACATATGTACAACAACTAGTGTTTACATATTGGGTTAAACATATACTTAAACTAAGTATACTAAAATGGGTAAAAACTAAGTGTATGCTAAAATGGGTAAATACAAGTATATACTAAATGGGTAAAATACTAGCAAATGGTTTTGACCCATAACCCATGGTTTTATATATACCACTTAACCAAGTTCATTGTATCTAGAAAGAAAACCATGGATCAACCCATAACCCATGACCCATAACCAAAAATAACCATGGGCAAAGAGGAGCGGACCACGGATCCCTAGCTTTGTGCTAGCCGGATCCCTTGTGGTAGGGATCCGTGGGATCCGGGGAACAGAAGAGAATTTTCTCTATAAATAGAGAGCCATTTCTTTCTCTCTACATATGTTTTTTTACACATACTTCCCCAAAGTATTCTAACCCTCTAACCTCAGATCTAAGTAATCTATGTAGTTTGTCTTTTGTTTTTGTGTGATCTACTAGGTTCCTCTTAAATGAGAGATCACCACCTCTTGAAGACGTGCAAGCTCAAGTCCATGATTTGCCATGCTTCGTCATCATCAAGACTACTAAGGTTCTCTTGTTGATAGTTCTTCCTTTCTCCATAGATGTTGGGTTGAAGGCATTAGTGAAGAATGCCGAAAGTGTCAAGATGAAAGCATTAGTGAAAGGTGCTTATCATCCGTGTCAAAGCATTATTGAAGGATGCTAAAGGTGTCAAGACGAAGGCATTAGTGAAGGGTGCCAAACGTTGTGTCAAAAGCATTAGTGAAGGATGCTAAAGGTGTCAAGATGAAGGCATTAGTGAAGGGTGCCATGCGTTGTGTCAAAGGCATTAGTGAAGGATGCCAAAGGATCAAATCAAGTAGCATTTGGGGAGAATGCTTAGGTCGTATAATCGATGAGGTGCATCGTTATACATATGTGTATTTGTTTATCTACAAGGATAGTGATATCCTTGATGGTGTTGTAACAAGGAGTAGATCTCCTTGAGATTAGGTGTTGTGTCGTGAAGGTGTAGTTCACCTAAGGTGTGAAAGAACTAAGGTGCTTAGCCTAGTACCTAATAAAGGGTAGGCGACGTTGTGATAGGATTAGTTCTCCTAAGGTGTGAAAGAACTCGGTGGTTAGCCTAGCACCGTATAAAGGGTAGGCGACGTTGTGTTAGGTGTGGTTCGCCTTGGTGTGAAAGAACTCGGTATTTAGCTTTGTACCGGAAAAAGGTTAAGCGACGTTGTGAAGGCTTCTCCGCCACAAGGAGTTGGTGTAGTGCTTACGAACTCTCGAGTAGGTGACTCGGGGAGTGGAGTAGGGCAAGGAAGGTGTCCTTGTAGCCGAACCACTATAAATAACTTGTGTTGTGGTGATGTGCTTCTTACTCTTTATATTTCATTTCACGTTTATATATCCATCTATCAACGTCCAACATAAACAATCAAATGGATTGACATAAGTCGATCTAAATATTTAAAAGGAAGTTTTAAATTGGTAAAACTATTCAACCCCCCCTTCTAGTTTTCCACAGAAAGCTCAAGGCAAAAGATGACATTGGAGTCTTCGTTGGATACTGTGAAAACTCAAAAGGATACCGGATCTGGAATCATCGTACAAAGGAAATTATGGAAACCATTCACGCTAATTTTGATGAGCTCACAGAAATGGCTTCTGAGCAAAACAGCTTGGAACCCGAACATAACCGTCTCAACTTCCCCCAATCATCAGCTGATCAATCATTTCAACTCACTCGTCGTCAGATGGAAACGTTGTTTGCTCCATTGTTTAGTGATGATCTTGATCAATGTGCTCCAGATGTATCAAATGTTTCCGCTGCTCAAACTGATACTAATCCATTACCTGATACACCTGAACCAACAACAACTGTTGCTGATGCACCTCCGATTGAATCTCAAACAACAGCCGAAAAAACCGCTTCTAATGACAATGACCCAGCTGATGATATTCTTAATCAAGATGTACCTGCACCCGCGGATTATGATGGAAATGCATTCTTTAACCCCTTCGCTACTGAAATTACAAATTTTGATGTTGCTGAATCCTCAACCAGCCATCTGAATCCACCTAATCTGCACAATGTATACCAACATCAACCCTCCACACACCGATGGACTAAAGACCATCCTCTTGTTAACATCATTGGCAACCCAAACCAACCAGTCGTAACAAGACAACGCCTTCAGACTGACGGAGAACATTGCATTTATGCACTCACCGTTTGTCAATCTGAACCTAAAAACATTAAAGAAGCAATGACTTATGACAACTGGATTGAATCCATGCAAGAAGATCTGAACTAGTTTAAACGTTTAGAAGTATGGGAATTGGTTAAAAGACCAACAGGGGTCTACATCATTGGTCTCAAATGGATTTGGAAGAATAAGTTAGACGCTGAAGGTACAATTATCCGAAACAAGTCACGTCTGTTGGCTAAGGGTTATAGACAAGAAGAGGGTATCGACTTTGAAGAATCATTTTCTCCGGTTGCTAGACTTGAGGCTGTACGGATTTTTCTGGCATTTGCGGCTCACATGAACATCACTGTATATCAGATGGATATCAAAACTGCTTTTTTGAATGGTAAACTGAAGGAAACAGTCTATGTTAGCCAACCAGAAGGATTTGTTGATCCAGAGTTCCCTAATCATGTCTACAAGTTGAACAAGGCTCTCTACGGTCTCAAACAAGCCCATCGGACGTGCTATGATAAGTTGTCATCCTTTCTCCTTGCTAATCATTTTATCAAAGGATCGGTCGATCCAACATTGTTTATTCAATATCATGGGGCACACATTTTAATTGTTCAGATTTATGTTGGATGATATCATTTTTGGTTCCACCCACAAAAAGTACTCAAATGCTTTTCCACACCTAATGAAAACAAATTTTTGAAATGTCAATGATGGGTGAACTTACGTTCTTCTTAGGACTACAAGTTCATCAATCACCCCGTGGTATTTTCTTAAGTCAGTCCAAATATGCTCTTTAAATATTGAATAAACATGGAATGCAAAGTTGTGACACCTATGCAACACCAATGGTACACACCAACAAACTAGGTGCTAATTTACATGGGAAATTGGTTGACCCTACCAAATACTGCAGTATTATTGGGTCTCTCATGTATCTAACAGCCAGTAGACCCGATATTGTATTTTCTGTATATCTTTGCTCCCGTTATCAGTCAAGGCCAACTGAAAGACACCTCTCTGAGGCTAAAAGAGTCCTCCGATACATAAAGGGAACCATTAACTTGGGGATCTGGTATCCCAAGGATTCTGGTTTTGAACTAATAGCTTTTTCAGACACTGACCACGCAGGATGCTTAGATTCACGGAAAAGTACTTCAGGTGGTTTACAATTCCTTGGTGATAAATTGTTGTCATGGCAATCAAAGAAACGGGATTGTACATCGTTGTCCTCAACTGAAGCAGAATATGTAGCCATGTCTACGTGTTGTGCTCAAGTCATTTGGATGAGAACACAACTCAAAGACGATGGTTATGTATTTGACAGAATTCCAGTGTACTGTGACAACCGAAGTGCTATTGCAATCTCGTGCAACACTGTTCAACACTCGAAGTCAAAGCACATCGATCTTCGATATCACTTCATCAAAGAGCATGTGGAAAAGGGTACCGTTGAATTATACTTTGTAGGTACAGAACACCAATTGGCGGATCTTCTCACTAAAGCCTTGCCTCCCGCAAGATTTACTGATTTGATTCACCGTATTGGTATGAGGTGTTTGACTCCAGAAGAATTGGAGGAACTTTTAAAACATTCTTGAAAATTCAAACACCAAAACCACTTTTGTAAAAAAATTTCAAAAACAAAATACAAAGATATAAAATCTGATAAAATCCAAAAATATTCTTCTATCTAGAAATCAAACATTGCAAGTACAAAACTTCCATCAACACATTGTTCCATCAAACATTTCATCATTTTTTCTCGAACAAGTGTTGAGGGGGAGAAAGTAAATATTTTTCAGTTTCATAAAACCTTGTACTTGCATGTTACCATAAACACGTTGTTTCTTCTAAATTGTGGATATGTATCTTGTCAAATACTCTCCTCGGACTCAAATGTTTTCAAATTTCACTATTTCAAAAGTCGAGGGGAAGTATCGTTAAGTTTCTTACCTAAAATGTGTTTTGTCTAACCAAAATGGAAGTTAATGGGTCTTGGTTGAAAAAGTTTGAGGTTGAGGGACTGATTATGTCACTTTTGCAAAATTATTTTATACAAAACCAACCTTCCAACCTCATTCAATGCACCACCAACTTGCATTTACTCCAAAACCAACCAAGATCCAACGGCTATCATTCAACCTTCAAATCCGTCCAACAAATTCAAAATCTGTAAGTGGAATAAGATTTAGATCATGATTTTAAGCTAAGGTTTTCAAAATCTTTTAAATCTAACGGTTAAATCTTTCGAACCTTTGATTTTTGAGTATACGCGTATGCGTAGGAATTGGGATTACGCATATGTGATGTTGTGATGAAATGGTTGGTGTCAAAACCCTTCTAAACATGTTATAAAGCCATTTCAATCATAAATTTGAACCCAGAAACACGAATGGAATCATTTTGAATAATTAGGGTTTAAGTTCATATTTGGGGATTTTCGTATTCATGTGTTTTTGTGCAATTAGATGCTTAGGTTAGTATTAGAACATGGTTAATTACATGAAATGGGCCTTTAATTCCACCCAGAAACATCAAAATGTGAAAATTAAAGTTTTAGGGTTCATAAGGTCGTTGCCCTTGAATCTTTTGATTCTGTGGGTGTTTTGTGTTAAAATATGTTATAGACTACTCCTTAGACATCTAGGAATGTGCAGAAAACAATATTGATTGATCTCCATGGTGTAATCTATTAAGCGTAGATTCTAGGGTTTAGGGTTTTAGGAACCTTACGCCTAACTGTTCTTGGCTTAAATGATTTGACTTTGTGCCTGTTCTGTATATCTGAGAGTATTAAGATTGCTTAGTAATCAAGTTTTCATGTTTATATGTTTGAGGTTTCTTACACGTAAAATTCAGACTAAAGGTGTTCATGATTTACGCATATGGAAAACCTTTATGCGTAAAGGTTAAGCATAAGAGTAATCTTACGCGTAACTCTTATGCATAAGGGGTCTACAGTGGGACTACGCGTATCCTGGAAGGATATGCGTAAACTTGAATGTTTACGCCTAAGCTTTACTCTTACGAGTAAAACTTATGCGTAACATTTTGCTAAAGCTTACGCGTAAGCCTTTAAGCCTTTGGACCAGCTTTACGCGTAAGAATTTCTTACGCCTAAGGCTTTCCCTTACGCTTAAGCTTACGCCTACGCCTAAAGCTCCTTTTTACGCATAAATTCACATGTTTACGCTTATGCCAACTATTCACCTTGTTTTGAAATGTTACGCGTAGTATAACTTGTAACTGTTACACTTAAGTCACAAAACCAAAATGTTACTCATTAGCTCTAAAAGGTTAAAATGTTGTGTGTTTAAGTGAAATTTGGACATTAAAACTTCAAAATTAACAGATTCACGTAACTTATCACATCAACTTCATTCAATTGGACTAAAAGTGACTTTGGACTCGTAACATTCATATACATGATAACTTCAAACAAGTAATTGGACAATAAAATCAAACTAAAACTAACACAATGTGTTTCAATATGTTGGTTCTTTTGTCTCAATACCTTTCAGATCATGAAATGGCTGTCAATCAAGAGAACCTCAATGCCCCAAATGAGTTCACTATGGCTGATATCTTCCCTGCTGACTACAACAAAACCATTGGCAAGAACAATCTTCGTGTCGACTTCAACAACTTCACATGCTCAGAATCCTCATGCAGAGTTGCTGTTGACATCCTCAAGAATCACCCTTTCCATCTCATGCTCACTAACTCTGCTACAGTACCCGAAATCTACATCCATCAGTTCTGGCACACTATGGACAAAATTGACGGACAAGATGCAGTTAAAGTGACTCTTTGCACTAAGGAAGTCACAGTCACTGTGGCGGATCTTCGTGTCATTCTTCTTCTTCTGGTCATTCGGTCTACTGAATACGTCCCAACTCCAAATGAGGAGGAAGTATTGGATTTCTTTATCAACATTGGATATGACGAAGCTTCTGGCATCATCTCCAAGCATTCCAGTGTCGATCTCAAAAATATCCCACAACCCTGGAGGACCATCTACATCATGATCGCCAAATCAGTCTCAAGTAGAGATAGCGGTCATGAACACCTGAAGCTCATGCATCTTCAGACCTTCTGGGGGATGGTTCAATTGAACCACATTGATTATGCTAGTTTGATCTGGGAAGACATGATGCAACACTACAGGAAGCCTGGTACCAAGATTCCCTTCATTAGATACACTAAGTTGCTAATCCACAATCTTCTCGGGAAGCACCAGGACATCCCTCTGAGACTGAATGACCCTGACACGCACTCTATACTGAATGAGCCTACGTTAAACTCTGTTAGGTTCAAAGACACATCAACAAGAAAACAAGGTGCGGAACTCCCTGCATGTTTGATTACCGATGTAATCAAGGATCTTCCGACCTACAGACGTTATAAAGAAGTTGTGCATGTGAGAAAAGTTGGGTTCATGGATGAAAAGACAACTCCAGTGGCTACTACAAGGGCTAAGAGAGCGGGGAGCACTGGAAGCACAAATAACTATAAGAAAAGAAATCCAAGCCTAAAGAGGAAAGTCCCAGCCAAAATCGTTCATCCCAAAGCAGAACCAGAACCAATTAAACAAGGTGACAATTCTAAAACTGAGTCGGATGACCTTACTGTCTACTCCGAAGTACATACTGATAAGAAGACAGAGGACAAACCTGCTAGTCCTTCATCTGGCAAAGGGAAGAAATCGATCGAAGAAGAAGAAGAAGAAGATTCCGAATTGGAATATGATCCTAAGGATGAAGAGAAACTATTCCAGAAAACTCAGAAGCAACTAAGGTTGTAGAAAGCTGCTGAAGAGTTCAAACTTCAACTAATCAAAGGACCTGGAGGTTCCAGCAGTGGTGTTCTTGCTACATCAGTTCTTGATCCGGTTAATCAACCCGGTAAAGGAACCGATGCCACCACAAAGGAATCTACAGAGGAACAGCAGCAAGATGATGAGGATATGTTTGATCGCGGATATAATGAAGATACTGATGAGAGAATCACAGAGAAAGATGTTTTAGAAGCGGAAAAGGAGAGGGCTGCAGACGAAGCTGCTAAGAAGGCCGAAGAGGAACGCATAAGAATGGAAATAGATAACTACATTCTGGACAATCTTGAATACAACCCTGAGCAATATTCGGAACAACCCCGTGACACTTCCAAAACTGAATCATCTTCTCACTCATCACCACCACCACCCAAAGAAACAACAAAATCATCATCAAAATCAATCAAGAAAAAGGCCGATACTTGGGCATCTCGCACCAAATCCAAGATCCAGAAAGCGTTGCTTCAATCAAGAAAACGAAAACAAAGTCTTCAGGAAGAAAGATTGAACATGCTGGCTGACAAGGTCATCGAGCTTTCTCAGGAGATGGAAAAGTTCGAGGGAGAAAGAGAACAGATCAAAGCATTTTTCAACAGATATGTTCAAGGACAAATGGATAAGCAGATCAGGAACTACACTCATCACTTTCTCCTCAAATCAGTCCCTGTTGTTACTAAAGAAATGTTCACGAATCAGTTCTACCCAACACTCAAAACACTGGTCAGACAAATGATTACTACAACACCGGTAGTCATGCAAACCCGACCAGTCCAGCCTCTAGTTGTCACCGAAGCTGATTTGATTTCACAGTTGATTCTACAGATGTCTCCTCAAGCTCCTACTTTCACACCAGATGAATCGAAGCTGTATGCGGTATTTCTTGCACATCAACTGAAAACATCATGCAAGGAAGCTGCTGGTCAGGACAAGCGACCAAGACATGATGATGACAAAGATCAAGACCCGAATGCTAAACGTCAAAAGAAAACCGGCGGCTCATCATCATCCATGCCACCACCACCCCCTAAGACCACCACCACACCAACAAGACAAGCTTCTCAACGACCTCCTTCATCTGACAAACCTCGGGATGCAGATTCTCCAACACCACTGCAGAAAACCAGTGATCACTTTACCTATACTGGTGGTGAGGATGAAGACATTCCTGAGCCCCAGCAACAACCATCACCTCAACCATCACCGCAACTGGAATCATCCTGTAGAACAAAGAAGAATAAACAAGGTTATGTCATCTCATGGTTGGACGAAGACGACACCAAGGAGTATGAATGGTTTAGCAAGTTGGTTGATGCCACGCCAAGATTGTCTGAAGGTCAAGAACCGGTAGAAGGTCGAAAAATGGAGCAGGTGAAGATTATCCCAGATGAATTCAAAGTGAAAAAGATGACGAAACGGGAGCTACGCAGGATAAAGAATGACGCAATCAACTTGTTGAAATACATATCCTGCAACGCGGTTGAGATCGAATATCATTTGGACAACATTGCCCGTGCCATGTCCAATAACATTGATTGGCTGAATCCCAAATCGAACGTCGATGTTACAAGGAAGGATAACACTCCTTTCTACACTGATTGGACAAAGCCTCTACCTACAATTGGCCGACCCGAACAACCTAATATTCCATACCGTTTCTTCTTCAACAACGACCTAGAGTTTCTTCAACACGGCAGTAGCGTCAGCAAGAAGTATGCTATCTCTCTAACCTTCAACATTCCAACTGCAGTTTTCTATGATAATATTGCCATTGAAGAAGACGCCACCAAATTGTACGTTGACAAGGTGGTGGAGTACAACATCAATGCTAAATACGGCATTCATCATTGGCCACCAAGGAGGAGATTGTACTACAGAAGCTGTCAAGTACGATGGTCAAACAAGGAGGTAAAGAGTGACAAGAAAATCGTTGTTGTAATGAAGGTTACACTGGCGACAACGTGAGGTTATTCATTCTTGTCCGAGATCAAGGTCAAGCGACAAGATGAACAAGAATATGATTTCATTGAGGCCGATTTCTCGAGATTGTCACTTAACGACATCGAAGACATGTATCTCGCAAAGGTACAAGGAAGGATGCGACAATTCTCGATAGAGATTCAACTTCAGTTCATCACTGCCCTGCTCTTCATTCGCAGCAAAGTCATTCAAGAACGTGTTGAAGATCTACAACTTGCGGTCAAATCATACCAGAAGCAGATAAATCTTACAAAACCGTTGCTACACTTTCCCAACCTTAATCAACAAGCTCAGTACATCATCATACATGTTTCCTGGCATTTGACGAGATCCACAAGTTCTGTGACGCGACGTTGAAGATGGTTCGAGACGGGTTAGCTTATCGGTTAAAGGATATTTAAGAGGGTATTGGTAAGAAGAAGAGATGGAATTCAGAGGAACGCAAGGAAGTTCGCAGGTTCATCACGCGGCTGGATGAGAGGTTGTTCCACCGGGATCAGATGCGAAGGTTAGAAAGCTATGTGGGAGGCCGACAAAGTTTCCCTATCTTGACATTCCAATGTGAAGATAAGGCTCCAGGTCGTGTGTAAGCGTTGGGTACTCCTTAAACACTCTTGATTGTATTTTGATATTTGATTCATTTATTCATTATGGTTTGTACATATATAGCAGTGTACAATCCGATCTTGTAATGAAAGGACCCTGTGGTACGCTTCAGTGCCACAATCCTTATAAAAGGAGCGAAAGCTTCTTACTTTTTAGTAAAATTTATCAAACTTTCAACACTTTTCAAAATTTTACTCAAAAGAACAAGTACTCTCTCTCGTGTTTTTTTCAAAACCTCAAAAGTTAATATCACTTTTTGAGGGGGAGTATTTTCAAATATCTTTGTTCAAATAACGTTCTTTGAGGAAATCTTCCAGCAAAACTCGAAATGGTCATATTCGATATCAAAATTTCATCAAAAATAACATTAATATGCCATTTTGAGGGGGAGAAAAATTGTGTGATACAAATATGTTGAATTGTGAATGAATCTAAGTGTGCATAGACTTAACCATTGAATTGACGAGCTCTAAAATGTCATAAATCGAAAAGACTTGTCCGGGACAGGTAATAATTTCAAACTAGTTCGCTAGTGATGTAAACGTGTCTCGCAAAGGACTAGTCTTAGTAGAATGTACCATCCGAGAAACTCTTGGTAGACATGAACCTTGACGGATCTAACCTCCTCACTAAGGAGTGCTTACAACTTCAAGCTGACCTAGTCAGTGATGTAACCGTGTCTCGTGGGGAATTATTTATCACGAGTTGATCAATTCAAAAGTGCGCGCTCTACCCTCACTATGCAGATTCCAGTCAAAACTCATAAGCACATGTGGAGGGGGAGTATTTCTGAAAATACAAAACTTTCAAAGTGTTACAAACATGTTTTCATTCATAAACACTTTGAGAGATTTTCATGAAAATGGTTTTATGGCAACATAGGATAGTCATGGAGTTATAAGGTGACTAAGTTTAGGGATAAACGTCCTATGATCCGCCAGAGCCGGAGGGATCTACCCAAGTGTTAATACAAATAAACCGTAAAAACGTTTATTGATATTTAGCGACCTCTTTGTGTTTTGTTGATAACAAATATAATGTTATCATAAGTAAAACTATAAGGATACATGTTATTTTTGTAAAGCATCTACATATAGTTATTTAATACAAATTGTTGTAATAATTCATTTGTTGTAATAGTTTATTAGGATGGGTAAAAACCACAACCCATGACCCATACCCATGGAGCATATCCATAACCCATGGAGTTAACCCCTGCCCATTGAGTAGATGGATTGCATCTGTTAGATACATTGGATCTACTTAGATACCTATGGTTCAAACCATAACCCATGACCCATGACCTATAACCCAAAAACCCATGGGCAAAGAGGAGCGTCTCACGGATCCCTGGAGTTACACTAGACGGATCCCTCAAGCAAGGGATCCGTGCAACAGTGGCAAGAATTTGCCTATAAATAGAGAGCCATTTCTTCATTTTTACTCACCCCTCTTCTTACAAAATCAATCATATATTCTTACACTCTTCTAACAAAAGATCACTTGATCTAGAGTTGTTCTTCTTTCTTATATTGTGATTCTCATATAGGTCCTTCTCTAAGGCGAGATCACGAGCATTCTACAAGTCATCCAAGCAAGGGGTCCTTGATTGATTTGTTCCTCCACAAAATTTCTGTAGCAAAGATCTTGTATTTCATATTTCACATACTTGTTGTGTTATAGTAGTGTTGGTTTGGTCCTCCGTGTTACGGACTCGGTATTTAGCTTTGTACCGAAAAAAGGTGTAAGCAACGTTGTGAAGGCTTCTCCGCCAAATTGAAGGAGTTTGTTGACATAGTGCTTGAACTCTCGAGTAGGTGACTCGGGGAGTGGAGTAGGGCAAGGAAGGTATCCTTGTAGCCAAACCACTATAAATCGGTTGTGTCATTTCTATCCTTTACTTTACTCACTTTACTTGCATTACTCTTAGATCTATACTATCTCTTCATTCATACGATTTCACATAACATCGAATCTAAAAGTTTTTGAAACTAACTTAAAATCGACAAAACTATTCAACCCCCCCCCCCCCTTCTAGTTTTCCACAATTGGTATCAGAGCTAAGTTTATAAAAGTTTTAAAGTAAACTGTATTTTAAAAACACTATGGGTTCTGAAAATTACAAGGAAGGACAATCAATGCAACAACCTCCACTACTTGAAACTAATGGTTTTATATATTGGAAAAATAGATTTGAAACGTATGTGAAGTCTAAAGATATTGATCTTTGGTACATCATTGTTGAAGGCGATTTTGAAGCCACTGCAAAAGATGAAAATGGAAACTTAGTTAACATACCTCATGATAAACTCACCGATGATATTAAGAAAAAGCTTTCCAAAAATAGTGAAGCTAAAATGGTTTTATATAATGCTTTACCCAAAAAAGAATTCGAAAGAATTTCCATGCTTAAAACCTCTAAAGAAATTTGGAATTCTTTAGTTGTAACTCATTAAGGTAACCAACAAGTTAAAAACAATAAAATAGATTTATTTGTTCAACAATATGAACAATTTTCAATATCGGATGAGGATACTATAGATCATTCTTTTGCTAACTTTAATACTATAATTACATCTTTACAAGCACTTGATGAATCTTTCTCTAGTCGTAATCATGTTAGGAGATATCTAAGGGCACTTCCATCCAAATGGAGATCTAAGGTGACGACAATCGAAGAATCAAAAGACTTGTCAATCCTCACTCTTGATGAACTCATAGGCAATTTAAAAGTCTATGAGCTTGTCCTCGCTAAAGATTCCGAAGCCTCAAAAGTGAAAGAGAAGCACAAATCTCTTGCCCTTAAAGCCAAGAAAGTCTCAAGCGATGAACAGAACTCCTCTTCGGATAGTGATGACGAGGAGAATGCCATGACGGTAAGGGACTTCAAAAAGTTCTTTAGAAGAAAGGGAAGATACGTCAAGCAACCATATGACGACAAGAAAGGATTCTGGAAAAGCAAAGGGGACGAGAAGGCAAGGGATGATCGCACTTGCTTTAAATGTGGGGACCCAAACCACTTTATTAGTAAGTATCCCAAACGTGATGAACAAAAAGCATTCGTGAGCGGTTCGTGGGGAATGAGTGAGGAGGAAGACGAAGAAATTTATCTCATGGAAAATGACGAGGTATGTCATGAATACTGTAGTAGTTCATCATTAGATGATGACTCATCGCATAATGAATATGATAAACTTTGCAAAATTAGTTTAAAAGTAATCAACAAAAACAAGTTTTTGAAAAACCAAAATCAACGTTTAGAAAAGGAAGTCATTGAGTTAAAAGCAAATATAAAACGTCTAGAAAAGGGGAAGATAGCAAGTGGGGAATGTGAACTTTGCGTTCAACTTCAAACACTTGTTGATCATCTAGACTCTAAAATAGCTAGAATGAATACTAATACTGTAGATATGATATTAGATGGTGTTAAAACAGGAAACAACCAAAAAGGTTAAGGTTTTCAGCAACTTGATGCGTCAACTAGTGAAAACAAAGAAACATAATTCGTAAAAGCAATAGAAAAACAAACCACTGTAGTCACGGATCCCACGGATCCCACAAAAAGGGAACCGGCTAGTGTGCAGCCAGGGATCTGTGGGTCTTCTGAAGCAAAAAGTAGTAATAATATAGCTTCCTCATCTAGAACCGATTTTGTTATTGTTAATAAGAAGAAACCAACCCATGTTACCATTAGACAACCACCTCCTAGACAAAATCAAAGTATTACAAGAAACAAAGGTCCATCATTTTCAAAACCGAACACATCTAGGAGACCTAATAATGTCTATCCGAGAAGTAACCATCAAATGGGATGGAATGCAAACATTCAAAACAGTTTTCAATTTCAAAACTTTGCACCATGGAACACATACTCTCCTTTTCCATATATGCCTAACATGAATGGAATGTTTAACGCTAATGGACTCATGAACAAATGGGGACCAAACTTTTGAGTTAATTGTTTTCTTAGGTGTGCTTAAAGGTAGACCTAGATCCGGATGAGTGGATCAAGGATAGCGGGTGCACGAGGCACATGACCGGCAATAAAGATTTATTTTCCCCATATGAATCATTCAATGGAGGAAATGTGGTATTTGGAAATAGCAAAAGCAAAATCATCGGTAAAGGTACGATGTCTAAAAAATCTCTAACCATTAACGATGTGTGTCACGTAGAAAACCTAAACTTTAACCTCTTAAGTATAGGAAAAATATGTGATAAAAAGTGCAACGTATTTTTTAACAAAACCGGTAGTAAGATATTGAAAAACGGTATCACTATAGGTAGAGGAATTAGGAAACATGGAGTCTATGTCATTAAAATCGGTAATGAACCTCAAGACAAACTTTGTCTTACTTCTATGGATGATACTTCGACCTCATGGCATCGAAGATTAGGTCATGCCAATATGCGACTTCTTCAATCGCTATCATCCAAAGATCTAGTAAGAGATCTACCAAAATTAAAATATGAACATCACTTTTGTGATGCTTGTAATGTAGGAAAACAAGTCCATGCTAGTTTCAAAGCTAAAAATATGGTCTCTACAACTAAGTGTCTAGAATTACTACACATGGATTTATTTGGTCCATCCGCTATCCAAAGTTATGGAGGCAACTACTACATTTTGGTTATAGTGGATGATTACTCTAGGTACACATGGACTAAATTTTTAAAGAACAAAACTGAAACGTTCGATTAATTTGAAATATTAAGTAAGAAAATCCAAAGACAATTAGGAAGTCCCATAGTGTCTATTAGAACGGATCATGGTAGGGAATTTGATAATGAAGTGCAATTTGGAGCCTTTTGTGACGCTAATGGTATTACTCACAACTTCTCGGCACCTCGCACTCCACAATCGAATGGGGTAGTTGAAAGAAAGAATAGAACCCTACATAAAATGAGTCGCACCATGCTAAATGAGCAATCCATACCTCAAAATTTTTGGTGCAATGCCGTTGATACATCAACGTACATACTTAACCGAGTCTTAATTAGACCATTTTTAGGAGAAACTCCATATGAGTTACTTAGAGGCAAAAAGCCTACGTTAAATCATTTTAGAGTCTTTGGTAGCAAATGTTTTCTACTTAACACTAAAGATTACCTTACAAAATTTGATCCTAAATCAACCGAAGGTATCTTTTTAGGTTACTCTCCTAATAGCAAAGCTTACGTCATATTAAATAAAGAAACAATGAAGGTTGAAGAGTCATTAAACGTAAAATTTGATGAGAGTCCACCCAAACCTACTCTACCTCTTGTCGATGACGAGATTGTCAAGAGTGAAGCTATTGAAATAAAGAAAAAGACAAACGAAGAAGAAGAACCTTTAGATAATGAAATCATCAATATTAAAGAGTCTAAAGATTACCCCGTAGATAAGGTCATAGGAAAATTAAACGAAAGAACCTTAAGGTTTCAAGTCCAAAACCAAAGTAGCTTCTTTTGTTTTGTCTCAACCATAGAACCTAAGAATACACAAGAAGCCATAAAAGATGAAAGTTGGGTAATGGCTATACAAGAAGAGTTAAATCAATTTGTTTCTAACGATGTTTGGACACTCGTCCCTCCACCTAGTAATCAAACCATAATAGGAACCAAATGGGTATATAAAAACAAGTTAGTTGCAAACGGTGTAGTGTCTAGAAACAAAGCTAGACTCGTTGCCCAAGGTTATAATCAACAAGAAGGAATAGACTTTGATGAGACCTATGCCCCCGTGGCTAGATTAGAGTCTATAAGAATACTTCTTGCTTATGCTTGTGCTAATGATCTTAAGCTTTATCAAATGGATGTCAAAAGTACTTTTCTAAATGGTTTTATTAATGAAGAAGTATATGTAGCTCAACCTCCGGGCTTTATAGATTTTGAAAACCTAAACATGTGTATAAGTTAAAGAAAGATCTTTATGGTCTTAAACAAGCTCCAAAAGCTTGGTATGATAGACTCAAGTCATTTTAATCAAACACAACTACACCTTGGGGTTAGTTGATAACACACTTTTTACTAAGAAAAGGGAATCACATATAATCATTGTTCAAATATATGTAGATGATATTATATTCGGATCTACTTGTCAAGACATGTGTGATGATTTCTCTAAAATCATGCATGACGAGTTCGAGATGAGTATGATGGGAGAACTTAGTTTCTTTCTTGGTCTTCAAATCAAACAAGTAGAAGATGGTATCTTCTTTAATCAATCTAAATACATAAAGGAGGTGTTAAAGAAACTTGGTTTAGAAGAGTCAAAACCCATAAGAACACCAATGTCATCCAAAACTAAACTCACAAAAGATGAAGACGACGAATCCATTGATAACACAAAATACCGTGGCATGATTGGTAGTCTTCTCTACCTTACGGCTAGTCGGCCAGATATTATGTTTAGTGTTTGTCTATGTGCTAGGTTTCAAGAAGATCCTAAAACATCACATCTAGAAGCCGTTAAAAGAATATTTAGATACATTAAGGGTACGACTCAATTAGGATTGTGGTATCCTAAGGGTACGGGGGTAGAAACAATTGTATATGCAGATTCTGACCATGCAGGTGATTATGTTGACCGAAAAAGTACAAGTGGGGTATGTACTTTTATGGGATGTTGTTTAACATCTTGGTTATCAAAGAAGCAAACGGCATTTGCCATATCAACAACTGAAGCCGAATATGTCTCCGTCGGCAAAGCATGCCAACAAGCACTATGGATGAAACAAACGTTAGTTGACTACAACATTCACCTAAGTGACATAGCCATTCTATGTGACAACAAAGGTGCCATCGACTTAAGCAAGAATCCGGTATTGCACTCTCGCACCAAGCATATAGAGATTCTTCGTCACTTCTTAAGAGACAATGTTCAAAAGGGGAACATCTCTATTGAGAAGGTAGCGTCTGAAGACAACATAGCCGACGTCCTCACCAAACCGTTGAAGCGGGAACAATTCAACCTACTTCGTCTTGGTCTTGGTCTCATGGAACAATCGTCGTAATTAGCTTTTAAACTCTACAAGGTATGTAAACACTAGCCTTCTTCTTTCTGTGTCTAAGATCTCTATTTCACGCACAACTCACAAGAAATACGGGAATTTTCAAAACCCAAGATAAGTTTTTTTTTTTTATAACTCGTACTTTCATAGTCTTCTCTTATTTTTCAAGACAAGTACCTCTCACGTCTAGGACAACCCGCTTTTTCATTATTAATACAAAGTAAAAACCCGTTTCCATTGCATCTCATGTCTTTTGAATGCTAAAGAGGACACATAACTAATATGTGTTTTCGGGTACATTCATTTAAGCAACAATGAATTAAGGAGCACTCGGGTTATCTCACATAATAGTGTGCGTTTTCACTTCTAGCTTATTTTTCTTTTCTTTTTAGGATTCGAGATAACCGCAACTCCAAATGGTTTGCATATAGGCACACACTAGGCACAAATGTTTCCAAAAGGAAAATTTTGAGCTGCCTGAGTCACCAGTACCACGGATCCCAGCATTAACGCTGGACGGATCCCTCAAGGGAAGGATCCGTGGGATCCGTGAGACAGAAGCTAAAATTATCTTCTATTTTTCTCACTTTGGATGAAAACTTCTATATTTTCATCATTTTTTTTTTTGAGTATGTTACTTAATGCTTGTGTTCTCATGATCACATGCCTTAAATTCATATCTAATCATTAGATTTTAATCCACATTTTGGGTCAAGCATTCATTACAATGCATTATTTTTCTATAAATAGGATTCCCAAAATGCTTGCATATTCATCACTCTCAATCTCACAAACAAACATCATCATGTCATCCAAAAGATCTTCCAACATAGATGAATCACCTAGTGCAAACAATCCTTTTCAAGAAATCCAAAATTTTGTCCTCCCACCTTCCAAAGTACCACCACCCAAATCTAGAAAACCCAACACGGATTAGCATCCGGCCTTGTTGCTTAGCAAAACCATCATCAAATAGTTCATCACCAACCACTCATTCACCACAAAATGCTTCCATTGTAGCACCTCCTTCATCTCCAACAAGTACACCAACTTCATCACCCATCAAATCTCCACCTAAGGTCACTCTTTTGGAACTCCTTAAGACTCCAACAAGATCCCAACAAACCAACCAAAAGAACTAGTCTTTTTAACACCTCCCACATCTCCAAACACAATCTTCAAAGACCTTGAAACCTCACCACCTTTAGCTCCCATTGTGTTACAAGAACATCTAGGTTCTTTTCCACCACCACTTCCAAACATTCCGGACTTTGATCCGTATTTTCCAACTTTTCCACCACAACTTCCGCAACTCACAAAACAAACTAACCCGGAAAACTTCCGCACACATTACCCACATCACTTACATTGTGAACATTGCCAATCCACTAGGGATCTTGCAATAGAAATTAGGGAAGAAATGCGATTCATACTTAACCTCATCCTTGATCGCATCAACATCATTACTCACCAAAACTTCCATCCATAACCATATGCAAGCATGGAAGGAATCATTTTATTATTTTTAGTATTTTCTTTTGAGTCATTTTTAGAACAAGTCTTGTTCTTAGTTTTACATGCTTGTATGTGGCATAAATACCACTACACTTTGTTATTTTATTACAAGGCTTTGTTTACATACCTTGGCTCCCAATCTTGATTCTCGTCAATCACAAGATTATTTATGCATTTTACTACTAACCTTTTCTTTGTAGGTTTTATATTTTCTCACTTGACGCCCCATTCTAGGGGGAGCTACCGTCAAGGGGGAGTTAGAGATATGTGGACTATTTTTCCACATTTTATTTTCTTCATTAGGGTCACTTTTTGTTTCGACAAAAAGGGGGAGAAAAAGTAAAACTTATGCTTTCAAAACATGAATCTAATCTTAAGTTTTACTCATCATAACATTATGTTTTGTCATCAACAAAAAGGGGGAGATTGTTAATACAAATAAACCGTAAAAACGTTTATTAATATTTAACGATCTCTTTGTGTTTTGTTGATAACAAATATAATGTTATCATAAGTAAAACTATAAGGATACATGTTATTTTTGTAAAGCATCTACATATAGTTATTTAATACAAATTGTTGTAATAATTCATTTGTTGAAATAGTTTATTAGGATGGGTAAAAACCACAACCCATGACCCATACCCATGGAGCATATCCATAACCCATGGAGTTAACCCATGCCCATTGAAGGTGCTTAGCCTAGTACCTAATAAAGGGTAGGTGACGTTGTGATAGGATTAGTTCTCCTAAGGTGTTAAAGAACTCGGTGGTTAGCCTAGCACCGTATAAAGGGTAGGCGACGTTGTGTTAGGTGTGGTTTGCCTTGGTGTGAAAGAACTCGGTATTTAGCTTTGTACCGGAAAAAGGTTAAGCGACGTTGTGAAGGCTTCTCCGCCACAAGGAGTTGGTGTAGTGCTTACGAACTCTCGAGTAGGTGACTCGGGGAGTGGAGTAGGGCAAGGAAGGTGTCTTTGTAGCCGAACCACTATAAATAACTTGTGTTGTGGTGATGTGCTTCTTACTCTTTATATTTCATTTCACGCTTATATATCCATCTATCAACGTCCAACATAAACAATCAAATGGATTGACATAAGTCGATCTAAATATTTAAAAGGAAGTTTTAAATTGGTAAAACTATTCAAACCCCCCTTTTAGTTTTCCACAGAAAGCTCAAGGCAAAAGATGACATTAGAGTCTTCGTTGGATACTGTGAAAACTCAAAAGGATACCGGATCTGGAATCGTCGTACAAAGGAAATTATGGAAACCATTCACGCTAATTTTGATGAGCTCACAGAAATGGCTTCTGATCAAAACAGCTTGGAACCCGGACATAACCGTCTCAACTTCCCCCAATCATCAGCTGATCAATCATTTCAACTCACTCATCGTCAGATGGAAACGTTGTTTGCTCCATTGTTTAGTGATGATCTTGATCAACGTGCTCCAGATGTATCAAATGTTTTCGATGCTCAACCTGATACTAATCCTTTACCTGATACACCTGAAACAACAACAACTGTTGCTGATGCACCTCCATTGAATCTCAAACAACAAAAAAACCGCTTCTAATGACAATGACCCAGCTGATGATATTCTTAATCAAGATGTACCTGCACCCGCGGATTATGATGGAAATGCATTCTTTAACCCCTTCGCTACTGAAATTACAAATTTTGATGTTGCTGAATCCTCAACCAGCCATCTGAATCCACCTAATCTGCACAATGTATACCAACATCAACCCTCCACACACCGATGGACTAAAGACCATCCTCTTGTTAACATCATTGGCAATCCAAACCAACCAGTCGTAACTAGACAACGCCTTCAGACTGACGGAGAACATTGCATTTATGCACTCAATGTTTGTCAATCGAACCTAAAACATTAACAAAGCAATGACTTATGACAACTGGATTGAATCCATGCAAGAAGATCTGAACCAGTTTAAACGTTTAGAAGTATGGGAATTGGTTAAAAGACCAACAGGGGTCTACATCATTGGTCTCAAATGGATTTGGAAGAATAATTTAGACGCTGAAGGTACAATTATCCGAAACAAGTCACGTCTGTTGGCTAAGGGTTATAGACAAGAAGAGGGTATCGACTTTGAAGAATCATTTTCTCCGGTTGCTAGACTTGAGGCTGTACGGATTTTTCTGGCATTTGCGGCTCACATGAACATCACTGTATATCAGATGGATATCAAAACTGCTTTTTTGAATGGTAAACTGAAGGAAACAGTCTATGTTAGCCAACCAGAAGGATTTGTTGATCCAGAGTTCCCTAATCATGTCTACAAGTTGAACAAGGCTCTCTACGGTCTCAAACAAGCCCATCGGACGTGCTATGATAAGTTGTCATCCTTTCTCCTTGCTAATCATTTTATCAAAGGATCGGTCGATCCAACATTGTTTATTCAATATCATGGGGCACACATTTTAATTGTTCAGATTTATGTTGGATGATATCATTTTTGGTTCCACCCACAAAAAGTACTCAAATGCTTTTCCACACCTAATGAAAACAAATTTTTGAAATGTCAATGATGGGTGAACTTACGTTCTTCTTAGGACTACAAGTTCATCAATCACCCCGTGGTATTTTCTTAAGTCATTCCAAATATGCTCTTGAAATATTGAATAAACATGGAATGCAAAGTTGTGACACCTATGCAACACCAATGGTACACACCAACAAACTAGGTGCTAATTTACATGGGAAATTGGTTGACCCTACCAAATACGCAGATTATTGGGTCTCTCATGTATCTAACAGCCAAGAGACCGATATTGTATTTTCTGTATATCTTTGCTCCCGTTATCAGTCAAGGCCAACTGAAAGACACCTCTCTGAGGCTAAAAGAGTCCTCCGATACATAAAGGGAACCATTAACTTGGGGATCTGGTATCCCAAGGATTCTGGTTTTGAACTAATAGCTTTTTCACGACCACGCAGGATGCTTAGATTCACGGAAAAGTACTTCAGGTGGTTTACAATTCCTTGGTGATAAATTGCTGTCATGGCAATCAAAGAAACGGGATTGTACATCGTTGTCCTCAACTGAAGCAGAATATGTAGCCATGTCTACGTGTTGTGCTCAAGTCATTTGGATGAGAACACAACTCAAAGACGATGGTTATGTATTTGACTGAATTCCAGTGTATCGTGACAACCGGTGCTATTGCAATCTCGTGCAACACCGTTCAACACTCGAAGTCAAAGCACATCGATCTTCGATATCACTTCATCAAAGAGCATGTGGAAAAGGGTACCGTTGAATTATACTTTGTAGGTACAGAACACCAATTGGCGGATCTTCTCACTAAAGCCTTGCCTCCCGCAAGATTTACTGATTTGATTCACCGTATTGGTATGAGGTGTTTGACTCCAGAAGAATTGGACGAACTTTTAAAACATTCTTGAAAATTCAAACACCAAAACCACTTTTGTAAAAAAATTTCAAAAACAAAATACAAAGATATAAAATCTGATAAAATCCAAAAATATTCTTCTATCTAGAAATCAAACATTGCAAGTACAAAACTTCCATCAACACATTGTTCCATCAAACATTTCATCATTTTTTCTCGAACAAGTGTTGAGGGGGAGAAAGTAAATATTTTTCAGTTTCATAAAACCTTGTACTTGCATGTTACCATAAACACATTGTTTCTTCTAAATTGTGGATATGTATCTTGTCAAATACTCTCCTCGGACTCAAATGTTTTCAAATTTCACTATTTCAAAAGTCGAGGGGAAGTATCGTTAAGTTTCTTACCTAAAATGTGTTTTGTCTAACCAAAATGGAAGTTAATGGGTCTTGGTTGAAAAAGTTTGAGGTTGAGGGACTGATTATGTCACTTTTGCAAAATTATTTTATACAAAACCAACCTTCCAACCTCATTCAATGCACCACCAACTTGCATTTACTCCAAAACCAACCAAGATCCAACGGCTATCATTCAACCTTCAAATCCGTCCAACAAATTCAAAATCTGTAAGTGGAATAAGATTTAGATCATGATTTTAAGCTAAGGTTTTCAAAATATTTTAAATCTAACGGTTAAATCTTTCGAACCTTTGATTTTTGAGTATACGCGTATGCGTAGGAATTGGGATTACGCATATGTGATGTTGTGATGAAATGGTTGGTGTCAAAACCCTTCTAAACATGTTATAAAGCCATTTCAATCATAAATTTGAACCCAGAAACACGAATGGAATCATTTTGAATAATTAGGGTTTAAGTTCATATTTGGGGATTTTCGTATTCATGTGTTTTTGTGCAATTAGATGCTTAGGTTAGTATTAGAACATGGTTAATTACATGAAATGGGCCTTTAATTCCACCCAGAAACATCAAAATGTGAAAATTAAAGTTTTAGGGTTCATAAGGTCGTTGCCCTTGAATCTTTTGATTCTGTGGGTGTTTTGTGTTAAAATATGTTATAGACTACTCCTTAGACATCTAGGAATGTGCAGAAAACAATATTGATTGATCTCCATGGTGTAATCTATTAAGCGTAGATTCTAGGGTTTAGGGTTTTAGGAACCTTACGCCTAATCGTTCTTGGCTTAAATGATTTGACTTTGTGCCTGTTCGTATATCCGAGAGTATTAAGATTGCTTAGTAATCAAGTTTTCATGTTTATATGTTTGAGGTTTCTTACACGTAAAATTCAGACTAAAGGTGTTCATGATTTACGCATATGGAAAACCTTTATGCGTAAAGGTTACGCATAAGAGTAATCTTACGCGTAACTCTTATGCATAAGGGGTCTACAGTGGGACTATGCGTATTCTGGAAGGATATGCGTAAACTTGAATGTTTACGCCTAAGCTTTACTCTTACGAGTAAAACTTATGCGTAACATTTTGCTAAAGCTTACGCGTAAGCCTTTAAGCCTTTGGACCAGCTTTACGCGTAAGAATTTCTTACGCCTAAGGCTTTCCCTTACGCTTAAGCTTACGCCTACGCCTAAAGCTCCTTTTTACGCATAAATTCACATGTTTACGCTTATGCCAACTATTCACCTTGTTTTGAAATGTTACGCGTAGTATAACTTGTAACTGTTACACTTAAGTCACAAAACCAAAATGTTACTCATTAGCTCTAAAAGGTTAAAATGTTGTGTGTTTAAGTGAAATTTGGACATTAAAACTTCAAAATTAACATATTCACGTAACTTATCACATCAACTTCATTCAATTGGACTAAAAGTGACTTTGGACTCGTAACATTCATATACATGATAACTTCAAACAAGTAATTGGACAATAAAATCAAACTAAAACTAACACAATGTGTTTCAATATGTTGGTTCTTTTGTCTCAATACCTTCGATCATGAAATGGATGTCAATCAAGAGAACCTCAATGCCCCAAATGAGTTCACTATGGTGATATCTTCCCCTGCTGACTACAACAAAACCATTGGCAAGAACAATCTTCGTGTCGACTTCAACAACTTCACATGCTCAGAATCCTCATGCAGAGTTGCTGTTGACATCCTCAAGAATCACCCTTTCCATCTCATGCTCACTAACTCGCTACAGATTCGAAATCTACATCCATCAGCCTTCGCACACTATGGACAAAATTGACGGACAAGATGCGCTTAAAGTGACTCTTGCACTAAGGAAGTCACAATCACCGTGGCGGATCTTCGTGTCATTCTTCTTCTTCGGTCATTCGGTCTCTGAATACGCCCCAACTCCAAATGAGGAGGAAGTATTGGATTTCTTTATCAACATTGGATATGACGAAGCTTCTGGGTTCATCTCCAAGCATTCCAAAGGTTGTCGATCTCAAAATAGCCCACAACCCTGGAGGACCATCTACATCATGATCGCCAAATCAGTCTCAGGTAGAGATAGCGGTCATGAACACCTGAAGCTCATGCATCTTCAGACCTTCTGGGGGATGGTTCAATTGAACCACATTGATTATGCTAGTTTGATCTGGGAAGACATGATGCAACACTACAGAAGCCTCGGTACCAAGATTCCCTTCATTAGATACACTAAGTTGCTAATCCACAATCTTCTCGGGAAGCACCGGACATCCCTCTCGAGACTGAATGACCCCGACACGCACTCTATACTGAATGAGCCTACGTTAAACTCTCATAGGTTCAAAGACACATCAACAAGAAAACAAGGTGCGAACTCTGCATGTTTGATTACCGATGTAATCAAGGATCTTCCGACCTACAGACGTTATAAGGAAGCTGTGCATGTGAGAAAAGTTGAGTTCATGGATGAAAAGACAACTCCAAGGCTACTACAAGGGCTAAGAGAGCCGGAAGCACTGGAAGCACAACAAAGTATAAGAAAAGAAATCCAAGCCTAAGAGGAAAGTCCTGACCAAAATCGCTCATCCCAAAGCGAACAGAACCATTAAACAAGGTGACGATTCTAAAATCGAAGTCGGATGACCTTACTGTCTACTCCGAAGTACATACCGATAAGAAGACAGGACAAACCTGCTAGTCCTTCATCCGCAAAGGGAAGAAATCGATCGAAGAAGAAGAAGAAGAAGATTCTGAATTGGAATATGATCCTAAGGATGAAGAGAAACAATTCTTTAAAACTCGAAGCAACTAAGGTTGTAGAAAGTCTGCCAAGAGTTCAAACTTCAACTAATCAAAGGACCTGGAGGTTCCAGCAGTGGTGTTCTTGCTACATCAGTTCTTGATCCGGTTAATCAACCCGGTAAAGGAACCGATGCCACCACAAAGGAATCTACAGAGGAACAGCAGCAAGATGATGAGGATATGTTTGATCGCGGATATAATGAAGATACTGATGAGAGAATCACAGAGAAAGATGTTTTAGAAGCGGAAAAGGAGAGGTCTGCAGACGAAGCCGCTAAGAAGGCCGAAGAGGAAAGCATAAGAATGGAAATAGATAACTACATTCTGGACAATCTTGAATACAACCCCTGAGCAATATTCGAACAACCCCATGACACTTCCAAAACCAATCATCTTCACTCATCACCACCACCACCCAAAGAAACAACAAAATCATCATCAAAATCAATCAAGAAAAAGGCCGATACTTGGGCATCTCGCACTAAAGCCAAGATCCGTAAAGCGTGCTGCTTCAATCAAGAAAATGAAAACAAAGTCTTCGTGAAGAAAGATTGAACATGCTGGTGATAAGGTCATCGAGCTTTCTCGGAGATGGAAAAGTTCGAGGAGAAAGAGAACGATCAAAGCATTTTTCAACAGAGATGTTCAAGGACAAATGGATAAGCAATCGTGAACTACACTCATCACTTTCTCCTCAAATCAGTCCCTGCTGTTACTAAAGAAATGTTCACTGAATCAGCTTCTACCCAACACTCAAAACACCGGTCGATAAATGATTACTACAACACCGGTCATGCAAACCCGACCGCCAGCAAATTCTTTAGTTGTCACCGGTTGATTTGATTTCACAGCTGATTCTACAGATGTCTCCTAGAGCTCTACTTTCACACCGGATGAATCAAGTCAGATGCGGTATTTCTTGCACATCAACCGAAAACATCATGCAAGGAAGCTGCGGTCGACAAGCGACCAAGACATGATGATGACAAAGATCAAGACCCGAATGCTAAACGTCAAAAGAAAACCGGCGGCTCATCATCATCCATGCCACCACCACCCCCTAAGACCACCACCACACCAACAAGACAAGCTTCTCAACGACCTCCTTCATCTGACAAACCTCGGGATGCAGATTCTCCAACACCACTGCAGAAAACCAGTGATCACTTTACCTATACCGGTGGTGAGGATGAAGACATTCCTGAGCCCCAGCAACAACCATCACCTCAACCATCACCGCAACTGGAATCATCCTCTAGAACAAAGAAGAATAAACAAGGTTATGTCGTCTTATGGTTGGACGAAGACGACACCAAGGAGTATGAATGGTTTAGCAAGTTGGTTGATGCCACGCCAAGATTGTCTGAAGGTCAAGAACCGGTAGACGGTCGAAAAATGGAGCAGGTGAAGATTATTGGTATATGTGAAAACATATACCTTTTCTTGATCAAAACCGGACCAAAAAGACCAAAAACTAACCCCTAAAGCCATAAATATTTGTGTTTTTGTGTTTATGCATGTGCAGATAACGGATATTGCAAAATGGACAAAGAAAAGACAAAACTGAAGAAAACGAGCACGAGAATGGAAGGAGCACGAAGTTACGGGTCTAATGATATTTTTATTTGAATCATCGAGGCAAAAGAAGAAAAATTTAAAGACCCAACGAAGAATTAATTAATTAAGAAGAAAAAGAAAAATAGAAGAAAGAAAAGAAAGAAAATTGATCAGCAAGAAAAGGAGCTTAAAAGGAAACTAAATGCAATAATTAACACAAAAGACTCTTGGTCAAAGGGTGGGACATGTATATCAAACAAGAGGTCAAGAGTTCAATTCCCACTCTTGGCAAAATTGAAGGAATTATTTTTTTACATTGCTCTCCATGTCCAACTCAACCCAAATGCATCTCCAAAGATGAGGGCCCAAGATCGAGCAGCCAAAGAAAAGATGCAGATCCAGCCAAGCCCAACTGCAGAAGAACTTCTATGCCAACGAGAGCCCAAGACCAAAAAAAAAACTGAATCTGCTACTTTGTTATAAAACGAGACCAAGTTTTAGATGAGGTTTTTGTGCCAAGGCTAAATAGTTTAAGGTCTTTATGAAAAATTATTGGGGTCAATTGTAACTAGTGGGTCTATAAATACCCACCTCCCTCACCTCATTTTATCATCTTTTTTATTTATTTTTGTACCCAAACTCTTGTAATTTTTATGCTTATTTAATTTTATAAAAGTTTTATTTATTTCTTGCAAGTTAGTTCATCTTATTTATTATCTTTACATCTTTTTTATTTTCTCATCTCTTAATCTTTTTTATTTCCTTTTATTTTTATAAAACTTTTTATAAAAATATGCCATGAAGAGTTGAGTTATAGTATGATTGTGTGAGTGTATTTTATACGCTCCGTGCACACGCTTAACATATCATATTTATATTTTTATAAAAGTTTAGTTTTTTTTTTTTTTTTTTTTATTAAAGCTCACGTTTTTATTGTTTTATTTAGCTTAAAAATAGTAAAAGTCTCTAAAAATCTTGTCCTTTCACAAAAATCCAAAAATATAATTTATTTTCGTCATAAAATTTTCTTAATTTTTGAGTCGCTTTTAGTATTTTTAAAAATCAAAAACTTTTTCTCATATTTTTCTTTTAAAAACTGTTTGTATTTTATTTTTAAAAATAGTAAAAACGTAAAAAATATTTTTAGATTTTCTTGTAGCTTCTCATAGTTTTCTTAAGATAGTGTGAATTTTTAATATTTTTTGAACTAGTTTACTATTTATTTTGATTTATTTTCTATTTTGAGTATTAAAAATCGAAAAAATACTTATTTAATTCCGAAAATTCTCAAAAGTTTTCTGTGAGCTTCTATCAGTTTTCTAATGTTTCTTAAAAATATTTGGAATTTTCGGAGTTCATTTGATATTTTTCCTTGATTTATTTCCTTTCTATTATTAAAAAAAAATCTTATATTTTAAATCTTTAACCTTAATACCCAAATTAGTTTTTGTGGAAACATATCTCCTTGAGAGAGTTTGGTGGTTAAGATTTGATTTATTAAGATTAGTTTATCTTTTATTTTAGCTTTTTATTATAAAAATCTTATATTTATATATTTGTGCTAACCCTTAAAGTTTCGATTTTGTTTGTGTAATCCGATCCTACCTCATAAGGCGTGGAGCTTAAGGGTCTTTAAGCATTTTTAATACTTAAAGTTTGAAGCTTTAGTAATTTTAAGCTTGTTGGTGAATAAAGTTTTAAACTTTACTTACTAATTAGTTGATAAGATTAATAAAGTTGTAAACTTTTGTATTAATTTGTGCTTATAAGATCGGGTGGTTTTATTCCTCTCGTTTCATCACCGGGTTTTATTCTCTTAACTTTTTATCATTTTTAGCTTAGAATCTTAGTTTAACGTTATGTTTAATTATTCGTCTTATGTTTCTTAAGTCTTTTATTGTCATATTGTAGCTTAATATTCATCGTCACTAGTTGTAGTTTGCCATTTAAACTTTAATAAAAAAAAACTAAAAAGTCAAAAAAAATATATATATTTCGCTATTTCCAAAAAAAAAATAATAATAATAGTTTTAAATTTTAGATAATTTTTAAATCACATTTTTAGTTGTAGAGAAATATTAGATCACTTTTAGGGGTTAAAATAGATTAATTTGCATTTTAGAATACGCTTTTTAGCATAAAGTAATTTGCGTCTTTAGTTCTATTTACGTTCTTAATTGAGATTACTTGTTTGCACCTTAGGATTAGTAGATTTATATGCCTTTTATTATTATTGCTTGCCCCGTAGTTTAGAAATCCTCAAATCCTTTTTAACACATTCAAATCCCAATAATCGCGACGTGAGTTGGAAATTCCATTCAACCCTCGTTCAGAACGATCTCGGTGCTCAAACCTAACACGTTTGAGTTACCCAAATACTACACACTTCTCTTATTATTGATTTTTATCGAATCAATTTTTGGCGCCACGCCGGGAGGGCTTGTAGCGAAAATTTCGCCTCGAATCGCGTGCATTTGAAGATCCTTCCCCGAGTGAAGTTACAGTCGTTTTTGTATATATATATTTTCAAAACCCAAAAAAATCTAAAAACCAAAACATTCTTCCTAGAGTGTTTACAAAACCATAAAAATTAAAAACCAACAAAACAAACCCGAATTAATTGTTACGCCGGCTCACCTCAAAAGTACAACCTATACACGGGGTAAACGGAAGTCTTGACATTAAATTGCAGACTGAAGAACGATCCACTTTCGTTCCGCCCGCTGCAAGAGTATTTTGGGAGCAACCGAGCACCGGTTGACGTGAAGGTTACAAAAATATTGTGTTTTCAAAGTTTTCTAAATATAAAAACCTAAAAGATTTTCCTTTTTCAAAATTATTTTTCACTTTTGATTTTTGGATTTTTGTGCATGCGCACTCGTTCTCACCACACGTAATCGTAATCGAGAATAGACGCATACTGAAGTTACGCATTTCATCGCTGAAGAACCCGTCGTCATGGCAGATACTCTGTAGGATATTGGATTTCACAAACACTCTAAACCATGATCAAAGTAGGCGTATAAGAATGTTAGAGAGAGAGAGTTCTAGTGAGAGAAAGGAAGAGAGTTGGGAACTATAGTGAGAGAAAGAAAATATTATTATGAGCTCCAACTCTCTACCTTGGGAGGTAGAGAGTATTTATAGTCTTACATAAAACGCCACACAACGGGCTGTGGATCAGGCATACAGTGGGTAAAGACCCGTCCGTCCTCCACGGTGTTACTTAACAAAATACTACTTTACATAAAATAACTATGACTACGAGCTTTCTAACGATTACATATACTTGAGGTGACCGACTCTTTAATACCTGGAATTTCTAATTCCTAACAATCTCCCCCTAAGGGAGGTCACCTCAAACATATACTAAAATTACATTGAATACAATCAGATATTACATTAACAATTGATCTTGCATTCTTGATGTAGTACTTTGCTCCAAAGCTCGTAGTCATTGATTCCACTCATTGCATGTTTGGTTAATCCAAGTGGAGGTCTTTTATTGATCCACGTGATAATAATGTTGAGCCAGCTTTTGAGATCATCAGCTAATAGAAAATCTCTGATACATCCATTGTGGTGTTGGTATTATGTGATGTTGTGACTTTCGACCGACATGCTCATATTCTGGATCATGATATCTTCTCATCAGAGTAGCGGAAGCATTCGTTGATTCATGATATTGGCAGCAGCGAGCGTAAGCATGGAGTGAAATATCAGAGTCATTGATGCACTAATCATGATTTCTTTTGAGATGAATGTGTTAGGTGAGCATGCAGCTATGGATTGACTGCTCCATTCTCGATCACCGCAAACGCCGGGGTGTACCTGCATAAGATAGTTAGCAATAAAGTGCACGAAAGTGTCTTTGATCACTTTCATCGAATTGAGGTACACGCCCACGATTCCCGCTTGATCGTACAAGTACTGCTGTGATCGTATAATTCAAGAATTTCCTTGACAGGGTTTCGCAATGCTCTAGTTGTTCTCAAACCGGAACACCTCAAAGAAGACAACACGGAGTGAGTGAACCAGCGAATTTACGCCCACTGATTGATGAAAAGAGATTTGAAAAACAATCGTGTATTGCTCAATAGAAATTGTTTTTGCAATATAACCAAGGTTTTAATGAAAATCAATTATCAATCATAAAACACCTTTTGATTTGAAAAATTAGTACACGGTCGACGTGCTAATGAAAAGAGTTTTAAAGCACAAAGACCGTTTTTTCAAAGGTATCCGTCAATCCATAACCTGAACCGTGATTGATTCAAAAGATTGAATCGCCCCATTGTTTCTATTCAGTTGTCACATGGTTGATCTGTATAATAGATCTCACATGCCACCTACCGGAGTTTGTTAGATGTTGACTCCAGAAGGCTTTCCATCTTCACAGTGAATATGTAAACACATCACTCAGATGTTCGGGCAATACCACAAGGATAATGCGTAGGACTCAAGATATAATCTCTCTTTCCACATTGTGTGAAACGGAGAGTCTTCATTGAAAGTGTCCTAATGAGATTTATTGATGATCTCGTGGCTCTAGACTCAATTTGTGCATATTTGGATCCTATATCGGAGACTAGGGAGAGGGTCTCCTCCTTCAATATTAACAATCTCTAAGAGAAAGTCGATAGATAATGTCGGTTCCTCGTGAGAATGAAACAAGTCCTTTTAAGAGGAACTTGAGTGGTTTGGAAAGTTGAAGTGCAGTGCGTCACTGGGTCCATGACGTCTTGTCTTCAATACCGATGTTACCATCAAGAGCATTTGAATTGAACCCGGTTTCTGCCCTAAGGTTGAATATATGGAGGGCTATTTTTTTCACCCTTTTCTCATTCAATTCTTTTTCATTCTTCAACCCCTTCAGCGATTACCGAGACTTCATAGCAAGAACCTTGTTGGGTTTATTCCAAGATACTAGCTCAGTCCTTAGTCCGCACTCTTACCATATCTCATTTTTCTCCTTTTATCATCATACCTAAGAACTCTACACTAACTAGTGGATAGTCCCCGGGTAGATCCCTCCGGTTCTGGCGGATCATGGGAACACATACCTAACCTTATCGTCCTTATATCACCATACATAATGTAAAGTTGGTCGGTCTTTTGGTATTGTTCATCTGCCATAGGAACCAATTGAAAACCATTTGAAAATCAATCCGGATACTTATGATATTTTATCAAAGCATTTTGTACCTGAATTGTTTTTGATATTTTTAGAAGAAGAACTCCCCTCAACATGTGAATCAAGTATTGAAATAGTTTTCCACACGGAGGCAAGAGAAAGAATTAACTTCTTTGATTACCATTTTCTAAAAATATCAACATCACTTCCCTAATCGAATCAAGTAGATAAAGCATTTGGGGAAGGATGAGGTTTTCATGATTTTGCTCCCCTCAATATGTGCCTCGAGATTTGAAAAGAGTTTTGCACATACTAGAGGGAACCTGCACCTTGAGATAAGTTATCACGTTTCAAATCATAGGTTTAAGATATTGAAATCGTTTGTCACATGTGGGAAGGAGAGCTTGTACATCCTTATAAAACCATTTACCAAATTATCAGTTTAAATCCAATTTAAATCACACATTCTCCCCCGATCACAATTATCAAATCATTTGAGATTTGTGATCTCTTATAGATTTAAATTGATTTTGAAAGCTTTTTAAGGAGAATTGTGACTTGATTATGAAAGCGTTTTAACTGATAATGATCGGATTTTAAGACTTTAAACTCCATTGATAAAACATGCTGAATATCTTTTGAAAACAATTGAATGCCAAATAACTTTTTAATTTAATTGAAATCATTCTCCCCTCAATCAATGACATAGGTTGTTGATTGAGAGATTGATATTTTGACAAATAAGTCCGGATGATTATCAAAAATAGAGACTGAGTTATTTTTCAAAGCAGTTAGTTTTCGGCAGATAAATGTTTATAGAATCAGAGCATGGAATTTGGTTGATAAGAAGGCTTTTGATGAACGTTCAAACAAATTCTCAAATCTTTGAAAAACATGAAAAGCATGGCTCGTTTCTTTCTTTGAAAAGCGGTTACGCACTCGAACCGACAATAAGCCATTATTTTCTTTTTTCTTTCTCCCAAAAATAATTTTGATTTTTGATTTTTTTTTTTTTTAAAATTCGAACAACATCTAAAGTCCCGTGTCATTCTTTGAATGACAACATCAAGACTGTAGATATTATCGAATCGAGAGAAACATAACAAAAAGACAATATATATATATATATTTTTTTTTTTTCGAATTTTTCAAATTTTTTTTTTATGGATTTTGAAAGTTTTATATTTTTCTATTTGATTTTTTGAAGGTTTTATAATTTTGTATTTTGTTTTTCGAATAAATATTTAAAAGAGATAAATTAGTTTAAGAGAATGATGAAATGAGTACCGAGATAAAGATATCGTTCAATACGTTGTAGAAGAAAGGAATCAACATCTCTTAAACTTTCGCCACCAAAGCATTCGATGCTTCTAAGAAAATCGTCTGGACATGAGCCTTCTCAATTTGAATCTTTGGTAGCTTCCCCTCAAACCGACAAACATCGAATAAAGACCATTTCCCTAAGAAGTAGAGTTGAATACAAAGCGGTCTCATTGATTGAAGCTCAAAGACCTGAAGAACACGAGAACACCGGTAACAAGTTGAAACATTGATCGTCCAGTGGTTATCAAACCGGATTAACGATTATCCGATCACATGAACTGCTGTGCATCCCGATGTACACCTTACTCTTCAGATTGACCAGCCTGTCTATTTAGGGGAACAATATATCAACATCTTCATTTTACCAAGTGCATTCCAGCTATATAACATATAACCAATCAGCACATAATGTACACATGTACCCAACAAGAGTAGAGACGATGACATCCATGTAACATGTTGAGTCACTAATCATCTCAGTGGATGTCAACTCTGAAATAACTGAATTAGCTCGATCAAGTGAACATGTTGTGCATATAAACGAAAGCACTTTATCATAAACCGTATATAAGATGTCGATAGGCAGTATCATCTCACGTTCCAAATATTCTTCTCACATTTCTTCCAACTGAACACAAGTAACAAAACCAAAGGTCTCCAGAGACCACTTCCCCCAAATAGTTGGAATAATATATCCTTCCCCAAATGGTTTTGATACCTCATAATCAGCAAAACATAATATATCCATAAACTTGAAATCTTGTGAGAAGAACTCAAATAGCCCAAATGAATCCTGTGAGAATCAACTGCTACATAAACTCTCTCTGACTATCTTTATCAACCCATATGTAGACAATTTGAAGTGACCATGTTGAAGAAAAACCTAATATACCAAACTTGAAACTGAAGTCGAATTCCCCGCATTTGTGTCTTAAGCTTGCACTTAAAGATGGAAGAACGGTGTCGAGAATCTATGCTTCAAGCAAATCTCTAAGTACTCACACTCAAACAAGGTATGAGACATTAACACCTCTTGATATTATCCACATCGTCATCTGCATGTGACATTGAGTAAAACAACGTAACTCCTAATAGTGATAGTTAACTGTGTCTTCAACCATCCACTCGACTGCGGTAACTAGATAAACAAAAGCCTTCAACTCAAATTCTTAAGCCCGAGCAAGTTATCAAATAAGAACACGCCTTGTGAAGGTCAACTTCAATCTCAAATAAGTGATAAATGATTAAGTAATCAACTTGTGTCAAATGCCCAACATGTGAATAAACATACAACCGGATGTACATTCACCCATTGAATGAACCGGAACAAATGATGCCTCAACATCAATGTATTCTTCCTAAAAGTATTCATGTAGAGACGGATCTGGAGGATACACCAATAACTTCGAGCGGATGAGGTAGACATTTTCCTTGAAGTTCATGTGGTTGATTTATAGCATGCACGATGTGAGGAACAATAATCCATAAAGATTTGGCAAAGGAATACCAAAGAGTGGAACATTATTCATGAACAATAATCCGTGAAGATTTGGCAAAGGAATACCAAAGAGCGGATCATTATTCATGAGTGCAACTGCAATATTATGATAATCATTATCAACGCCTTGAGGAATAACCGGAGATAGGATTTTTGAGTAGTCTGAGTTGTACTTCTTTGATGATAATCAAACATATCTTGAACTCATGAATCACATATTCTTTGATGATCATCAAATATTCGCTAGCGTTTGTAAATACTCATCAAACATATCTTGAACCAATGAATCCCAAACAATAAATCCCATTTATCCTTAGTAGTGAAACATTAGGCGTTAGAGGAGAGTCATCAAACTTTAAGTCGTATAACCATTATTCAAACATCCATCATCATTTAGTATATTCACTCTTCTCATAAATCCCATTTATCCTTAGTGAGTGAGAGTCATCAAACTTTAAGTCGTATAACCATTATTCAAACATCCATCATCATTTAGTATATTCACTCTTCTCCCCTCAAAAATTGCATCCGAAGTTGCCATTTTTGATTTAGCAAGTGAATAAGAATATACATTAATGAATGTAGATCCACTTGATGACTGAATGAGCATGGGAGAAACAGGAAGCTTGTTGATGAAGAATGTCGATGAGAATGGTCATAAACATGAAGATTTCTCTTCTTTGAAGATAAAGCGCACGAAGCGCATACACTTTTCTTTTCATTGAGGAACGGGGCCTGAAGTGTTATCTGCAGACGCCATAATGATGAAGAATGAGGCCTGAACTGATGTGAACAGACATCATTGTTAAGAGCCCAATCATATGTTTAGAGCCGCCCGAATCCAAATACCAAGGGACGATTTTTACGACCTGCTTTGGACAATAGACGAAGACAGAATTGGAAACATTGGATCCCCACGCGTCGATGGGTTCCTTTTGGTTAGCACAAACAATCTTTGAATCAACAGAAACCCTAGATGCAATGGCATTATCACTAGGAGCTGCACTAGTAGAAGCATCAGACTTAGTCAAATGACCTTTTGTGCTTAATGGGATTATTCTACCAGTTGGCTTCCAAACCTTAACATGCACTATTCTAGGCATAGTGGATCTAGCTAAGGGGTAAGGTTTGCCATGCTAATATTCTAATTGACTGTGGGCTTCCACTTAAATCCTACATTTGTAAACACATTCCCTGTAGGTTTCCAGGATTGCTTAATCTGTTTCGCTCTCCAAACTTTCTTAACTGGGTTATGAATCTTAGACCTCGGAAATAACACATCACATTTATCATGATTACGAAGATAAACATTTTTACATGTTTTGCAGCAGATAAGGGCTCAAATTAATTTCAGTAAGCTTGGAGCTAATACTAGAACTAACACGATTCTTTTTGTTCAAATCAAACTTCTTGTCCCTATGGTGTTCTTTCACTTCCTTATCATGATCACTTTTAGTTTGCGTAATCCTATCCTTCTTTGCATTGCTTCTAGGTTTTGATCCGCTAACGTTAGTGTCAATCTTAACATCTGTAGAAGTAACGATGGGAACATTACTTGGCTTCACTACTTTCTGCATTCCTGGTCTAGAAGTGCTGGGATCTGAAATTCTAGGAGGCACATCACAGGTTGCTTGCTTGAATTTCGACATGGAACAAGGTATATCAAAGGTCACATGCTTGGCTTTAGGCATAGAACAAGGCACAACTATTCTATCTCTCCTATTGCTAGATTTCGACTTGTGACAATTACATACTCTAAGAGTTCTGAGATCGTTGCATCCATCCAGCATAGGCTATAGTACTTTCAAAAGGTTTTTCTAATCTTTCATCTTCAACAATCTCACGGAGACCCTTCAAACTTTCCTTAAGGTATGAGATAAGCTTTATGTGCAAGTTCATTATTCCTAACGATGGGGAATATATAACATATCGATAGCATACTTATCACAAGCGTAAACCTTAGGAACGAGTATTTGCAATTTGGAATTGGCAACTTTCCTTTCACCTCACGCTTCTGATTCTCAATATCGTTAAATAAAGAAGTTATCTTTTCAATTTGTTTATCATGATTAACTTTAAATGAATCACATAACTCTTTGTTTTGATCATTAACCTTTGAAATTTCAGCTTTAAAACAATCATTTTCCTTTTGCAAGTTATCAATTATGTTTTGAAGTTGGAAATTCTAAGAATCTAAAGGTGGAGGCATATGGGAACCAGCCACATCCTTCTTTTCACCTTTCAGTTGTGAAATTTGGGCTTTCAATCTTTTGATCGTGTGGCAATGAGCTCGAATTTGTTCATCACGTTTGTTGATTTCAAAAATTGCATCAAACTCAGGAGAATCCGAAGATGTCTTGAAATTTGAAGTTTTAACATTTTCTTTTAGATGTTGATATTTTAATTGCAAAGCAAGATGCTCAACTTCAAATTTAGAAAAATGTTTGACCAAGTTATCATGATCATCCTGTTCTATTTTCTCATGCAATTTTGAATTTGTTGTTTCAAGCTCAATGACACGATCATGGGAGACTTCGAGAGCAATGATAATTCATGAAATTGAGATGCATTAATTGAACAATTCGTGGCAGTGTAAAACACATCTTGAGCAATACATTCAGAAATCAGATTCTCATTCAGTGTATGCAAGTTCTTCCTCTCAATCTCACTATATTTTAACTCTCTCATAGTCACTAACCTCAACTATCATTGCATCAAATTCCTTCTCCATCTCTTTAATATCTGAGTTTATTCCATTTTTAAGACTCTCAAATTGACCTTTTAATTGTTTAAAGAAAGGCATGACTTCGGTTAAATAACATTCTTTAGTCTGCTCAAAACCCCTTTCCCCCTCAGTTATCCTCAGAGGTGTGATTCTTTTTACACGTTTTCTCAAAATCAACAAATAGCTGAAATATAACATATTGACTGATTAAGGTCTTGCTCTTAGTGGCAATAGTTCTAGGAACTAAATGCATTGGTGTATTAGGAGGATACACACAAGTTTAGGCAATTTCCTACAAAGGGAATTCTTTTCAACAAGATTTTCAGCTTTTTGCAAGTCCATATCCTTTTTCCGGAACACTTGTTCAGGGGTCAATAGAGTCTGAGGCTTAAACATGTTCAAGGAGATCCAATTTTCTTTAGTGTAATTATGGGGTTTGATCGTTATGTTATTCTTTTTACACTCGGGATCTTCTAACTTCTTATTCATTTTCTCCTAGTGACTTCATCGATTTCTTATCTTCCTCAGTGCAATCAACGCAACTAGGTTTCTTTAGGTTTAAGGATTTCATTACCATCATAAAGCACCTTATGAGCATTTCTAGCCCTTTTAATTACCTCTGGATTTGGTTCCTCAACAAGGGGAATGCTATGCTTATCGCTTAAGACTCTATGCTTAGTGATCATGTGAGCAGTTTGAATGGTATTCCCTTGTACGTACAACTTATTTTCAAGCTTGTTTTTCAAAGTTTTAGATTGGAAAAATCATTCAAAAGTTTTGATTCCTTAGCCTTGAATTCTTGCTTAAGCATTTTAACATTTTCTTGAAGTTCGTGTTTTGCTTAGCGCTTTGGAAAGCTTTTCTTATGAGGAGTTTAACTCTTGTTTTAATACTTCTTCTCTAAAATTACTTTTTCTAATAATTGTATGCATTTGGATATCCATCTCCTGCCACAGTGGTAAGTTCAAACTTAGCATGCTGTTCGTATATGGCAACTTGATCCTTATAGGTATTGAGTTCAGTGGTCAAGGAGTCATCGTGCACAAATGCAAAGGTACTCATGCAATACATAATCATCATTTTGAGTAGAAGATGCATACTCGCAGCAGAAACTTCCATGCAACTTTCCTCTCAGATTAACATGCACAAAGGTTGTAGCCGGTGCATCTCTATCTTGGGTACATCCGAAGCTTCCATGGAGCTGCCTTTGCATTAGCTTGCACAGTGTTGTGATTGTGCACTCTCTCTTGTGAACATGAGCATGAAGATTCTATTTTAGCATTTTTCGACTCATCATTATTTGTTTTCTCTAACATTCTGCATTCAGCAATACCCGATTCTTCAAATGTGATACATTACCCAACTTATCACAACAATCTCTCAACTGCACTTGACACTCATTCACTTTTTCATCCTTTTGTGCAAGATCCTCAATGTACTTTTTCACATTATCCATGAGTAGGATAAATGTCTCAATGAATTCCTGAATTTCCATTCCAGTATGTTTTTTGAAGGAAATTCAGTCAAGTGTTGATCGTGTCTGAATATTCCCACCGATGAATGGCTGAAATTGTTTGTAGATTACTTGAAGAGCTGCACTGGAACCATCCTTTTGAACCTCTTCATTGGTAAGTTGCAGCTTTAAATGTTCTAAGTTCAACAGCAAGCTTCTTGTCAATGTAGGTAAGTCCTGGCGGAAAAGAGCACTACATGTTCGATCCCCAGCTATGGATAACAATTGTATGAGGTGCAGATGAAGTAGCTGATAGGGCTCAATGCTGCATTCCATTTGCATGGCATTCTGTAGCTTGACCGTGCAATTCTCTCATTAGATTCTAAACACGGATATCTCACATCCTCATTGCTTAATTCAATCATCTTTAATCGCTCGTGTAGCATACATTATCATTGTTGTCCACAACATCATACGCTTTAAGCACTTCGATATCACTGGGTCAAGAGAGTAAGACATGATGTGGAAGGATGCACGGATTTTACACGCCTATGATTTAAACCGAGAAATAGAATCTTTCGCTGGATTTTACTAAAATCAAGACGAAACCGTTAAGCAATGACCAGTAGAAGGTGTTAAGATGACCGATGGATCGATACAATGAAAGACGATTGTGTGATAGGACTTTAGAGTGTTTGTAGGAAAAGCCGAATGTTGATTGGTTGAGATTGGATTGGTTGATGCACGCTTTTACTGAGAATTTTAGGTCTAAAACTTAAAACCTCAATAACTTTATTTCGGAGGGGATTTGGGCCTCAAAAAATTCGTTTCACAACTTAGTGGTGAAACCTCACCATATTCAGCCCGTTCGGCGTTTTGACAGGTATTTTGCTTAAAACGGAGTTACGGATCAAAAGTTATGGCCGTTTGAAGTTTTGACGTAAGGAATCAACTCGCTAAATAGCCAAGTCGAATTAGTATCAACTCGCAGCACAATCAACTCGCCAATAAATAGCCAAGTCGGATTAGTATCAACTCGCAACACAATCAACTCGCTTAATAGCCAAATCGCATAGAACACAAGTCGCATAAAGAGACAACTTGCTTAATAGCCAAGTCGCATAAAAACCCAACACGCTTCTATAACAACTCGCTTCCAAGAACAAGTCGCCAATAAGTAACTCATAGACAACTCGCTTCAAGAACAAGTCGCTTCAATAACCAACTGCATAGACAACTCGCTTCAAGAACAAGTCAACTCAAGAACCAAGAAAAGTACAACGTGACTCAACTCGCTTCCAAGTATTATTCAAAACCACCACTTTTCAATCCAAAAACAACCAAACCACAATGATTTAAGCCTTCCAATTCAAAACATAAACACATATGATGATCCTAAACACAAAAGTACAAGCAAAATTCAAACTTTAACACTAGAATTTGTCCAAATGAATCAAACTCTCCTAAACCCTTAATACTCCAAAAACCTTATGAAATCCACCAAAACAAAGAGCATGAAAGATGAGTGATCAAACCATGGCTCTTGATACCAATTGTTGGATATTGGATTTCACAAACACTCTAAACCATGATCAAAGTAGCGATAAGAATGTTAGAGAGAGAGAGTTATAGTGAGAGAAAGGAAGAGAGTTGGGAACTATAGTGAGAGAAAGAAAATATTATTATGAGCTCCAACTCTCTACCTTGGAGGGTAGAGAGTATTTATAGTCTTACATAAAACGCTACAACGGGCTGTGGATCGGCATACATGGGTAAAGACCGTCGTCCTCCACGTTGTTACTTAACAAAATACTACTTAACATAAAATAACTATGACTACGAGCTTTCTAACGATTACATATACTTGAGGTGACCACTCTTTAATATCTAGAATTTCTAATTCCTAACATACTCAACGATGATCGAAGTTACTTCAAGCTCCCGTAGACGGCTACGGTGATGCTATTGTTATTCCACCACTGATACCCAGAATTTCGAACTAAAACAAATCTAATTCAATTGGTTTCAAATAAACCTTTGTGGTTCGATCTTGAGAGAGCCCCACGCATCACCTCGCTGGTTTAATCAAGTTGCTTCTACCATAAACTTCTTGGGTCACCCATGAGTCGCTAAATTGAGATTGTTTCCATTTTCCCTGGGGCAGCCCGACTTGGCTAGAAAAGAACCCCCAATCAATTACAACATAGGAAGATCTTTCTAAGAAATTTGTGAATCAATTCTTTCCTCCTTCGAAAATTACAATGTTACGAAATCAAATCATTAATTTTCAACAAAAATTCAATGAAAGTTTTGGAGAAGCATGGGATAGATTTAAAGAACTTTGGAAAATGCCCAAATCACGTTTTACCCATTCATCAAATTGATACGCTCTACAATGCTTAACGCCGTCCGATCAAGATTCGCTAATCCAGCCACGGTAATATCTTGAGTGATGCCCCGATATTAGAACGATTATCGTAAAATAAGTCAAAAGTTGTCTGCCTAGAAACCGACCAGCTGTTTCTAAGATTGCTACTAATGATAAGCTATGTTCGTGAGGAGTGAGTTGAGTGGGTGCAACATAATTCATGCGATGAGAGAGTTTAAGATTCGTAAATCCCAACCGGCCAAAGCC
>OU343224.1:263908186-264021527 GCA_910596185.1 Chrysanthemum makinoi | reverse complement strand
AACTTTCTCTCAAATCGGCCCTCATTGCTACTAAAGAAATTGTTCAATAATCGGCTTCTACCCAACACTCAAAACACTGGGTCGACAAATGATTATTACAAATAATTTGGTCATGTCCCCATCTACCAAATTTCTATGTCACCGGTTCATTTGATTTCACAATGATTCTACGATGTCTCCTTTAGAGCTCTTATTTCACACCCGATGAATCGGGTCAGGAGGTATTTCTTGCACATCAACTGAAACATCATGCAAGGAAGTCGCCGTCGTGACAAGCGACCAAGACATGATGATGACAAAGATCAAGACCGAATGCTAAACGCCAAAAGAGAAACCGGCGGCTCATCATCATCCATGCCACCACCACCCCTAAGACCACCACCACCAACAAGACAAGCTTCAATCGACCTCCTTCATCCGACAAAACCCCTGATGCGATTTCCAACACCACCGCAGAAAACCAGTGATCACTTTACCTATACCGGTGGTGAGGATGAAGACATTCCCGAGCCCCAAAGAACAACCATCACCTCAACCATCACCGCAACTGGAATCATCCTCTAGAACAAAGAAGAATAAACAAGGTTATGTCGTCTTATGGTTGGACGAAGACGACACCCGGAGTATGAATGGTTTAGCAAGTTGGTTGATGCCACGCCAAGATTGTCTGAAGGTCAAGAACCGTAGACGGTAAAAATGGAGCAGTGAAGATTATTGGTATATGTGAAAACATATACCTTTTCTTGATCAAAACCGGACCAAAAAGACCAAAAACTAACCCTTAAAGCCATAAATATTTGGTTTTTGGTTTATGCATGCATAACGGATATTGCAAAATGGACAAAGAAAAGACAAAACTGAAGAAAACGAGCACGAGAATGGAAGGAGCACGAAGTTACGGGTCTAATGATATTTTTATTTGAATCATCGAGGCAAAAGAAGAAAAATTTAAAGACCCAACGAAGAATTAATTAATTAAGAAGAAAAAGAAAAATAGAAGAAAGAAAAGAAAGAAAATTGATCAGAAGAAAAAGGAGCTTAAAAGGAAACTAAATGCAATAATTAACACAAAAAGACTCTTGGTCTAGTGGGTGGGACATGTATATCAAACAAGAGGTCTTGGGTTCAATTCCCACTCTTGGCAAAATTGAAGGAATTATTTTTTTACATTGCTCTCCATGTCCAACTCAACCAGCTGCTGATCTCCAAAGATGAGGGCCCAAGATCGAGCAAACCCAAAGAAAAGATGCGATCCACCTAAGCCCATGAACCAGAGAAGAACTTCTATGCCAACGAGAGCCCAAGACCAAAAACTGAATCGCTACTTTGTTATAAAAACGTGGAGACCAAGTTTTCGATGAGGTTTTTTTGTGCCAAGGCTAAATAGTTTATGTCTTTATGAAAATTATTAGGGTCAATTGTAACTAGTGGGTCTATAAATACCCACCTCCCTCACCTCATTTTATCATCTTTTTTATTTATTTTTGTACCCAAACTCTTGTAATTTTTATGCTTATTTAATTTTATAAAAGTTTTATTTATTTCTTGCAAGTTAGTTCATCTTATTTATTATCTTTACATCTTTTTTATTTTCTCATCTCTTAATCTTTTTTATTTCCTTTTATTTTTATAAAACTTTTTATAAAAATATGCCATGAAGAGTTGAGTTATAGTATGATTGTGTGAGTGTATTTTATACGCTCCGTGCACACGCTCAACATATCATATTTATATTTTTTATAAAAGTTTAGTTTTTATTGTTTTTTTTATTAAAGCTCACGTTTTTATTGTTTTATTTAGCTTAAAAATAGTAAAAAGTCTCTAAAAATCTTGTCCTTTTCACAAAAATCCAAAAATATAATTTATTTTCGCATAAAATTTCTTAATTTTCGAAATGTTTTAGTATTTTTAAAAAATCAAAAACTTTTCTCATATTTTTCTTTTAAAAAAACTGTTTCGTATTTTATTTTTAAAAAATAGTAAAAAACGTAAAAAATATTTTTAGATTTTCTGGTAGCTTCTCATAGTTTTCTTAAGATAGTGTGAATTTTAATATTTTTTTGAACTAGTTTACTATTTATTTTGATTTATTTTCTATTTTGAGTATTAAAAATCGAAAAAATACTTATTAGCTAATTCGAAAATTCTCAAAGCCAGTTTTCGTGAGCTTCTATCAGTTTTCTAATGTTTCTAAAAATATTTGGAATTTTCGGAGTTCATTTGATATTTTTCCTTGATTTATTTCCTTTCTATTATTAAAAAAAATCTTATATTTTAAATCTTTAACCTTAATACCCAAATTAGTTTTTTGTGGAAACATATCTCCTTGTGAGAGTTTGGTGGTTAAGATTTGATTTATTAAGATTAGTTTATCTTTTATTTTAGCTTTTATTATAAAAATCTTATATTTATATATTTGTGCTAACAATTCTAAAGTTTCGATTTTGTTTGTGTAATCCGATCCTACCTCATATAAGGAGCTTAAGGGTCTTTAAGCATTTTAATACTTAAAGTTTGAAGCTTTAGTAATTTTAAGCTTGTTGGTGAATAAAGTTTTAAACTTTACTTACTAATTAGTTGATAAGATTAATAAAGTTGTAAACTTTTGTATTAATTTGTGCTTATAAGATCGGGTGGTTTTATTCCTCTCGTTTCATCACCGGGTTTTATTCTCTTAACTTTTTATCATTTTTAGCTTAGAATCTTAGTTTAACGTTATGTTTAATTATTCGTCTTATGTTTCTTAAGTCTTTTATTGTCATATTGTAGCTTAATATTCATCGTCACTAGTTGTAGTTTGCCATTTAAACTTTAGTTTAAACTTTAATAAAAAAAAATTAAAAAGTCAAAAAAAATATATATATATTTCCAAAAAAAAAATAATAATAATAGTTTTAAATTTTAGATAATTTTTAAATCACATTTTTAGTTGTAGAGAAATATTAGATCACTTTTAGGGGTTAAAATAGATTAATTTGCATTTTAGAATACGCTTTTTTTAGCATAAAGTAATTTGCGTCTTTAGTTCTATTTACTTACTTAATTGAGATTACTTGTTTGCACCTTAGGATTAGTAGATTTATATGCCTTTTATTATTATTGCTTGCCCCGTAGTTTAGAAATCCTCAAATCCTTTTTAACACATTCAAATCCCGATAATCGCGACGTGAGTTGGAAATTCCATTCAACCCTCGTCCGGAACGATCTCGGTGCTCAAACCTAACACGTTTGAGTTACCCCGTAATACTACACACTTCTCTTATTATTGATTTCTATCGAATCAATTTTTTGCGCCACGCCGGGAGGGCTTGTAGCGAGTTTTCGTATTTCCGCTCGAATCGCTGCATTTGAAGATCCTTCCCGAAAGTGAAGTTACCGTCATTTTGTATATATATATTTTTCAAAAACCCAAAAAATCTAAAAAACCAAAACATTCTTCCTAGAGTGTTTACAAAACCATAAAAATTAAAAAACCAACAAAACAAACCCGAATCGCGTAATTGTTACGTCGGCTCACCTCAAAAGTACAACCTATACACGGGGTATAAGGAAAGTCTTGACATTAAATTGCGGTGATCGAAGAACGATCCACTCTTCGTTCTCGCCTTTCGCGAGTACTTTGGGAGCAACCGAAAGCACCGGTTGACGCGAAGGTTACAAAAATATTGTGTTTTCAAAGTTTTCTAAATATAAAAACCTAAAAGATTTTCCCTTTTCAAAATTATTTTTCACTTTTTGATTTTTTGATTTTTGTGTGCGCGACTCGTTCTCAGCCACGACGTAATCAATCGTAGAATAGACGCATTCGAGTTACGCATATCGTTGAAGAACCCGTCGTCATGGCAGATACTCTGTAGGATATTGGATTTCACAAACACTCTAAACCATGATCAAAGTAGGCGTATAAGAATGTTAGAGAGAGAGAGTTCTAGTGAGAGAAAGGAAGAGAGTTGGGAACTATAGTGAGAGAAAGAAAATATTATTATGAGCTCCAACTCTCTACCTTGGGAGGTAGAGAGTATTTATAGTCTTACATAAAACGCCACACAACGGCGTGGATCAAGCATACAAATGGGTAAAGACCGTCCGTCCTCCACTTGTTACTTAACAAAATACTACTTTACATAAAATAACTATGACTACGAGCTTTCTAACGATTACATATACTTGAGGTGACCGACTCTTTAATACCGAGAATTTCTAATTCCTAACAATCTCCCCCTAAGGGAGGTCACCTCAAACATATACTAAAATTACATTGAATACAATCAGATATTACATTAACAATTGATCTTGCATTCTTGATGTAGTACTTTTGCTCTCAAGCTCAGTAGTCATTGATTCCACTCATTGCATGTTTGGTTAATCCAAGTGGAGGTCTTTTACGGATCCACGTGATAATAATGTTGAGCCGACTTTTGAGATCATCAGCTAATAGAAAATCTCCGATACATCCATTGTGGTGTTGGTATTATGTGATGTTGTGACTTTCGGACCGACATGCTCACATTCGGGATCATGATATCTTCTCATCAGAGTAGCGGAAGCATTCGTTGATTCATGATATTGGCGTAGCCAGAAGCATGGAGTATAAATATCAGAGTCATTGATGCACTAATCATGATTTCTTTTGAGATGAATGTGTTAGGTGAGCATGCGGCTATGGATCGCTCCATTTCGATCGCAAACGCCGGGTGTACCGCATAAGATAGTTAGCAATAAAGTGCACGAAAGTGTCTTTGATCACTTTCATCGAATTGAGGTACACGGCCCACGGTTCCTCGTTGATCGCATACAAATCGCACGTGATCGTATAATTCAAGAATTTCCTTGACAGGGTTTCGCGCTCTAGCCGTTCTCAAACCGAACGTCCTCAAAGAAGACAACACGGAGTGAGTGAACCGGCCAAATTTCGTCCAGCGATTGATGAAAAGATAATTGAAAAACAATCGTGTATTGCTCAATAGAAATTGTTTTTGCAATATAACGAAGGTTTTAATGAAAATCAATTATCAATCATAAAACACCTTTTGATTTGAAAAATTAGTACACGGTCGACGTGCTAATGAAAAGAGTTTTAAAGCACAAAGACCGGTTTTTCAAAGGTATCCGTCAATCCATAACTGAACCAGATTGATTCAAAAGATTGAATCGCCCATTGTTTCTCGTTCGCTTGTCACATGGTTGATCTGTATAATAGATCTCACATGCCACCTACCAGGAGCTTGTTAGATGTTGGCTCGAGAAGGCTTTCCATCTTCACAGTGAATATGTAAACACATCACTCAGATGTTCGGGCAATACCACAAGGATAATGCGTAGGACTCAAGATATAATCTCTCTTTCCACATTGTGTGAAAGAGAGAGTCTTCATTGAAAGTGTCCTAATGAGATTTATTGATGATCTCGTGGCACTAGACTCAATTTGTGCATATTTGGATCCTATATCTGAGACTAGGGAGAGGGTCTCCTCCTTCAATATCAACAATCTCTAAGAGAAAGTCGATAGATAATGTCGGTTCCCGTGAGAATGAAACAAGTCCTTTTAAGAGGAACTTGAGTGGTTTGGAAAGTTGAAGTGCAAGGTGCGTCGGGTCCATGACGTCTTTTCTTCAATACCGATGTTACCATCAGTAGCATTTGAATTGAACCCGGTTTCTGCCCTAAGGTTGAAATTATGGAGGGCTATTTGTTTTCACCCTTTTCTCATTCAATTCTTTTTCATTCTTCAACCCCTTCAGTTCTTACCGAGACTTCATAGCAAGAACCTTGTTGGGTTTATTCGATTAGCTCGTCTTAGTCCGCACTCTTACCATATCTCATTTTTCTCCTTTTATCATCATACCTAAGAACTCTACACTAACTAGTGGATAGTCCCCGGTAGATCCCTCCGGATCTGGCGGATCATGGGAACACATACCTAACCTTATCGTCCTTATATCACCATACATAATGTAAAGTTGGTGGTCTTTTGGTATTGTTCATCTGCCATAGGAACCAATTGAAAACCATTTGAAAATCAATCCGGATACTTATGATATTTTATCAAAGCATTTTGTACCTGAATTGTTTTTGATATTTTTAGAAGAAGAACTCCCCTCAACATGTGAATCAAGTATTGAAATAGTTTTCCACACGGAGGCAAGAGAAAGAATTAACTTCTTTGATTACCATTTTTTAAGAAATATCAACATCACTTCCCTAATCGAATCAAGTAGATAAAGCATTTTGGGAAGGATGAGGTTTTCATGATTTTGCTCCCCCTCAATATGTGCCTCGAGATTTGAAAAGAGTTTTGCACATACTAGAGGGAACCTGCACTTTGAGATAAGTTATCACGTTTCAAATCATAGGTTTAAGATAGATGCTCCCCTCAACATGTGCATGGAAAATTTGAAATCGTTTGTCACATGTGGGAAGGAGAGCTTGTACATCCTTATAAAACCATTTACCAAATTATCAGTTTAAATCCAATTTAAATCACACATTCTCCCCGATCACAATTATCAAATCATTTGAGATTTGTGATCTCTTATAGATTTAAATTGATTTTGAAAGCTTTTAAGGAGAATTGTGACTTGATTATGAAAGCGTTTTAACCGATAATGATCGGATTTTAAGACTTTAAACTCCATTGATAAAACATGCTGAATATCTTTTGAAAACAATTGAATGCCAAATAACTTTTTAATTTAATTGAAATCATTCTCCCCTCAATCAATGACATAGGTTGTTGATTGAGAGATTGATATTTTGACAAATAAGTCCGGATGATTATCAAAAATAGAGACTGAGTTATTTTTCAAAGCAGTTAGTTTCGGGAGATAAATGTTTATAGAATCAGAGCATAGAATTTGGTTGATAAGAAGGCTTTTGATGAACGTTCAAACAAATTCTCAAATCTTTGAAAAACATGAAAAAGCATGGCTCTGTTCTTTCTTTGAAAAGCGGTTCTTGCTCGAATGACAATAAGCCATTATTTTTTTTTCTTTTCTCCCAAAATAATTTTTGATTTTTGATTTTTTTATAAAAATTCAAACAACATCTAAAGTCCCGTGTCATTCTTTGAATGACAACATCAAGACCGTAGATATTATCGAATCGAGAGAAACATGACAAAAGACAATATATATATATATATATTTTTTTTTCAATTTTTCAAATTTTTTTTTTATGGATTTTGAAAGTTTTATATTTTTCTATTTGATTTTTTGAAGGTTTTATAATTTTGTATTTTGTTTTTCGAATAAATATTTACAAGAGATAAATTAGTTTAAGAGAATGATGAAATGAGTACCGAGATAAAGATATCGTTCAGAACGTTGTAGAAGAAAGGAATCAACATCTCTTAAACTTTCGCCACCAAAGCATTCGATGCTTCTAAGAAAATCGTCTGGACATGAGCCTTCTCAATTTGAATCTTTGGTAGCTTCCCCTCAAACCGACAAACATCGAATAAAGACCATTTCCCTAAGAAGTAGAGTTGAATACAAAGCGGTCTCATTGATTGAAGCTCGACCACGAAGAACACGAGAACACCGAGTAACAAGTTGAAACATTGATCGCCTCAGGTGGTTATCAAATCGGATTAACGATTACGACCGATCACATGAACTGTGCATCCCGATGTACACCTTACTCTTCGAGATTGACCAATTGTCTATTTAGGGGAACAATATATCAACATCTTCATTTTACCAAGTGCATTCGAGTTATATAACATATAACCAATCAGCACATAATGTACACATGTACCCAACAAGAGTAGAGACGATGACATCCATGTAACATGTTGAGTCACTAATCATCTCTGTGGATGTCAACTCAGAAATAACTGAATTAGCTCGATCAAGTGAACATGTTGTGCATATAAACGAAAGCACTTTATCATAAACCGTATATAAGATGTCGATAGGCAGTATCATCTCACGTTCCAAATATTCTTCTCACATTTCTTCCAACTGAACACTGAGTAACAAAAACCAAAGGTCTCCAGAGACCACTTTCCCCAAATAGTTGGAATAATATATCCTTCCCCCAAATGGTTTTGATACCTCTAATCAAGAAAACATAATATATCCAAAAACTTGAAATCTTGTGAGAAGAACTCAAATAGCCCAAATGAATCATGTGAGAATCAACTGCTACATAAACTCTCTCTGACTATCTTTATCAACCCATATGTAGACAATTTGAAGTGACCATGTTGAAGAAAACCCAATATACCGAACTTGAAACTGAAGTCGAATTTCCCGCATTTGTGTCTTAAGCTTGCACTTAAAGATGGAAGAACGGTGTCGAGAATCTATGCTTCAAGCAAATCTCTAAGTACTCACACTCAAACAAGGTATGAGACATTAACACCTCTTGATATTATCCACATCGTCATGCATGTGACACGAGTAAAACAACGTAACTCCTAATAGTGATAGTTAACCGTGTCTTCAACCATCCACCCGACTGCTAGTAACTAGATAAACCAAGTCTTCAACTCAAATTCTTAAGCCGAGCAAGTTATCAAATAAGAACACGCCTTTGTGAAGGTCAACTTCAATCTCAAATAAGTGATAAATGATTAACTCTGAAGTAATCAACTTGTGTCAAATGCCCAACATGTGAATAAACATACAACCGGATGTACATTCACCCACCGAATGAACGGAACAAATGATGCCTCAACATCAATGTATTCTTCCTAAAAGTATTCATGTAGATCGATCTGGAGGATACAACAAATAACTTCGAGCGGATGAGGTAGACATTTTCCTTGAAGTTCATGTGGTTGATTTATAGCATGCATGATGTGAGGAACAATAATCCATGAAGATTTGGCAAAGGAATACCAAGAGTGGAATATTATTCATGAACAATAATCCGTGAAGATTTGGCAAAGGAATACCAAAGAGCGGATCATTATTCATGAGTGCAACTGCAATATTATGATAATCATTATCAACGCCTTGAGGAATAACGGAGATAGGGATTTTTGAGTAGTCACGAGTTGTACTTCTTTGATGATAATCAAACATATCTTGAACTCATGAATCACATATTCTTTGATGATCATCAAATATTCGCTAGCGGTTGTAAATACTCATCAAACATATCTTGAACCAATGAATCCCAAACAATAAATCCCATTTATCCTTAGTGAGTGAAACATTAGGCGTTGGAGGAGAGTCATCAAACTTTAAGTCGTATAACCATTATTCAAACATCCATCATCATTTAGTATATTCACTCTTCTCATAAATCCCATTTATCCTTAGTGAGTGAGAGTCATCAAAATTTAAGTCGTATAACCATTATTCAAACATCCATCATCATTTAGTATATTCACTCTTTCCCCCCTCAAAAATTGCATCCGAAGTTGCCATTTTTGATTTAGCAAGTGAATAAGAATATACATTAATGAATGTAGATCCACTTGATGACTGAATGAGCATGGGAGAAACATGAAGCTTGTTGATGAAGAATGTCGATGAGAATGGTCATAAACATGAAGATTTCTCTTCTGAAGATAAAGCGCACTTGAAGCGTACATACTTTTCTTTTCTTTGAGGAGCGGGGCACGAAGTGTTATCTGCAGACGCCATAATGATGAAGAATGAGGCCCTGAACCGATGTGAGCAGACATCATTGTTAAGAGACCAATCATATGTTTAGAGCCGCCCGAATCCAAATACCAAGGGACGATTTTTACGACCCGCTTTGGACAATGACGAAGACGAGAGAATTGGAAACAGTGGATCCCCACGTGCTGATGGGTTCCTTTTGGTTAGCACAAACAATCTTTGAATCAGTAGAAACCCTAGATGCAATGGCATTATCACTAGGAGCTGCACTAGTAGAAGCATCAGACTTAGTCAAATGACCTTTTGTGCTTAATGGGATTATTCTACCAGTTGGCTTCCAAACCTTAACATGCACTATTCTAGGCATAGTGGATCTAGCTAAGGGGTAAGGTTTGCCATGCGTTAATATTCGACTTGTGGGCTTCCCATTGAAATCCTACATTTATAAACACATTCCCTGTAGGTTTCCAGGATTGCTTAATCTGTTTCGCTCTCCAAACTTTCTTAAGTGGGTTATGAATCTTAGACCTCAGAAATAACACATCACATTTATCATGATTACCGGAAGATAAACATTTTTTACATGTTTTGCAGACAGCATAAGGGCTCAAATTAATTTCAGTAAGCTTGGAGCTAATACTAGAACTAACACGATTCTTTTGTTCAAATCAAACTTCTTGTCCCTATGGTGTTCTTTCACTTCCTTATCATGATCACTTTTAGTTTGCGTAATCCTATCCTTCTTTGCATTGCTTCTAGGTTTTGACCCGCTAACGTTAGTGTCAATCTTAACATCTGTAGAAGTAACGATGGGAACATTACTTGGCTTCACTACTTTGCATTCTGGTCTAGAAGTCTTTGGGATCCGAAATTCTAGGAGGCATATCACAGGTTGCTTGCTTGAATTTCGACATGGAACAAGGTATATCAAAGGTCACATGCTTGGCTTTAGGCATAGAACAAGGCACAACTATTCTATCTCGCCTATTGCTAGATTTCGGACTTGTGACAATTACATACTCTAAGAGTTCCTGAGATCGTTTGGCATCCATGCAAGCATAGGCTATAGTACTATCAAAAGGTTTTTCTAATCTTTCATCTTCAACAATCTCACGGAGACCCTTCAAACTTTCCTTAAGGTATGAGAGATAAGCTTTATGTGCAAGTTCATTATTCCTAATGGGCGGGGAATATATAACATATCGATAGCATACTTATCACAAGCGAAACCTTAGGAAGTATTTGCAATTTGGGATTGGCAACTTTCCTTTCACCTCACGCTTTAGATTCTCAATATCGTTAAGTAAAGAAGTTATCTTTTCAATTTGTTTATCATGATTAACTTTAAATGAATCACATAACTCTTTGTTTTGATCATTAACCTTTGAAATTTCAGCTTTAAAACAATCATTTTCCTTTTGCAAGTTATCAATTATGTTTTGAAGTTGGAAATTCTGAGAATCTAAAGGTGGAGGCATATGGGAACCAGTCACATCCTTCTTTTCACCTTTCAGTTGTAAAATTTGGGCTTTCAATCTTTTGATCGTGTGGCAATGAGCTCGAATTTGTTCATCACGTTTGTTGATTTCAAAACGCATCAAACTCGGGAGCATCCGAAGATGTCTTGAAATTTGAAGTTTTAACATTTTCTTTTAGATGTTGATATTTTAATTGCAAAGCAAGATGCTCAACTTCCAATTTAGAATAATGTTTGACCAAGTTATCATGATCATCTTGTTCTATTTTCTCATGCAATTTTGAATTTGTTGTTTCAAGCTCAATGACACGATCATGGGAGACTCTCGAGCAAATGATAATTCATGAAATTAAGATGCATTAATTGAACAATTCGTGGCAGTGTAAAACACATCTTGAGCAATACATTCGAAATCGATTCTCATTCAGTGTATGCAAGTTCTTCCTCTCAATCTCACTATATTTTAACTCTCTCATAGTCACTAACCTCAACTATCATTGCATCAAATTCCTTCTCCATCTCTTTAATATCTGAGTTTATTCCATTTTTAAGACTCTCAAATTGACCTTTTAATTGTTTAAAGAAAGGCATGACTTCGGTTAAATAACATTCTTTAGTCTGCTCAAAACCCTTTCCCCTCGTTATCCCATAGGTGTGATTCTCTTTTTACACGTTTTCTCAAAATCAACAAACAGCTGAAATATAACATATTGACTGATTAAGGTCTTGCTCCTAGTGGCAATAGTTCTAGGAACTAAATGCATTGGTGTATTAGGAGGATACACAGTTGCTCTAGGCAATTTCCTACAAGGGGAATTCTTTTCAACAAGATTTTCAGCTTTTTGCGTTTCATATCCTTTTTCCGAACACTTGTTCGGGGGTTAATAGAGCACGAGGCTTAAACATGTTCAAGGAGATCCAATTTTCTTTAGTGTAATTATGGGGTTTGATCGTTATGTTATTCTTTTTACACTCGGGATCTTCTAACTTCTTATTCATTTTCTCCCTAGTGACTTCATCGATTTCTTATCTTCCTCGGCAATCAACTAACTAGGTTTCGCCTAGGTTTAAGGATTTCATTACCATCATAAAGCACCTTATGAGCATTTCTAGCCCTTTTAATTACCTCTGGATTTGGTTCCTCAACAAGGGAATGCTATGCTTATCGCTTAAGACTCTATGCTTAGTGATCATGTGAACAGTCTGAATGGTATTCCCTTGTACGTACAACTTATTTTCAAGCTTGTTTTTCAAAGTTTTTAGATTGGAAAAATCATTCAAAAGTTTTGATTCCTTAGCCTTGAATTCTTGCTTAAGCATTTTAACATTTTCTTGAAGTTCGTGTTTTTGCTTAGCGTTTTGGAAAGCTTTTCTAGTAAGGAGTTTAACTCTTGTTTTAATACTTCTTCTCTAAAATTACTTTTTCTAATAATTGTACGCATTTGGATATCCATCTCCTGCTCACGAGTGGTAAGTTCAAACTTAGCACGTTGTTCGTATATGGCAACTTGATCCTTATAGGTATTGAGTTCAGTGGTCAAGGAGTCATCAGGCACAAATGCAGTGTACTCATGCAATACATAATCATCATTTTGAGTAGAAGATGCATACCTCGGTACAGCAGAAACTTCCATGCAACTTTCCTCTGCATTAACATGCACAGGTTGTAGCCGGTGCATCTCTATCTTGGGTACATCCGAAGCTTCCATGGAGCGTTCCTTTGCATTAGCTTGCACAGGTTGTGATTGGTGCACCTCTCTCTCTTGTGAACATGAGCATGAAGATTCTATTTTAGCATTTTTCGACTCATCATTATTTGTTTTCTCTAACATTCTGCATTCAGCAATACCCGATTCTTCAACAGATACATTACCCAACTTATCACAACAATCTCTCAACTGCACTTGACACTCATTCACTTTTTCATCCTTTTGTGCAGTATCCTCAATGTACTTTTTCACATTATCCATGAGTAGGATAAATGTCTCAATGAATTCCTGAATTTCCATTCCAGTATGTTTTTGAAGGAAATTCCAGTCAAGTGTTGATCGTATCTGTGAATATTCCCACGATGAATGGTGAAATTGTTTGTAGAGTACTTGAAGAGCTGCACTGGAACCATCCTTTTGAACCTCTTCATTGGTAAGTTGCAACTTTAAATGTTCTAAGTTCAACAGCAAGCTTCTTGTCAATGTAGGTAAGTCCCGGCGGAAAAGAGCACTACATGTTCGATCCCGGCTATGGATAACATTTGTATGAGGTGCGAGATGAAGTAGCCGATAGGGCTCAATGCTGCATTCCATTTGCATGGCATTCTGTAGCTTGGACTGGTGCAATTCTCTCTCATTAGATTCTGAACACGGAGATCTCACATCCTCATTGCTTAATTCAATCATCTTTAATCGTTCGGTGTAGCATACATTATCATTGTTGTCCACAACATCATACAGTTTAAGCACTTCGATATCAGGTCAAGTAGAGTAAGACATGATGGGGAAGGATGCACGGGATTTTACACGTCTATGATTTAAACCGAGAAATAGAATCTTTCGCGGGATTTTACTAAAATCAAGACGAAACCGTTAAGCAATGACCATAGAAGGTGTTAAGATGACCGATGGATCGATACAATGAAAGACGATTGTGTGATAGGACTTTAGAGTGTTTGTAGGAAAAGCTGAAATGTTGATTGGTTGAGATTTGGATTGGTTGATGCACGTTTTTACAGAGAATTTTAGGTCTAAAAACTTAAAACCTCAATAACTTCCTTTCGGAGGGGATTTGGGCCTCGAAAAATTCGTTTCACGACTTTGTTGTGAAACTTCACAATATTCAGCCTGTTCCGGTCGTTTTGACAGGTATTTCGCTAAAAACGGAGTTACGGATCAAAAGTTATGGCCGTTTGAAGTTTTGACGTAAGGAATCAACTCGCTAAATAGCCAAGTCGCATTAGTATCAACTCGCAGCACAATCAACTCGCTTAATAAATAGCCAAGTCGCATTAGTATCAACTCGCAACACAATCAACTCGCTTAATAGCCAAATCGCATAGAACACAAGTCGCATAAAGAGACAACTCGCTTAATAGCCAAGTCGCATAAAAACCCAACACGCTTCTATAACAACTCGCTTCCAAGAACAAGTCGCTTCAATAAGTAACTCGCATAGACAACTCGCTTCCAAGAACAAGTCGCTTCAATAACCAACTCGCATAGACAACTCGCTTCCAAGAACAAGTCAACTCGCAACCAAGAAAAGTACAACGTGACTCAACTCGCTTCCAAGTATTATTCAAAAACCACCACTTTTCAATCCAAAAACAACCAAACCACAATGATTTAAGCCTTCCAATTCAAAACATAAACACATATGATGATCCTAAACACAAAAGTACAAGCAAAATTCAAACTTTAACACTAGAATTTGTCCAAATGAATCAAACTCTCCTAAACCCTTAATACTCCAAAAACCTTATGAAATCCACCAAAACAAAGAGCATGAAAGATGAGTGATCAAACCATGGCTCTTGATACCAATTGTAGGATATTGGATTTCACAAACACTCTAAACCATAATCAAAGTGAGCATATAAAGGTGAGTTCTAGAGAGAGAAAGGAAGAGAGTTGGGAACTATAGTGAGAGAAAGAAAATATTATTATGAGCTCCAACTCTCTACCTTGGGAGGTAGAGAGTATTTATAGTCTTACATAAAACGCCACACAACGGGCTGTGGATCAGGCATACAGTGGGTAAAGACCCGTACGTCCTCCACGTTGTTACTTAACAAAATACTACTTAACATAAAATAACTATGACTACGAGCTTTCTAACGATTACATATACTTGAGGTGACCGACTCTTTAATATCTAGAATTTCTAATTCCTAACATACTCGAACGATGATCGAGTTACTTCAAGCTCCCGTAGACGGCTACGGTGATGCTATTGTTATTCCACCACTTGATACCGAGAATTTCGAACTAAAAACAAATCTAATTCAATTGGTTTCAAATAAACCTTTTTGTGGTTTGGATCATGAGGAGCCCCACGCACACCTCCGTTGGTTTAATCAAGTTGCTTCTACGATAAACTTTCGGGCCACTCATGAGTCGATTAAATTGAGATTGTTTCCATTTTCCTTGAGGGGCAGCCGGACTTGGCTAGAAAAAGAACCCCCTCAATCAATTACAACATGGGAAGATCTTTCTAAAAAGTTTGTGAATCAATTCTTTCCTCCTTCGAAAATTACAATGTTACGAAATCAAATCATTAATTTTCAACAAAAATTCGATGAAAGTTTTGGAGAAGCATGGGATAGATTTAAAGAACTTTTGCGAAAATGCCCAAATCACGGTTTTACCGATCTTCATCAAATTGATACGTTCTACAATGCTTTAACGCCGTCCGATCAAGATTCGCTTAACGCAGCCGCCGGTGGTAATATCTTGAGTCGTATGCCCGCCGATATTAGAACGATTATCGAAAATAAGTCAAAAGTTGTCTCGTCTAGAAACCGACCGGTTGTTTCTAAGATTGCTACTAATGATAACTATGTTCAGAGGAGTGAGTTGAGTGGCCTGACTGATGCTATTAATTCTATGATGAGAGAGTTTAAGATTCAGAAATCCGAACCAGTCAAAGCCGTTACCAAAACATGTGTTATTTGCGGTGGTCCTCATCCGTACTATAATTGTCAAGCCACCGAAATGCTTCCGTAGCTTCTGCTAATCCGATTCAAAATCAGAACCAAGAATACCGTGCCAACCAAATGGGACCACCCGGTTTTGCACCCATTCCACAACAAAACCAAAACCGTTATCAAAACCAATCTTACAATCAAAATCGAGGAGCTAATGTTAATCATGGTAATCAAAACTACCAAGCTCCTCCACCTCAAGTTTATCAACAACCTCCTCAACAACAATATCAAGCACCTCATCAAGCTGCTCCGAACAACGAGTTTCTGACTTACATGAAGAATTCCGATAACACCATTAAAAGTTTGCAAACTCAAATCACAAGTATGAGGAATGATTTCAAAAGGGAAATGGAAGCTACGAGTAACAAGCAGATGAGTGAAATGAGGAATATGATGGCTAGTTTCTTTCAAGCCAATCAAGCTTCTACTTCTTATTCTCAACCATCGGGTTCTAGTATTCTTTCGAGTAATACGATTCCTAACCCGAGAGGTGATATGAAAGCGATCACTACCCAAAGTGGTGTTGCTTACGATGGACCCACGGCTCCTACCATTATTTCTTCTTCTCAGTCTCGTGTGGTAGACCGTGAGACCGGGGTGACAAAGGACCCGTTGCTTCCTACTAATAAGGGGAGTACCGAGAATGTCCAACCCACGGTTGTCCCGACGTCTGAGCCTAAGGATGCTCCGGTTAGTGCTGAAAAGACTAACCCAAAACCAACACTTCCGTACCCGTCAAGGATGAATGATCAAAAGCAACGCGAACAAGCAAATCTTCAAATGGAAAAATTCTTTCAAATATTTCAAGATCTTCACTTCGAAATTAGCTTCGCGGATGCTCTTCTTCTCATGCCTAAGTTTGTTTCGACACTAAAGGGATTATTAAGTAACAAAGAGAAAATTGTGGATTTGGAAAAAACGTCTTTGAATGAGAATTGTTCGGTGGTTATTCTCAAGAAACTTCCCGAAAAGTTAGGTGACCCCGGCAAGTTTCTCATTCCGTGCGATTTTCAAGGAATTATTCAGTGCTCCGCCTTGGCCGATCTTGGCGCGAGTATCAATTTGATGCCGAAATCAATCTACGAAAAGCTTTCATTACCCCCACTTACCCCAACATGTATGACCCTCGAGCTAGCCAACCGTACTACTACGAAACCAAAAGGTATAGCCGAGGATGTCTTTGTCAAAGTGGGGAAGTTCGATTTCCCCGCTGATTTTGTTGTAGTTGATTTCGATGCCGATCCTCGAGTACCCCTCATTCTCGGAAGGAGTTTCTTAAGGACGGGCCATGCGTTGATTGATGTGTATGAAGGAGAGATCACTTTACGAGTAGGAAATGAAGCCGTCACGTTCAATGTTAACCATACTTCCAAATCTCTAACCAACCAATATGATGTGGCCAAAATTAATGACACCGAGGTGACAAAGGACCCGGGATTTCCTACTAATAACGGAAGTACCAAAAACGTCCAACCTCCGGTGGTTCAAAAAGTTGGGCCTAAGACATCGAGAATTGATCCGAGTCTTTCACGTTTTACGGTTAAGAGTTTGTCGACGATACGTGTTGAACAAAAAAAGAAATTAGAAAAGGAGTCTACAATGGTTGTGGTGGAAAATGCTAGCTCTAAGAGCACACCACTTGTCCCACCTCCGCTTTCTGTTTGTTGTGTTGAACTTACGAACGTCGAGTTTTCTTTGAGTGGCAATCCCACTCCTTCTTCTGAAAATATTGAACTTTCTTCTAAACAAATCATTTCTGATTCTTCCTCTTCCCTCACTAAATTTGAGGAGGATGATTCTATCATGGAAGAAATCGAGGCTTATTTAAAAAGTGATTCAGTTTCACCGGAAATTGATAATGCCGACATCGACATCGAGGGAGATATTCGTTTAATCAAAGAAATGCTCTATTCACTCTCTCCGAAAGAAAATGAAATTAAAGAAGTCAAGCAATCTACTAATCCTTCGGAGCCCGAGCTCAAGGATTCTTCCATTGATTTACTTCTCGAGGAGTTCGCCGATGAACTCGCTCGCATGGATCCTCTTCCACCGGGAAGTGAGGATGACGTCTTTGATTTTAGAGCCGACTTACGCGAAATTGAATATTTGTTATATCAAGATCCGTCAATTTACTTCGAGAAGTTCATCGATGAACTTGCTCTCACCGACTCAATTCTTTCCGAAAATGAAGAAAATGAATACGATGATCCGTTTTTCCCGAAGAAAGATAAAGAAGTAAAGATTTCGACTGATGAGCTTATTGATACTGAGATCCCACACTATTTTTTATCCGAGAGTGATTCATCTTCTCGTAGAAGATACGTTGATTTCGTTCCTTTCCGAGGACAAGATTTTTAACCCTGGGATACACATCGAAGAAGACATTCATAAAACAAAAGTTAACCGGAAAAAGGATCCTCTCTTGGATGCCTTCATTGATAAACCTTTGAACTACATTTCTCTATACCATGGACTCCCTTCTTCTATGGAGTCGTTTCTCTTTGATCCGCCATCCCGACGTCCGCCCGCAAAACCACCGGATGATGGATCACTCTTTCTTGATACACCTTATGTGAGTTCGGGAGATGTTATCCCATTTGTGCTTGAGCCCGACATTTTCTTTCCCTCCCAACCCACCCTTTCTCTTTCCCTCCGGAGTGAGGATACCATCTTTGATCCGGGTATCCTTCTCGCTTGTTTCCCTAAGGACAAATGAATTCGGGGACGAGTCAGGCTAGCGACTCGGTGAACAAAAACAGTAGCGCTTCGTGGGAGGCACCCCATGCTTATCCTTTTATCTTATTTATGTTTTCTAATAAGTGATGTGAGGAGGTTTGCCTCTTCCATTTCTCGTGTTTTGTGTTGTTGTTTATGTCCAGGATTTTCCTCGATACATGAAGACTCTCGTGCTCGAAGTTTTGTCTTTTCTCCGCTCGAGTTTCATGTTTCGACGCTCTTATGGAAATCCGATATCCAAAATCTTTATCGATTATCGTTTATCTATTAGCATAACTAACCAATGGCTTTAGATTTACATTGAGAACCCGTACCTTTAAACATTGAGGACAATGTTTGATTTTAGTCTGGGGTGGTAATCTTCGATTTGATTTGACCGCACTTGTTTGTTTTTTTGCCGTGTACTCTCGCAACCCTGTTTTTCCTTAGAAAATGAAAAAAATTGTGCAAAAATTGTGAAAAATTTAAAAATTTTGAAGCTTTTGTTAAGTCTTTTTGATTGAAAAGTTTGCTAGTCTCTTAGACAAGAAGCTATAAAATGCGAATTCTAGCTCACAAGGCCAAGAATTTGCAAGTTTCCATGAGTGACTTTAAATATGCATGACTTAATTTCATTAGACGGAGCATTTGCTAAATTAATGTATATGTTTTGACACCTTGTTGACTTTCCGTTGGTGAGAGTAGGAATAGAATTCTGACTTGACCGGGCGTGTTGAGCCCTAGCTTGTTCCCTTAACCATAGATAATTTAATTATCGGCTAAGCATCCGCGGATCTCATTATTTGGGATTTTAAATTTGCGGAGATCGAGGAATGATAGAGTTACTTATGAGTTTAGATGCTAAGCGTGGAGTAGTTGGTTCTCTTTAGAGCCCATCGAAGGTACTTATGGCTTTTTGTTCCTACAAAATTGTTTCACCCCATATTTGTCTAATAATAATTAAAGATGTTGAGTTTTTGACGATAGTTAGTTCTTTATTCTTCTTTAGAGAATCCTTGCCCATGAGGGTTGGGTACACATCAAGGTACTGTCAGTGTTGCGGTGTAATAGACAACTGATTCTCGATAGTTTGTTTGCTATTGTTTCTATTGTTATAAAAGCCGTGGGATTTGGAGTTTGGCACAAAATTAACATGAAATAAAGCCCAAATGTATTAAAGTTGAAAAATCCAAAAGCCATAAAATTTTTCTATGTCCGACGGTACCCCCGTTGTCATGGACTTCTAAAAGGTTGAGGAAAATCCAAAGTCATAATAAGACTTCTGATAAAACGGTAATCCCGTTGAGTTAGTGGTTGAAAAGACCAAGGGCCTAAATTGCAAAAATGCAAATGTGCTGAAATAAGTGTTAAGCCAAACTTTGAATCCGGGAGATATCTCCCTAAATCGTGTGAAATTAGGACCTTGATGTGGACCTCATTCTTGTGTGCAACGGTTTTCGAGGGAAGATAAATAACTAATTATCGACTTAGCTTCATATCTTTATCGAATAAAAATTATCGAAACGAGAAATTTGAAGAAATTCATTTCTCACAAAAATAAAAAAATCTAGAGGAAAATAGGAAAATGGGAGCAAAAGGTAATTACACAAGTAACTTCCATGGGTAGTGTTAGCATCTAGAGTCATATTTAACAATGATTTCGATTTTACGCTTAGTTTGGGAACTTGTGAAAAATCAGGGACGATGTATTCTATCCGTATGGTCACTTCACGCTGTGTTGTGTTTCTTACTCCGTGATCCTAACGTGTCGTTTGAAAAATGTTGGAGTTATTGATCGACATGAAACTTCAACAAACCGTCACTCATAATTGGAATGTGCTTAAACGTAATATTTATATGAGAAATGAAAGGTAAATGGGGCGTTTTTAAAAATAAGGGTTTCTTAATCTCTTTTGAGGAATCTTTGCTACTTTTCATAGGTTTAGTAGAAAGAGATTGAAATCTTTGTTTTTAAAAGCATGAGTTGATTACATTGCGTGAGGACACGGCAATCTTCTCGTCTGGGGTATTTTGGTATATGTGAAAACATATACCTTTTCTTGATCAAAACCGGACCAAAAAGACCAAAAACTAACCCCTAAAGCCATAAATATTTGTGTTTTTGTGTTTATGCATGTGCAGGTAACGGATATTGCAAAATGGACAAAGAAAAGACAAAACTGAAGAAAACGAGCACGAGAATGGAAGGAGCACGAAGTTACGGGTCTAATGATAATTTTATTTGAAGCATCGAGGCAAAAGAAGAAAAATTTAAAGACCCAACGAAGAATTAATTAATTAAGAAGAAAAAGAAAAATAGAAGAAAGAAAAGAAAGAAAATGGATCAGCAAGAAAAGGAGCTTAAAAGGAAACTAAATGCAATAATTAACACAAAAAGACTCTTGGTCTAGTGGGTGGGACATGTATATCAAACAAGAGGTCTTGGGTTCAATTCCCACTCTTGGCAAAATTGAAGGAATTATTTTTTTACATTGCTCTCCATGTCCAACTCAACCCAGCTGCTGCATCTCCAAAGATGAGGGCCCAAGATCGAGCAGCCCAAAGAAAAGATGCAGATCCAGCCCAAGCCCAGCGAACCAGAGAAGAACTTCTATGCCAACGAGAGCCCAAGACCAAAAAAAAACTGAATCTGCTACTTTGTTATAAAAACGTGGAGACCAAGTTTTAGATGAGGTTTTTTTGTGCCAAGGCTAAATAGTTTAAGGGTCTTTATGAAAAATTATTAGGGGTCAAATTGTAACTAGTGGGTCTATAAATACCCACCTCCCTCACCTCATTTTATCATCTTTTTTATTTATTTTTGTACCCAAACTCTTGTAATTTTTATGCTTATTTAATTTTATAAAAGTTTTATTTATTTCTTGCAAGTTAGTTCATCTTATTTATTATCTTTACATCTTTTTTATTTTCTCATCTCTTAATCTTTTTTATTTCCTTTTATTTTTATAAAACTTTTTATAAAAATATGCCATGAAGAGTTGAGTTATAGTAAGATTGTGTGAGTGTATTTTATACGCTCCGTGCACACGCTCAACATATCATATTTATATTTTTATAAAAGTTTAGTTTTTTTTTTGTTTATTTTTATTAAAGCTCGCGTTTTTATTGTTTTATTTAGCTTAAAAATAGTAAAAAGTCTCTAAAAATCTTGTCCTTTTCACAAAAAATCCAAAAATATATTTTATTTTCGTCATAAAATTTTCGTAATTTTCTGAGCTGTTTTAGTATTTTTAAAAAATCAAAAACTTTTTCTGTTATTTTTCTTTTAAAAAACTGTTTCGTATTTTATTTTTAAAAAATAGTAAAAAACGTAAAAAAATAGTTTTAGATTTTCTGGTAGCTTCTCATAGTTTTCTTAAGATAGTGTGAATTTTTAATATTTTTTTGAACTAGTTTACTATTTATTTTGATTTATTTGCTATTTTGAGTATTAAAAATCGAAAAAAATACTTATTTAATTCCGAAAATTCTCAAAAGTTTTCTGTGAGCTTCTATCAGTTTTCTAATGTTTCTAAAAAATATTTGGAATTTTCGGAGTTCATTTGATATTTTTCCTTGATTTATTTCCTTTCTATTATTAAAAAAAAATCTTATATTTTAAATCTTTAACCTTAATACCCAAATTAGTTTTTGTGGAAACATATCTCCTTGAGAGAGTTTGGTGGTTAAGATTTGATTTATTAAGATTAGTTTATCTTTTATTTTATCTTTTTATTATAAAAATCTTATATTTATATATTTGTGCTAACCCTTAAAGTTTCGATTTTGTTTGTGTAATCCGATCCTACCTTATAAGGCGTGGAGCTTAAGGGTCTTTAAGCATTTTTAATACTTAAAGTTTGAAGCTTTAGTAATTTTTAAGCTTGTTGGTGAATAAAGTTTTAAACTTTATTTACTAATTAGTTGATAAGATTAATAAAGTTGTAAACTTTTGTATTAATTTGTGCTTATAAGATCGGGTGGTTTTATTCCTCTCGTTTCATCACCGAGTTTTATTCTCTTAACTTTTTATCATTTTTAGCTTAGAATCTTAGTTTAACGTTATGTTTAATTATTCGTCTTATGTTTGTTAAGTCTTTTATTGTCATATTGTAGCTTAATATTCATCGTCACTAGTTGTAGTTTGCCATTTAAACTTTAGTTAAACTTTAATAAAAAAAAATTAAAAAGTCAAAAAAAATATATATATTTCGCTATTTCCAAAAAAAAAATAGTTTTAAATTTTAGATAATTTTTAAATCACATTTTTAGTTGTAGAGAAATATTAGATCACTTTTAGGGGATAAAATAGATTAATTTGCATTTTAGAATACGCTTTTTTTAGCATAAAGTAATTTGCGTCTTTAGTTCTATTTACGTACTTAATTGAGATTACTTGTTTGCACCTTAGGATTAGTAGATTTATATGCCTTTTATTATTATTGCTTGCCCCGTAGTTTAGAAATCCTCAAATCCTTTTTAACACATTCAAATCCCGATAATCGCGACGTGAGTTGGAAATTCCATTCAACCCTCGTTCGGAACGATCTCGGTGCTCAAACCTAACACGTTTGAGTTACCCCGTAATACTACACACTTCTCTTATTATTGATTTTTATCGAATCAATTATCCAATATGAATTCAAAGTGAAAAAGATGACGAAACGGGAGCTACGCAGGATAAAGAATGACGCATTCAACTTGTTGAAATACATATCCTGCAACGCGGTTGAGATCGAATATCATTTGGACAACATTGCCCGTGCCATGTCCAATAACATTGATTGGCTGAATCCCAAATCGAACGTCGATGTTACAAGGAAGGATAACACTCCCTACTACACTGATTGGACAAAGCCTCTACCTACAATTGGCCGACCCGAACAACCTAATATTCCATACAGTTTCTTCTTCAACAACGACCTAGAGTTTCTTCAACACGGCAGTAGCGTCAGCAAGAAGTATGCTATCTCTCTAACCTTCAACATTCCAACTGCAGTTTTCTACGATAATATTGCCATTGAAGAAGACGCCACCAACTTGTACGTTGACAAGGTGGTGGAGTACAACATCAATGCTAAATACGGCATTCATCATTGGCCACCAAGGAGGAGATTGTACTACAGAAGTTGTCAAGTACGAAGGTCAAACAAGGAGGTAAAGAGTGACAAGAAAATCGTTGCTGTAATGAAGGTTACACTGGCGACAACGTGAGGTTATTCATTCTTGTCCGAGATCAAGGTCAAGCGACAAGATGAACAAGAATATGATTTCATTGAGGCCGATTTCTCGAGATTGTCACTTAACGACATCGAAGACATGTATCTCGCAAAGGTACAAGGAAGGATGCGACAATTCTCGATAGAGATTCAACTTCAGTTCATCACTGCCCTGCTCTTCATTCGCAGCAAAGTCATTCAAGAACGTTTTGAAGATCTACAACTTGCGGTCAAATCATACCAGAAGCAGATAAATCTTACAAAACCGTTGCTACACTTTCCCAACCTTAATCAACAAGCTCAAGACATCATCATACATGTTTCATGGCATTTGACGAGATCCACAAGTTCTGTGACGCGACATTGAAGATGGTTCGAGACGGGTTAGCTTATCGGTTAAAGGATATTTAAGAGGGTATTGGTAAGAAGAAGAGATGGAATTCAGAGGAACGCAAGGAAGTTCGCAGGTTCATCACGCGGATGGATGAAAGGTTGTTCCACCGGGATCAGATGAGAAGGTTAGAAAGCTATGTGGGAGGACGACAGAGTTTCCCTATCTTGACATTCCAACGTGAAGATAAGGCTCCAGGTCGTGTGTAAGCGTTGGGTACTCCTTAAACACTCTTGATTGTATTTTGATATTTGATTCATTTATTCATTATGGTTTGTACATATATAGCAGTGTACAACCCGATCTTGTAATGAAAGGACCCTGTGGTACGCTTCAGTGCCACAATCCTTATAAAGGAGCGAAAGCTTCTTACTTTTTAGTAAAATTTATCAAACTTTCAACACTTTTCAAAATTTTACTCAAAAGAACAAGTACTCTCTCTCGTGTTTTTTTCAAAACCTCAAAAGTTAATATCACTTTTTGAGGGGGAGTATTTGCAAATATCTTTGTTCAAATAACGTTCTTTGAGGAAATCTTCCAGCAAAACTCGAAATGGTCATATTCGATATCAAAATTTCATCAAAAATAACATTAATATGCCATTTTGAGGGGGAGAAAAATTGTGTGATACAAATATGTTGAATTGTGAATGAATCTAAGTGTGCATAGACTTAACCATTGAATTGACGAGCTCTAAAATGTCATAAATCGAAAAGACTTGTCCGGGACAGGTAATAATTTCAAACTAGTTCGCTAGTGATGTAAACGTGTCTCGCAAAGGACTAGTCTTAGTAGAATGTACCATCCGAGAAACTCTTGGTAGACATGAACCTTGACGGATCTAACCTCCTCACTAAGGAGTGCTTACAACTTCAAGCTGACCTAGTCAGTGATGTAACCGTGTCTCGTGGGGAATTGTCTATCTCCAGTCAATCAATTCAAAAGTGCGCGCTCTACCCTCACTATGCAGATTTCAATCAAAACTCATAAGCACATGTGGAGGGGGAGTATTTCTGAAAATACAAAACTTTCAAAGTGTTACAAACATGTTTTCATTCATAAACACTTTGAGAGATTTTCATGAAAATGGTTTTATGGCAACATAGGATAGTCATGGAGTTATAAGGTGACTAAGTTTAGGGATAAACGTCCTATGATCCGCAGAGCGGAGGATCTACCAAGTGTTAATACAAATAAACCGTAAAAACGTTTATTGATATTTAGCGACCTCTTTGTGTTTTGTTGATAACAAATATAATGTTATCATAAGTAAAACTATAAGGATACATGTTATTTTTGTAAAGCATCTACATATAGTTATTTAATACAAATTGTTGTAATAATTCATTTGTTGTAATAGTTTATTAGGATGGGTAAAAACCACAACCCATGACCCATACCCATGGAGCATATCCATAACCCATTGAGTTAACCCATGCCCATTGACTAGATGCATTGCATCTATTAGATACATTGTATCTACTTAGATACCCATTGTTCAAACCATAACCCATGACCCATGACCCATAACCCAAAAACCCATGGGCAAAGAGGAGCGTCTCACGGATCCCTGGAGTTACACTAGACGGATCCCTCAAGCAAGGGATCCGTGGGATCCGTGCAACAGTGGCAAGAATTTTCCTATAAATAGAGAGCCATTTCTTCATTTTTACTCACCCCTCTTCTTACAAACTCTATCATATATTCTTACACTCTTCTAACAAAAGATCACTTGATCTAGAGTTGTTCTTCTTTCTTATATTGTGATTCTCATATAGGTCCTTCTCTAAGGCGAGATCACGAGCATTCTACAAGTCATCCAAGCAAGGGGTCCTTGATTGATTTGTTCCTCCACAAAATTTCTGTAGCAAAGATCTTGTATTTCATATTTCACATACTTGTTGTGTTATAGTAGTGTTGGTTTGGTCCTCCGTGTTACGGACTCGGTATTTAGCTTTGTACCGAAAAAAGGTGTAAGCAACGTTGTGAAGGCTTCTCCGCCAAGTTGAAGGAGTTTGTTGACATAGTGCTTGAAATCTCGAGTAGGTGACTCGGGGAGTGGAGTAGGGCAAGGAAGGTGTCCTTGTAGCCAAACCACTATAAATCGGTTGTGTCATTTCTATCCTTTACTTTACTCACTTTACTTGCATTACTCTTAGATCTATACTATCTCTTCATTCATACGATTTCACATAACATCGAATCTAAAAGTTTTTGAAACTAACTTAAAATCGACAAAACTATTCAACCCCCCCCCCCTTATAGTTTTCCACAATTGGTATCAGAGCTAAGTTTATAAAAGTTTTAAAGTAAACTGTATTTTAAAAACACTATGGGTTCTGAAAATTACAAGGAAGGGCAATCAATGCAACGACCTCCACTACTTGAAACTAATGGTTTTATATATTGGAAAAATAGATTTGAAACGTATGTGAAGTCTAAAGATATTGATCTTTGTTACATCATTGTTGAAGGCGATTTTGAAGCCACTGCAAAAGATGAAAATGGAAACTTAGTTAACATACCTCATGATAAACTCACCGATGATATTAAGAAAAAGCTTTCCAAAAATAGTGAAGCTAAAATGGTTTTATATAATGCTTTACCCAAAAAAGAATTCGAAAGAATTTTCATGCTTAAAACCTCTAAAGAAATTTGGAATTCTTTAGTTGTAACTCATTAAGGTAACCAACAAGTTAAAAACAATAAAATAGATTTATTTGTTCAACAATATGAACAATTTTCAATATCGGATGAGGATACTATAAATCATTCTTTTGCTAACTTTAATACTATAATTAAATCTTTACAAGCACTTGATGAATCTTTCTCTAGTCGTAATCATGTTAGGAGATATCTAAGGGCACTTCCATCCAAATGGAGATCTAAGGTGACGACAATCGAAGAATCAAAAGTCTTGTCAATCCTCACTCTTGATGAACTCATAGGCAATTTAAAAGTCTATGAGCTTGTCCTCGCTAAAGATTCTGAAGCCTCAAAAGTGAAAGAGAAGCACAAATCTCTTGCCCTTAAAGCCAAGAAAGTCTCAAGCGATGAACATAACTCCTCTTCGGATAGTGATGACGAGGAGAATGCCATGACGGTAAGGGACTTCAAAAAGTTCTTTAGAAGAAAGGGAAGATACGTCAAGCAACCATATGACGACAAGAAAGGATTCTGGAAAAGCAAAGGGGACGAGAAGGCAAGGGATGATCGCACTTGCTTTAAATGTGGGGACCCAAACCACTTTATTAGTAAGTATCCCAAACCTGATGAACAAAAAGCATTCGTGAGCGGTTCGTGGGGAATGAGTGAGGAGGAAGACGAAGAAATTTATCTCATGGAAAATGACGAGGTATGTCATGAATACTGTAGTAGTTCATCATTAGATGATGACTCATCGCATAATGAATATGATAAACTTTGCAAAATTAGTTTAAAAGTAATCAACAAAAACAAGTTTTTGAAAAACCAAAATCAACGTTTAGAAAAGGAAGTCATTGAGTTAAAAGCAAATATAAAACGTCTAGAAAAGGGGAAGATAGCAAGTGGGGAATGTGAACTTTGCGTTCAACTTCAAACACTTGTTGATCATCTAGACTCTAAAATAGCTAGAATGAATACTAATACTGTAGATATGATATTAGATGGTGTTAAAACAGGAAACAACCAAAAAGGTTAAGGTTTTCAGCAACTTGATGCGTCAACTAGTGAAAACAAAGAAACATAATTCGTAAAAGCAATAGAAAAACAAACCACTGTAGTCACGGATCCCACGGATCCCACAAAAAGGGAACCGGCTAGTGTGCAGCCAGGGATCTGTGGGTCTTCTGAAGCAAACAGTAGTAATAATATAGCTTCCTCATCTAGAACCGATTTTGTTATTGTTAATAAGAAGAAACCAACCCATGTTACCATTAGACAACCACCTCCTAGACAAAATCAAAGTATTACAAGAAACAAAGGTCCATCATTTTCAAAACCGAACACATCTAGGAGACCTAATAATGTCTATCCGAGAAGTAACCATCAAATGGGATGGAATGCAAACATTCAAAACAGTTTTCAATTTCAAAACTTTGCACCATGGAACACATACTCTCCTTTTCCATATATGCCTAACATGAATGGAATGTTTAACGCTAATGGAATCATGAACAAATGGGGACCAAACTTTTGAGTTAATTGTTTTCTTAGGTGTGCTTAAAGGTCGACCTAGATCCGGATGAGTGGATCAAGGATAGCGGGTGCACGAGGCACATGACCGGCAATAAAGATTTATTTTCCACATATGAATCGTTCAATGGAGGAAATGTGGTATTTGGAAATAGCAAAAGCAAAATCATCGGTAAAGGTACGATGTCTAAAAAATCTCTAACCATTAACGATGTGTGTCACGTAGAAAACCTAAACTTTAACCTCTTAAGTATAGGAAAAATATGTGATAAAAAGTGCAACGTATTTTTTAACGAAACCGGTAGTAAGATATTGAAAAACGGTATCACTATAGGTAGAGGAATTAGGAAACATGGAGTCTATGTCATTAAAATCGGTAATGAACCTCAAGACAAACTTTGTCTTACTTCTATGGATGATATTTCGACCTCATGGCATCGAAGATTAGGTCATGCCAATATGCGACTTCTTCAATCGCTATCATCCAAAGATCTAGTAAGAGATCTACCAAAATTAAAATATGAACATCACTTTTGTGATGCTTGTAATGTAGGAAAACAAGTCCATGCTAGTCACAAAGCTAAAAATATGGTCTCTACAACTAAGTGTCTATAATTACTACACATGGATTTATTTGGTCCATCCGCTATCCAAAGTTATGGAGGCAACTACTACACTTTGGTTATAGTGGATGATTACTCTGGGTACACATGGACTAAATTTTTAAAGAACAAAACTGAAACGTTCGATTACTTTGAAATATTAAGTAAGAAAATCCAAAGACAATTAGGAAGTCCCATAGTGTCTATTAGAACGGATCATGGTAGGGAATTTGATAATGAAGTGCAATTTGGAGCCTTTTGTGACGCTAATGGTATTACTCACAACTTCTCGGCACCTCGCACTCCACAATCGAATGGGGTAGTTGAAAGAAAGAATAGAACCCTACATAAAATGAGTCGCACCATGCTAAATGAGCAATCCATACCTCAAAATTTTTGGTGCAATGCCGTTGATACATCAACGTACATACTTAACCGAGTATTAATTAGACCATTTTTAGGAGAAACTCCATATGAGTTACTTAGAGGCAAAAAGCCTACGTTAAATCATTTTAGAGTCTTTGGTAGTATATGTTTTCTACTTAACACTAAAGATTACCTTACAAAATTTGATCCTAAATCAACCGAAGGTATCTTTTTAGGTTACTCTCCTAATAGCAAAGCTTACGTCATATTAAATAAAGAAACAATGAAGGTTGAAGAGTCATTAAACGTAAAATTTGATGAGAGTCCACCCAAACCTACTCTACCTCTTGTCGATGACGAGATTGTCAAGAGTGAAGCTATTGAAACAAAGAAAAAGACAAACGAAGAAGAAGAACCTTTAAATAATTAAATCATCAATATTAAAGAGTCTAAAGATTACCCCGTAGATAAGGTCATTGGAAAATTAAACGAAAGAACCTTAAGGTTTCAAGTCCAAAACCAAAGTAGCTTCTTTTGTTTTGTCTCAACCATAGAACCTAAGAATACACAAGAAGCCATAAAAGATGAAAGTTGGGTAATGGCTATGCAAGAAGAGTTAAATCAATTTGTTTCTAACGATGTTTGGACACTCGTCCCTCCACCTAGTAATCAAACCATAATAGGAACCAAATGGGTATATAAAAACAAGTTAGTTGCAAACGGTGTAGTGTCTAGAAACAAAGCTAGACTCGTTGCCCAAGGGTATAATCAACAAGAAGGAATAGACTTTTATGAGACCTATGCCCCCGTGGCTAGATTAGAGTCTATAAGAATACTTCTTGCTTATGCTTGTGCTAATGATCTTAAACTTTATCAAATGGATGTCAAAAGTACTTTTCTAAATGGTTTTATTAATGAAGAAGTATATGTAGCTCAACCTCCGGGCTTTATAGATTTTGAAAACCTAAACATGTGTATAAGTTAAAGAAAGATCTTTATGGTCTTAAACAAGCTCCAAAAGCTTGGTATGATAGACTCAAGTCATTTTTAATCAAAAACAACTACACCATGGGGTTAGTTGGTGTTTGTCTATGTGCTAGGTTTCAAGAAGATCCTAAAACATCACATCTAGAAGCCGTTAAAAGAATATTTAGATACATTAAGGGTACGACTCAATTAGGATTGTGGTATCCTAAAGGTACGGGGGTAGAAACAATTGTATATGCAGATTCTGACCATGCAGGTGATTATGTTGACCGAAAAAGTACAAGTGGGGTATGTACTTTTATGGGATGTTGTTTAACATCTTGGTTATCAAAGAAGCAAACGGCATTTGCCATATCAACAACTGAAGCCGAATATGTCTCCGTCGGCAAAGCATGCCAACAAGCACTATGGATGAAACAAACGTTAGTTGACTACAACATTCACCTAAGTGACATAGCCATTCTATGTGACAACAAAGGTGCCATCGACTTAAGCAAGAATCCGGTATTGCACTCTCGCACCAAGCATATAGAGATTCTTCGTCACTTCTTAAGAGACAATGTTCAAAAGGGGAACATCTCTATTGAGAAGGTAGCGTCTGAAGACAACATAGCCGACGTCCTCACCAAACCGTTGAAGCGGGAACAATTCAACCTACTTCGTCTTGGTCTTGGTCTCATGGAACAATCATCGTAATTAGCTTTTAAACTCTACAAGGTATGTAAACACTAGCCTTCTTCTTTCTGAGTCTAGGATCTCTATTTCACGCACAACTCACAAGAAATACGGGAATTTTCAAAACCCAAGATAAGTTTTTTTTTTTTTTTTATAACTCGTACTTTCATAGTCTTCTCTTATTTTTCAAGACAAGTACCTCTCACGTCTAGGACAAACCGCTTTTTCATTATTAATACAAAGTAAAAACCCGTTTTCATTGCATCTCATGTCTTTTGAATGCTAAAGAGGACACATAACTAATATGTGTTTTCGGGTACATTCATTTAAGCAACAATGAATTAAGGAGCACTTGGGTTATCTCACATAATAGTGTGCATTTTCACTTCTAGCTTATTTTTCTTTTCTTTTTAGGAGTCGAGATAACCGCAACTCCAAATGGTTTGCATATAGGCACACACTAGGCACAAATGTTTCCAAAAGGAAAATTTTGAGCTGCCTGAGTCACCAGTACCACGGATCCCAGCATTAACGTTGGACGGATCCCTCAAGGGAAGGATCCGTGGGATCCGTGAGACAGAAGCTAAAATTATCTTCTATTTTTTTCACTTTGGATGAAAACTTCTATATTTTCATCATTTTTTTTTATTTTTTTTTTAGTATGTTACTTAATGCTTGTGTTCTCATGATCACATGCCTTAAATTCATATCTAATCATTAGATTTTAATCCACATTTTGGGTCAAGCATTCATTACAATGCATTATTTTTCTATAAATAGGATTCCCAAAATGCTTGCATATTCATCACTCTCAATCTCACAAACAAACATCATTATGTCATCCAAAAGATCTTCCAACATAGATGAATCACCTAGTGCAAACAATCCTTTTCAAGAAATCCAAAATTTTGTCCTCCCACCTTCCAAAGTACCACCACCCAAATCTAGAAAACCCGCACGGATTAGCATCCGGCCTTGTTGCTTAGCAAAACCATCATCAAATGGTTCATCACCAACCACTCATTCACCACAAAATGCTTCCATTGTAGCACCTCCTTCATCTCCAACAAGTAAACCAACTTCATCACCCATCAAATCCCCACCTAAGGTCACTCTTTTGGAACTCCTTAAGACTCCAACAAGATCCCAACAAACCAACCAAAAAGAACTAGTCTTTTTAACACCTCCCACATCTCGAAACACAATCTTCAAAGACCTTGAAACCTCACCACCTTTAGCTCCCATTGTGTTACAAGAACATCTAGGTTCTTTTCCACCACCACTTCCAAACATTCCGGACTTTGATCCGTATTTTCCAACTTTTCCACCACAACTTCCGCAACTCACAAAACAAACTAACCCGGAAAACTTCCGCACACATTACCCACATCACTTACATTGTGAACATTGCCAATCCACTAGGGATCTTGCAATAGAAATTAGGGAAGAAATGCGATTCATACTTAAACTCATCCTTGATCGCATCAACATCATTACTCACCAAAACTTCCATCCATAACCTTATGCAAGCATGGAAGGAATCATTTTATTATTTTATTATTTTCTTTTGAGTCATTTTTAGAACAAGTCTTGTTCTTAGTTTTACATGCTTGTATGTGGCATAAATACCACTACACTTTGTTATTTTATTACAAGGCTTTGTTTACATACCTTGGCTCCCAATCTTGATTCTCGTCAATCACAAGATTATTTATGCATTTTACTACTAACCTTTTCTTTGTAGGTTTTATATTTTCTCACTTGACGCCCTATTCTAGGGGGAGCTACCGTCAAGGGGGAGTTAGAGATACGTGGACTATTTTTCCACATTTTATTTTCTTCATTAGGGTCACTTTTTGTTTCGACAAAAAGGGGGAGAAAAAGTAAAACTTATGCTTTCAAAACATGCATCTAATCTTAAGTTTTACTCATCATAACATTATGTTTTGTCATCAACAAAAAGGGGGAGATTGTTAATACAAATAAACCGTAAAAACGTTTATTAATATTTAACGATCTCTTTGTGTTTTGTTGATAACAAATATAATGTTATCATAAGTAAAATTATAAGGATACATGTTATTTTTGTAAAGCATCTACATATAGTTATTTAATACAAATTGTTGTAATAATTCATTTGTTGAAATAGTTTATTAGGATGGGTAAAAACCACAACCCATGACCCATACCCATGGAGCATATCCATAACCCATGGAGTTAACCCATGCCCATTGACTAGATGCATTGCATCTATTAGATACATTGTATCTACTTAGATACCCATTGTTCAAATCATAACCCATGACCCATGACCCATGACCCATAACCCAAAAACCCATGGGTAAAGAGGAGCGTCTCACGGATCCCTGGAGTTACACTAGACGGATCCCTCAAGCAAGGGATCCGTGGGATCCGTCAACATGGCAAGAATTTGCCTTAAAATAGAGAGCCATTTCTTCATTTTTACTCACCCCTCTTCTTACAAACTCTCTCATATATTCTTACACTCTTCTAACAAAAGATCACTTGATCAAGAGAGTTGTTCTTCTTTCTTCTGTTGTGATTCTCATATAGGTCCTTCTCTAAGGTGAGATCACGAGCATTCTACAAGTCATCCAAGTAAGGGGTACTTGATTGATTTGTTCCTCCACAAGATTTCTGTAGCAAAGATCTTGTATTTCATAGTTCACATATTTGTTGTGTTATAGTAGTGTTGGTTTGGTCCTCAGTGTTATGGACTTGGTATTTAGCTTTGTACCGAAAAAAGGTGTAAGCAACGCTGTGAAGGCTTCTCCGCCAAGTTGAAGGAGTTTGTTGACATAGTGCTTGAACTCTCGAGTAGGTGACTCGGGGAGTGGAGTAAGGCAAGGAAGGTGTCCTTGTAGCTGAACCACTATAAATCGTTTACTTACTTTACTTGCATTACTCTTAGATCTATAATATCTCTTCATTCATACGATTTCACATAACATCGAATCTAAAAGTTTTTGAAACTAACTTAAAATCGGCAAAACTATTCAACCCCCCCCCCCTTCTAGTTTTCCACACCAAGGAGATCACCAATTGTTAGTATTTAGAAGTCCTTAGGTATGATTGAAAAAAAAGGAGAAAATGAGAATCAGAGAAAGAAGGAGTTGAAGAATTAAAAAGAAAAGTAAAGAAAAGGGTGAAAAGAAATAGCCCTCCAAATTATTCAACTTAGGGCAGACACCGGGTTCAATTCATATGCTACTGGCTGTCACATGATGACACCGGTATTGAAGACAAAGTCGTCATGGACTTAGTGACGCAATGCACTAAACCTTCTTAACCACTCAAGTTCTCTTAATAGAGCTTGTTTCATTCTCACCGGGAACCCTACGTAATCTATCGGCTCTCTCTTAGAGATTGTTGGTATTGAAGAAGGAGACCCTCTCCCTAGTCTCCGCTTAGGAAAACCAAAGCGCACTATTGAGTCTAGAGCCACGAGATTCATCAAAAGATCTCTTAGGAACACTTGACTTTTCATCACTTGTCGTTCAACAAATAAGAACGCAAGTGAAACGTTCTAGAGTCCTTCGCAGATCCTAGCAATCTGCCGAGAACATTTATGAGGGGATTCACAATTGTGATCCTCAGTGATTGAATGGAAACTCCTGCCAGGGTCAACATCAAACAACCCTGACAGCAGGTCACTTCGGTAACTCCTTGTGGGTTACGCTTAGTGTTCGCGGTGGTCTCAAACGGTCTACAGTCGTGGAGTGATACTTCGGTATACTCCAGCGACTCACAATGATAGAGTAACAATATTGAGTACAGGGACATGCCAATGGCCATCCTGTTTAAGACTCGTCTAAAGCCGCGCCAGCGAATTGGGATATACATGTACAAAATATCCGAACTCTTACGTCGGGAACTTTATCGCTAACTGTCTACATGCAGGATTGGAGATCCAAAGTTCCTAGGAGAAAAGATCGTGTTGATTCTCCACATGCTCATACCCAAAACAATACATATGAAGTTCTCTCAAAAGGCAACTCAAAAGTCAAAATGATTCTTCATCAAAACTAAAGAATCTACAAAGTTTAAAGACTCGAGAACAACTTCACATCTAAAATCCAAAGTCAAAAGACGTGTGAGCATGGTGGAGAAAGACGTGGAGAACCCTGAACGACGAAGTTGATCAATGGCAGACAACCACATACTATCACTACATCCACAAAAGAACAAAGAACAAAAAATACAACGACGTCAGAGCTAATAATTTCAAAAGAAACAAGATCCCACACAAGGGGAGATTGTTGGAACAAAAGCATCTCTACTCACAAGAAAGAAGAATGCTAGAAGACGTCGAGCAACCGCTATTACATTATAACTATCACTTAGGGGGAGATAGTTGGAAACGCTCCTAAACGTTATTAGCAAGTGTTACTCATTTATATGTAATAGGTTGCATTATTGTGGCTTTTATGTTAGTAATTAAGGCTAGGCTTATGTAAAAAGCCCATAAGCGTATGCAAAGGTCCAAAAGGCCAAGGAAGGGACTAGATGTGTCCCTTCCCCTATAAATACCTTGTTACCTCTCATTTGAGAGGTGTTGTTCATCTTAATCATATTACGCATAACCTTTCTATATTACTCGTGTGATTTTGTGTTCAACCTTCTATCTTCATCTCATTTCTATCATCTACATACTTGTGTTAACTTATGGTGACCTAACAGTACACGATACCCCTAGTTAACCCATCAGAGCCTATCTTTTTCGCGGTTCTCGTGATGTTTCGGTCTCCGAACTATCAATGAAGAGCATTGTTTACAATCCACCCCCAAATGTTACACCCAAATCCTTAGCCTACCTTGTATGCGCTCATCTTTAGTGCATTATTGTTATCATTATCAAACCCTTACTTCAATTATCTAGTTATTTGCATGGTTTCTAAGTCGAGTCATATCATTTGTAAACAGTTTTGGGACGATTGGGACTCATGGGTTAAAGTAATATTTTATGGAGTAACGGGAAAGAACGATAAATTCAAATTCCCTTTGTCTACGTAATTAAGTACTCCAAGTGTTTTGATCTTTTCAAATCGGGTCAATTAGTGTTAGTTAAATAAAAACTCAAGTGTAGAGATGCTCCTATAAATCCCTTTATTTTGATGTTATCGTAGAGGATGGTAGAGTAAAAAGGTATGAAAAAAATCAGAAAAAAAAAATAAAAAAGAGAAAAAAATGAGTTGTTGGAAAAAAATGAAAAAAATGAGAAAAACATGCGGGCTACCATCCTACATCTATCTTTATATTTATGTTTTTAAGTTTATGTTTATATTTTGTTTCAAGTTGTTTAGTGTTAGTAAGTCGGGTATTGGCTTAGTAACGCCACGCTTTACATGCTTGTAACATAAGATTTTTGACTTGCCACCACTAAATATCCCATATCCAATAAAACCCTTTACTTCCCTACCCTAAGCCTAACGTTACAACCCTTTATAAAGACCTCTTAAATAGTTATTCCTAGGTGCTTACGCTAAAGCGGTGGAGGTTTGATCTATTCTCAAGCCTATGGTGATCTATGTACTATGCCAGGTAATGAGTGTTTATCTTTCATTTCCTTACATGTTATATTTCATATCAACCCGAGAGATGAGAGAATCCAAACACCAATTGTGAGGTGCTAGTGTATAATTTACGTGCTTGTTATGACTATTGTGGCGCTTGTGTTTGTTGTAAACTATTTTAAACCAATGCTTCATCCCATAACTTATAAATTGATTGGCCAAAAGCACATTTACTTGAGACAAGCAAATTCCAAGTGCAGGGATATTTGATAATGATTGAAAACATACGTTTTTAGGGGGTCATTTAAGCCCTAAATCGACACATTTTATATCCGTTACTATTTAAAATCGTTCATTTTCACATTTTAGGTCTTTTGGAAGCAAAATGCTGGAATGAAGCATATTTGGACGAAAAGGAGTGAAAACATGAAGAAAATGGCAAAGTCAAGATCCAAGGCTGTTTATTGCACCTGACGGCGTCCCAACCAAAGGGCGACGCCGTCCCTCAAAAAGAAATTTGATCAAAATACAAGTGACGGCTCAGGTGAAATTCTGGTTCTAAAGCATGACGGTGTCACGCCTAAACTCTAAAAGGCGTTTCCCTTATCTCCTACACCAGACGCCCAAGAACCAATCTCAGACGATGTCCTTCATGAAGACTGACGGCGTCACACATATCAACTAACGCCGTCCCAACGATGACTTGGCCCAAACGAAACCCTAATGACGGCGACCTGAGGCGTCGCTAGCAAAAGGCGACGCCGTCGCATTTGTAAATATATATATAATTCGATTTTTCTGCATTTAGGGAGGTAGAACTTTGGAGAGCAAACCTTAATTCAGTTGTAGTCCGACTTGGACAGTATTTTAGGGTTCCATACCCTTCTTTACATCATAAGATAAGTTTGTTAGTCCATATTATCATTATGTCTACCCCATGTTTAATTGTATGTGTGTATGCTTGCTTGTTTACCATGAGTAGCTAAATTATCCTTGTGTTTGCTTAGATATATGAAACCTAGTTGTTAATTGTTGTTAGGTTGTCTCTTGTCTTAATTGGTAGACGCTAGAGTAAGGAAAACTGGCTTCTTCTTTAATTATTACGAGCTTGAACGTCTTAAATAGCAAAAAAGCTTAGGAGTGCACCTAGGCCATTCGTTGTGTTTATTGCGTGAGTTGTAGCTTGTTGATAGTAGAGTATTCGGGAGAGATACTTAGGTACTTGGCGATCCCGGATAATCAGAGTTACAATTCATAGAACTAGGGAATTAGGCACCCCCTATGACCAAAAGGAATACAACGCACCAATTAAGATGAGGATGTGAAAATTCAGCCGACCAATAAGAGATAACTAGGGAGTAAGAATATATAAGTAAACATATTTTTAATCACCATAAGAGCACACCTACATTAGCATAATCTATCTTTCCTTTTCATAGTTTAATTAGTTAAGTAGTTATAAAAAGTAGTTAAAATTGGTAGAAGTACCACCTCCCAATCCTATACCCCGAGATATTTACTTGCTTTCTAATATTAAAAAAGACTAAAAAGAATCTCCCCCAACCTTACCTTCTCGTCATACATCTCTTCCTAGCATCTCTATTCCCCTATAAAACGAATCAACCCCCTGGGCTTACCTCATACTACACTACAACGATTAGGTACACTGCCTAGAGGGTTGTAAAACTTGCTCGTAAAAAAAGAAGTATTTTCGACCCCGAACCCACGCATCAACAGCCCAAGTACAAAGCATCCAAAGGCTTGCAACTCTACCAAAGATGAAGCTATTAGTTGATCGAAGCCTTGTACAATGTAATAGAATGTAGTTATTAGCTTTAGCTTATATCACCTTATTAGTGTAGCTTGGTTAGATATAGTGCAACAATGTAACAATAGTGTCTATAAATAGTCTTGTACATCTCTCATTTTAGTAATAAAATCTTTCATAATTTTCATTCACTCTTCATTTCCATTTCTCAACAATGTCATTTTTTTTAATTGTATGTGACTAAATACCCAAAATAAATATGCTTTGTGTAACTAAATATTATAAATGGCCACACAAACATAAAATTTATGTGGCCATTGGATGATCAATAGTCCCACAAAATACACATTTCTTCACTTTAAACAGCATATTGTCACATTTATTAACACTTTTGGCCACTTTTTGCTTAATTGTATGTGACTAAATACCCAAACAAACATGTTTTGTATGACTAAATATTACAAAAGGCCACACAAACATAAAATTCAAGTGGCCATTGGATGAACAATAGTCACACAAAATACACATTTTTTCACTTTAAACAACATATGGTCACACTTATTAACACTTGTGGCCACTTTTTGCTTATTGTGTGTGACTAAATACCCAAAATAAACATGCTTTGTGTGACTAAATATTACAAATGGCCACACAAACACAAAATGCACATTTCTTCACTTTAAACAGCATATGGTCACAATTATTAACACTTTTGGCCTTTTTTTTTTAATTGTATGTGACTATCTCCAAAAAACAACACCCGTTGTGTGACTAAATCATCACAAACGTCACATTTATTATATATTCATGTGGCCATTGGACAGGAAATAGTCACACATAGTACACATTTATTTGAATAAATTATCTCAAATGTCACGTATATTATATATTTATGTGGCCAAAGGACGAACAATAGTTACTCTAAAAAATCATTCGTGTGACTATAAAGTGTTTACGGTCACTAATACTGATTAATCCAACAAAACTTGTGCCTAATTTGTCACACATATTCGAGTTTTGGTCACTCTTTTTCAATAAAAAACGCCACGACCTTTGGTGACACACAACCAAAAAAACGTGTGTGACTATATGCATATCGTCGCACATTTTTGGTGTGACGATTACCAGTTTTTGTACCAGTGATATCCTAACATTCTCTCTCAAACATGATTTTTTACTCTCACGTCGGCTTAATCGTGAGGTCCGTCCTCACGGTAAGAGTAACGGTTTACTTTCATTTATGCATGGAATCATTTTATTACGTGGTTTAGTACAGATCCAGTCAACTAATAGCTTGTTGGCTCGGCCCCATAAACTATCTTGATCCATATCCAAACCCGTCACACTTTTTGTACACACATCTTTCTTATAAATTTCCAAGTAGTTCAATAACTTAATAAGAAAAAACACAAATTTAAATAACTTCGTGCCGTAATTTGTCGCATCTAGAGACCATATGCGAAGTTGGTTAAAAGTTTAGGGGACCTTTATGTAACAAGGAAACAAAAAAGGCCGGCAAAGATTTTGTCATACTCATGATCAAAATATTTAAAAGATTCGAGCAACAAAAGACTCTCTCCGATCAAAATCAAACAAAATATTACTGTAATTTGTTGAGCTGAAAATTCCTATGGGTGCTCTCATATTTGAAATCCCATATTTCCATCATCTTAATATCGCTGATCATCAAAAACAACAAACAAATCCTTCTAGAATCCTCAATCCAAAACGATCCAATTTTCATGTGCTCAAAGCTTCATTCACTGGTAACATGTTTCTTATTCTTTTTTTATAAAAATGTATATTTTCATCTTGTATCAGATAATATTAAGGTAAAAATGCATTATCTAACTTTACTAAAAGATGAACAGTCCCAAGGGTATATGAGTAAGTTCTAGTTTAGCATCAACAATTACTGATTGCCTTAAACAATTACCACCAGAAATGGGTTTGTTTTGTTTTGTGCAATTATTTAGTTTGACTTGCGGGTCCTTCAACTTACATAACTAGATTAAAGGCATAGGACTTTGCATTCCCTGCACTTTTCATAATACTGAATTTCACTCTTCGGGTCAGCTGTTCCAGCTTTTTACTAAAATCTCGCTTGATTACATAACTTGATTCTAGATATAGCCCATCACTTACAAAATTCGGAAAAGTTGTATCGAGGATGAATAATGTGGTTTTAGAACAAAAAAAAAGGGTATTGGTCATCTAGGACGCGGTCTTTAGTATGACTTTTGTAGTTATCGTCCAATCTAGACATCTACGCACCTGTATAGCAAACAAACCCCTAATTACCTAAGTTAAGAAACCTTGTCAGTTTTGAGTCACAAGAGGAACTGCTTGATTGAAATAGTCAACTCTGTCATACTAATCTTTCCCTTGGTGTTTTCAGAAAGTACTCAAGTACATGACGTACCACTTCTTTCAGCATCAGAGGTAATCCCTTTTTCTATATGCTTTAATTTGAGGTTTTATGCTTTCAATATTATTGGCTTCTTATTCTCTTAAAATATTTTTAGACTCACGGTATAATGAAATGTAGAAGGTTATACTGAGGTTCCATATAAAATTCACTAATGATGATCTGTTTTCATTTAAGGCAATAGAAAGATTGAGGAGGCGTCGAGAGAATAGCAAAAGCACACAACAATATTTGGCAATGTATTCAAGTGTTTTTGGTGGAATCATAACTGATCAAGGTGGGATGGTGATTCCCATGGATGACCATATGGTTCATAGAGGACATGGTGTTTTTGATACAGCCGCAATAGTGGACGGGTTAGTCTTTATTTTTGTGTTGTACCAAGTACCAACAGTGAGAGGAGAGGGGTACTCTTAGACAAGCCGGTCAAGTTCTAGAAATTAATGAGTTTGAACATAGGAAATCACAAAGCATACACAAAACAAGAAAACAATGATTTCATGGTCCAGATTATGAGTGATCTGCATCCATATGACTTATACACAAGCCCAACTTTTCCATGGTATACAAACCATGCAAGTTTAGATAGTAGCACAAAACGTTTAAATGACTATGTGACTATAAACCTTCATACTGAACTCTCTTTCTGAAACTCGTCCTTATATTTAAACCGTCTAGATATAAATCATGATGCTTTGGGTGCATTTGTTTACTCTAACTTTTCCCAATTTTTCTAGCAGCCCTATTAAAATTGCAACAGTGACTTCACTTGCATATTAGCGAACCTGCTTACCTTATCTGTCAGTTTTTTAGAATTCCCTTTCATCATTGCGCATGGTGTTTGAAATCCTCTTTCATCTTTCTAATTGAAGTGATTCTTTTACACTGAAATTGATATCATAAAGAAATGGATGTAACACTTCTTATGAGCATCTTAGAATCAGTATCTATTTCTGGTATCAGTGGCTTCTTCCAAATGTATCAATTACGACCATCTTACACCAAAATGGGTCAATTTGCGTTATATTTTGTTTCCCACAAATTAAATGGGTCAAATATCAAATGTTGGTTAAAATAAAACCGGTCAAATTTTATATAAATGTTTCACAGATCAGTAATATAGCAGTGTTGTATTCTAATGTTACTGGGTCAAGTCAACCCAAAATAGTTCTTTTGGCCTGAACGCGTTGCTGCCTTGGTTTGCTTCAGATTGTCTTCTCTAAGATCGAAAAAGTAATTTTAAGATTCCTCTTCTTGTGCTATGATATAATTTTATCTCAGTTATAAAGATGTGCAGAGGAAACTCAACTTAAGCAGAAGTCAACTCTTTTTTACATTTTGATGTGATACCCCCAGATGCCTATATGAGTTGGAGCAACACCTTGACCGTTTCATGGGTTCAGCATTCAAGGCGAGAATAAACCCTCCTTTTGATAGAGAAACCACAAAAAGAACACTTATACAAACCGTTGCAGCTTCAGCTTGCAGAAACGGGTCATTGAGATATTGGCTTTCATCAGGTCCTGGTGATTTCCAACTCTCTCCTTCAGGTTGCCACCAATCAGCTCTTTATGCCATTGTTATCCAAGACCCGTCACCTCCTACTTACACGGGTATCAAAGTAGTTACATCCTCTATTCCAATAAAACCACCTCAGTTTGCCGTCATGAAAAGTGTAAACTATCTTCCAAATGTTCTTTCAAAAATGGAAGCAGAAGAAAAGGGTGCATATGCCGCCATTTGGCTGGACGAACAAGGGTTTGTTGCTGAAGGGCCTAACATGAATGTGGCTTTTGTTACACAAGAGAATGACCTTTTAATGCCTCGTTTTGACAAAATACTTAGTGGGTGTACAGCAAAGAGGGTTTTAGAACTTGTTGGAGATTTAGTAAAAGAAGGGAAAGTTAGAGGGGTAAAAGTGAGAGATGTAACTGTAGAAGAAGGGAAAAGATCAGAAGAAATGATGCTGATTGGTAGCGGAGTTCTTGTTCGACCAATTTTGCAATGGGATGATCAGGTCATAGGCAATGGTAAGAAATTTTCGCAACATCTTTTAATGCAGTTACACACAAACATTGCTTTCTCCTTAGTACAAAAGAGGTTTTCAGATTTACATTTTGGAATTGGTTATCTTATTATTTCGACTTCAAGTCACAATAATTAATCTTCTACTGTTTGGGTAACTTGAATTTATAATATTGAAATGTCACTAAATAGCAATTTACGTATTTTGATTTGGTAATTATACCTTTTTATTGTCCCATTTTGGTATTTATACTTTCCTTTGGTGTGCTAATTTGGTGATTTAGACACCAAGTTACTTAGAATGGGTCAAACAATGACGTGGCGAAGAAAATGGCCATATCAGCAAAAAATTAAAAGACTTTCATTCATTTTTGTCCGAATTTGGTATATATATCTTCATTATTATACTTTCATCTGGTACGCTACCTAGGTAATCAGTTTTAAACCAAACACCTCCTTAGACATGCATTTAAACCTCCTTTCGATAATTATTTTAGAGAATACCAGGATAGGTACATGTTGTTGCATCCTGGTAACTCAATGTTATGCAGCTTGAGTTACCTTCTTTGGTTTTGTAATAGAAGCAAGATAGATTCTTTGTAGGGGATTTGAAACTTGATTTATTTGTTTATATCTTTAATTTTTTGGCAGGCAAAGAAGGTGTGGTGACAGAGTCTCTCCGAAAGCTAATCTTGGAGGATATGAAAGGCGGGCCATCAACAGTACGCACTGTTGTTCCTTACTAGTTAAATTTCTTGACAAGAACATCACCATATGCTGCAATTGTAGAAAAGTAGATGTGTACAGCCAGCAAAAGCCAGTTGCAGAAACGTAAACATAAAGGCAGGTGTTCTTCTGAGTGGTGATGGAAATTTCCAGAGCTTCTTGTTTGTTTTCCTTCATTGTCATTTGAAGAAGTGTGAATGAAAAAAATATATATATATATATTATGTTTTTTTCCTAGTATGTTAGTTTTGGTGATGCAACACACAAATTTATGTTTTTACCATGGAACTCATATAGAAGACTACATCATTTGTTGCAAGGTTAATGTCTCTGACCATTAATTTTGGTCTGGTGTTTTTTATTGACCATTCCTATATTTCATTCTCGTTAAAAACTAGCCACATTAGAAGCTATTACTCGCTCAAGAGTCTGTTTTCTCGATGATTTGAAGGGTTGTTGATCTTGAGAGCAATTGCCAAGAATATTGATGCATACTCTTCATTCTTCCAAGTGGTTCAACATCTGCAACAGATTACTATCCATCTTCCAATTGTTTTCGGTGTATTTATTTTCCAATTGTTGAAGTCGTTGAGCCTTCAACCCAAAATAGTTCATATACCTCTTGTATATTTTTGGCCGCAACTGGCATAACAGGATTGCACATCAAAAGCTTTCCATTAACTAGTGACAAGATCTCTAAATAAAAACAGCATGATATGTAATTGTTTTAGACAACACATACACAAAAATTACATTAGTTTAAGTTTCCTGGATCTTATACAAAAAGTATATCATTTAAGTTCATTTAGACCGGAGGTAGTCGTGGTGAGGCCTCACTTTTTGAGGTCCTCCCTCACGCGCCACCCCACTAAAACACACCATCCGCACGCATGAGGTGAAGCAAAAAAGCCCGGAGAGGTGAGCCGGGTGGCTACTCGGTGCATGTGCAAAGTGGTGGCCCTGCCTTTGTAACGGATAGTTTTATTTAAAAAATAAAAATAAAAAATTTACACTATACTATTTTATTACCTATAAATATCCTTAAACTTCAACATTTTTAAAAACAACTTCTCATTTTATATACTCGCATACTCTTAATACCATTGTGTTTAAAAAATGTCTCACCAAAACACTCCCGGACCCTCAAAACGTCAACAACAAAACACTCACCGCAACACTCCCGAACACCAGATGAAACATTCCATATCGGAAATTCTCCACCGACAAACACAAAATTCAACTTTCGACCCAAGCATTTGTTTACGGAAACCAACCATACGAAAACCCACCATTCATAGCTCCACAACAAATAATATACTGTTAATACAAATAAACCGTAAAAACGTTTATTCATATTTAGCGATCTCGTTATGTTTTGTTGATAACAATCATAAAGTTATCATAAGTAAAATTATAAGAATACATGTTATTTTTGTAAAGTATATACATTTGGTCATTCACATAAATTGTTGTAATAATTCATTTGTTGTAATAGTTTATGTAATTGGATGGGTAATATCCAAGACCCATGACCCATACCCATGGAGCCAATTCATAACCCATGACCCATTGCATGACATCATGCATGAAATCATGTTGGGTATTATCCATGACCCATGACCCAAGACCCATGACCCATTGTCTAGATACATTGTATCTTATTGGGGTACCTGTGGCTCATACCCATAACCCATAACCCGGTTTGCAACCCAAAATCCGGACTGGTACAACCCAGTTTGCCGTAGCCCTCGGATTACACTGGACGGATCCCCCAAGTGAGGGATCCGCCGGAACCGGGCTACAGTAAGCTTTTTTGCATATAAATAGTGAGTCATTTCTTCATTGTTACTCACCCTTCTTCTTACAACTCTCTCATATATTATCTCACTCTTCTAATATCTGATCACTTGATCAATCTAGTAGCTCTTCTTTCTTTTGTTGTGATTCTCATATAGGTCCTTCTCAAAGGCGAGATCACGATACACTACAAGTCATCCAAGCAAAGGGTCCTTGATTGATTTGTTCTTCCACAAGATTTCTGTAGCAAGATCTTGTATTTCATATTTCACATAGTTGTTATGTAATAGGTGTGTTGGTTTGGTCCGCCGTGCTAAGGACTTGGTATTTAGCTTTGTACCGGAAAAAGTGTAAGTGACGTTGTGAGGCTTCTCCGCCGTTTTGAAGGAGCTTGTTGACATAGTGCTTGAACTCTCGAGTAGGGAACTCGGGGAGTGGAGTAAGGCAAGGAAGGTGTCTTTGTAGCTGAACCACTATAAATCACTTGTGTCACTACTCTCTATCCTTTACTTTACTTGCTTTCATTATTTACTTTACTTAGCGTTTTATACTTTCTATCCATCCGTACGAATTCCCATAAGATCGAATTTAAAGTTTTGAAACTTAAATTAAAATCGGCAAAACTATTCAACCCCCCCCCCTTCTAATTTTCCACAATTGGCATCAAGAGCAAGGTTTACAAAAGTTTTAAAGTAAATTGTATTTTAAAAACTTTTCGATCACAATGAGTTTGGAAAATTATAAAGAAGGGCAATCTATGTAACGACCTCCACTACTTGAAACTAATGGTTTTATTTATTGGAAAAATAGATTTGAAATTTATGTGAAATCAAAAGATATTGATCTTTGGTATATTATTGTTAAATGTGATTTTCAAGCTACTTCAAAAGATGATAAAACCGGCGACGAAGTAAACATCTCTCATGATCGTTTCACCGATGACCAAAAGAAAAAGCTTTCCAAAAATAGTGAGGCAAAAATGGTTTAATACAATGCCTTACCTAAAAAGGAATTTGAAAGAATTTCTATGCTTAAAATCTCTAAAGAAATTTGGAATTCTTTAATTGTAACACACCAAGGAAATCAACAAGTTAAAAATAACAAAATTGATTTATTTGTTCAACAATATGAACAATTTTCAATATCGGATGAGGATAGTATAGATAATTCTTTTGCTAACTTTAATACTATTATTACCTCTTTGCAAGCACTTGATGAGTCTTTTTCTAGTCGCAATCATGTCAGGAGATTTCTAAGGGCGCTTCCATCAAAGTGGAGACCGAAGGTGACGGCCATCGAAGAATCCAAAGACTTATCAATCCTCACTCTCGATGAACTCATAGGCAACCTAAAGGTCTATGAGCTCGTCCTCGCTAAAAACTCCGAAGCCTCAAAAGAAAAGAAAGAGAAGCACAAATCTACTGCCCTAAAAGCCAAGAAGATCTCAAGCGATGAAGAAACCTCATCTTCGGAAAGTGATGATGAAGAGTATGCAATGGCGGTACGGGATTTCAAGAAGTTCTTTCGGAGAAAAGGTAGATATGTCAAGCAACCATATGACGACAAGAAGGGGTTCCGAAAAGGCAAAGACGACAAGAAAGTAAAGGACGAACGCACATGTTTTAAATGTGGGGATCCTAATCACTTCATTAGTGAGTGTCCCAAATGTGACGAACAAAAGGCGTTCGTAAGTGGTTCATGGGGAATGAGTGAGGAGGAGAACGAAGAAATTTGTCTTATGGCAAAAGACTCAAACGAGGTATGTCCCGAATCTCTTTATTATAGTAGCTCATCATTAGATGATGAATCATTACATCGTGAATATGATAAACTTTGCAAAATTAGTCTAAAAGTAATTAACAAAAATAAGATTTTGAAAAACAAAAATGAACGTTTAGAAAAGGAAGTTCTTGAGCTAAAAGATAAATTAAAACGTTTAGAAAAGGGAAAGGAAATAGATAGTGAATGTGAGCTTTGTGTTCAACTTCTAACGTTAATTGATCATCTTGATTCCAAGATTGCTAGAATAAGTACTAACACTCTTGATAAAATACTTGATAGTGTTAAAACGAGAAATAATCAAAAGGGTTTAGGTGTTTAGGAACACATTGCGTCAACTAGCGAGATTAAAGAAATACAATTCGTTAAAGCAATTGAAAAACAAGATACTGTAGTCATGGATCCCACAGATCCCTTGAAAAGGGAACCGTCTAGTGTAAATCCAAGGATCCGTGGGTCTGTACCAGCAAACAGTAGAAATAATGCAACTACATCATCTAGAACCGACTTTGTTATTGTTAACAAGAAAAAACCAAACCCATGTTACTGTTAGAAATGTCAAAAACCCACCTCCACTAAAACAAAATCAAAGTTTTATGAAAAACAAAGGTCCATCGTTTTCTAAACCAAACACATTTGTAAGAAGACCAAATAATGTTTATCCGAGAAGTAACCATCATCAAATGGGATGGAATCCTAATGCACAAAATGGTTTTCCATTTCAAAACTTTACACCTTGGAATGCTTTCTTACCTTTTTCATATATGCCTCACTTGAATGAAAGGTATAACACCAATGGACCCATGAACAAATGGGGACCAAAATTTTGAGTTAATTATTTTCTTAGGTGTGCCTAAAGGTTGACTTAGATCCGGATGAATGGATCAAGGATAGCGGGTGCACGAGGTATATGACTGGTAACAAAGATTTGTTTTCCACATACGAATCCTTCAATGGAGAAAATGTGGTGTTTGGAAATAGCAAGAGCAAAATCATCTGTAAAGGTACAATCTCTCACAAATCCTTAACCATTAACGATGTTTGTCCCATAGAAAACCTAAACTTCAATCTACTAAGTATAGGAAAAATTTGTGATAAAAAGTGAAACGTACTTTTTAGTGAAACCGACAGTAAAATATTGAAAAATGGTATTACTATAGGTAGAGGCATTAGAAAACATGGAGTCTATGTCATTAAAATCGGAAATGAACCAAAAGACAAACTTTTTCTTACCTCTTATGGATGATACTTCGACCTTATGGCATCGAAGATTGGGTCACGCCAATATGCGACTTCTTCAATCGCAATCATCCGAAGAACTAATAGGAGACCTACCCAAATTAAAATACGAACATCATTTTTGTGATGCTTGTAACATAGGAAAGCAAGTCCATGCTAGTCATAAAGCTAAAAATATGGTTTGTACAACTAAGTGTCTAGAATTACTACATATGGATTTATTTGGTCCATCCGCTATTCAAAGTTACGGAGGTAACTTCTATACCTTGGTTATAGTGGATGATTACTCTAGGTATACATGGACTAAATTTTTAAAGAATAAAACTGAAACGTTCAATTATTTTGAAATATTAAGTAAGAAACTCCAAAAACAACTAGGAAGTCCTATTATGTCAATTAGAACGGATCATGGTAGGGAATTTGATAATGAAGTGCAATTTAGAGCTTTTTGTGATGCTAATGGTATTACTCACAATTTCTTGGCTCATCGCACTCCACAATCAAATGGGGTAGTTGAAAGAAAAAATAGAACCCTACAAGAAATGAGTCGTACCATAATTAATGAGCAATCAATTCCTCAAAAATTTTAGTGCAATGTCGTCGACACATCAACTTATATACTAAACCGAGTCCTAATTAGATCATTTTTAGGAAAAACTCCATACGAGTTACTGCGAGGCAAAAAGCCTACGTTAGAACACTTTAGAGTCTTTGGTAGTAAATATTTTTTACTTAATACTAAAGATTATCTAACTAAATTTTATCCTAAATCAACCGAAATTATCTTCTTAGGATACTCACCTAATAGTAAAGCATACGTAATACTAAATAAAGAAACCATGAAAGTTGAAGAATCCTTAAACGTAAAATTTGATGAAAGTCCACCTAAAGCTACCTACCTCTTGTCGGTGACGAGTTAATCGAAAGTGAAGCCATAGAAATCAAGAAAAATATAAATAAAGAAGATAAACCATTAAACAATGAAATCATCAATATTAAATAGTCTAAAGATAATCCCGTAGAAAAGGTTATAGGAAAGTTAAATGAAAGAACCTTGAGATCTCAAGTTCAAAACCAAAGTAGTTTATTTTGTTTTGTTTCAACCATAGAACCTAGAAACACTCAAGAAGCCATAAAAGATGAAAGTTGGGTAATGGCTATGCAAGAAGAGTTAAATCAATTTATTTCTAACAATGTTTGGACACTTGTCCCTCAACCTAAAAACCAAACCATAATCGGAACAAAATGGGCATATAAAAACAAGTTAGATGCAAACGGTGTCGTGTCTAGAAATAAAGCTAGACTTGTTGCCCAAGGATATAACCAACAAGAAGGCATAGACTTTGATGAGACCTATGCTCCCGTAGCTAAATTAAAGTTTATAAGAATACTTCTTGCTTATGCTTGTGCTCATGAGCTTAAGCTTTTTCAAATGGATGTTAAAAGTGCTTTTCTAAATGGTTTTATTAATGAAGAAGTTTATGTAGCTCAACCTCCGGGCTTTATCGATTTCGAAAAACCTAATCACGTGTAAAACTAAAGAAAGCTCTCTACGGTCTTAAACAAGCCCCAAAAGCTTGGTATGATAGACTCAAATCATTTTTAATCAAAAACGACTATACCATAGGGTTATTTGACAATACACTTTTCACAAAGAAAAAGGAATCACATATAATTATTGTTCAAATATACGTGGACGATATTATATTCGGATCGACTTGTCAAGACTTGTGTGATAATTTCTCAAAAATCATGCATGATGAGTTCGAAATGAGTATGATGGGAGAATTAATTTTCTTTCTTGGTCTACAAATCAAACAACTAGAAGATGGTATATTCTTTAATCAATCCAAATACATAAAAGAAATGCTTAAGAAATTCGGATTAGAAGAGTCTAAACCTACAAGAACACCAATGTCATCCGATACTAAACTTGCCAAAGATGAAGACGGTGAATCCATTGATAACACCAAATACCGTGGCATGATTGGTAGGTCTCTCTACCTTACGGCTAGTTGGTCGGATATCATGTTTAATGTATGTCTAAGTGCTAGGTTTCAAGAAGACCCTAAAACTTCACACCTAGAAGCCTTCAAAAGAATATTTAGATATATTAAGGGTACTACTCAATTGGGATTATGGTATCCTAAGGGGACGGGGGTAGAAACTATTGTATATGCGGATTCTGATCATGCAGGTGATTATGTTGACCGAAAATGTACAAGTGGTGTATGTACTTTTATGGGGTGTTGTTTAACATCTTGGTTCTCGAAGAAGCAAACGGCATTGGCCATATCAACAACCGAAGCTGAATATGTCTCCGTTGGCAAAGCATGCCAACAAGAACTATGGATGAAACAAGCGTTAGTTGACTACGATATCCATCTAAGTAGCATAGCCATTTTATGCGACAACAAAGATGCTATTGACTTAAGCAAAAATCCGGTGTTGCACTCTCGTACCAAGCATATAGAAATCCGTCATCATTTCTTAAGAGACAATGTTCAAAAGGGGAAAACTTCTATTGAGAAAGTTTCATCCGAAGACAACATAGCCGACGTCCTCACCAAACCGTTGAAGCGGGAACAATTCAACTTGCTTCGTCTTGGTCTTGGTCTCTTGGAACAATCGTCGTGAAATATTTTCATTCTACAAGGTACGTAAGCATTTGCCTTACCTTCTTTTCTGAGTCTAGGATCTCTATTTCACACACAACTCACAAACAATATGGGGATTTTCAAAACTCAAGATAAATTTTTTTCCATTCCTCTTTCTTTGCAAGAAAATTTTTCAAAATTCTTTCTAAAAGACACTACTCCCCGTATCATTTTTCTAAAATCATTCTCACGTCTAGGACAAATTTTTTCTTTCATTTTTAATACAAAGTAAAAACATTTTTCATTGCATCTCATGTCTTTTGATTGCTAAAGGGAATACATAACTAATATGTGTTTTCGGGTACATTCATTTAAGCAAAAATGAATTAAGGAGCACTCGCGTTATCTCACATAATTATTTATATATGCTTTTTCACTTCTTTGTTTATTTTTCTTCTTTTTAGGAGTCGAGATAACCGCAACTCCAAATGGTTTGCATATAGGCACACACTAGGCACTATTGTTTCTAAAAGGAAAAAATTTGAGCTACCTGAGAACACCAGTTCCACGGATCCCAGCTTTTACGCTGGACGGATCCCTAAAGGGTCGGATCCGTGGGAACCGTGCCACAGAAGCAAAATTTTTCTCTTATTTTTCTCACTTTGGCTAAAAACTTTCATATTTTCAACATTTTAGCTTTTTCACTAACGAGTATGTTACTTAATGCTTGTGTTCTCATGATCACAAGCCTTAAATTCATATCTAATCATTAGATTATAGTCCACATTTTGGTTTTAGCATTCATTGCAATGCATTATTTGCTCTATAAATAAGGTTCCAAAATTCTTGCATATCCATCACTCTCAACCTCACAAACAATTATTATCATGTCATCCAAAAGATCCTTAAACATTGATGAACCATCTAGTGAAAATAATGTTTCTCAAGAAATGCAAAACTTTATCCTACCACCTTCCGTAGTGCCATCACCAACCAAATCTAGGAGAACCGCACGGATTAATATCCGACCGTGTTGCTTAGCAAAACCCTTGTCAAAAAGCCCATCACCAACTACTAACTCTCCACCAAATGACTACATTGTAGCACCTCCATCATCTCCCACAAGCTCATCACCACATTCACCTAACGAGTCTCTACTTAACACTCAAATCACTCTAGCGGAACTCCTTAAGACTCCAAAAACAATTCCACTACCCGTGTCCACTCCACCACCCGCTCCACTTCAACCATCAAAAACGAATCAACTAGCTTCCAACTTAGACCCAAAAGAACTAGTCTTTTTAACACCCTCAACATCTCCAAACACACTCTACAAAGAGCTTGAAACATCACCACCTCTATCTCCCATTATCTTACAAGAACATCTAGGTTCTTATCTACCACCACTCATCAACATCATGGACTTTGATCCATACTTTCCAACATTTCCACCACATATTCCGCCCTCCACAAATCAAACCTACCAAAAAGCCATCCACCAACACTACCCTCACCATCTCCGTTGCGAACATTGTCAATCCACTAGGGAACTTGCAATGGAAATAAGGGACGAGATGCGATTCCTACTCAACCACATTATTGATCGCATCAACATTATCACTCACCAAAACTTCCATAATTAACCCATATGCAAGCATGGAAGGAATGATAATATTATTTTATCTATTTTTTTCTTTTGAGTCATTTTAACGAACAATCCTTGTTCTTAGTTTTAAATTTTGTATGTGGCATATATACCACTACACTTTGACATTTTATTACTTGGCTTTGTTTACGTACCTTGGCTCTCCATCTTGTTTCTCGTTCTATACAAGATTATATTACATGTTACTACTAACATTTTTTTTGTAGGTATTATATTTTCTCACTTGACGCCCAATTCTAGGAGGAGCTAATGCTTTGTGGATCATACTTATATTTTTCACACTTTATTTCTTCGTTAGGCTAACTTTTTGTTTCGACAAAAAGGGGGTGAAGAAGTAAAACTTACATATGCTTTCAAAACATACATCTAATCTTAAGTTTTACTCATCATAACATTATGTTTTGTCATAAACAAAAAGGGAGAGATTGTTAATACAAATAAACCGTAAAAACGTTTATTCATATTTAGCGATCTTGTTGTGTTTTGTTGATAACAAATATAAAGTTATCATAAGTAAAATTATAAGAATACATGTTATTTTTGTAAAGTATATACATTTGGTCATTCACATAAATTGTTGTAATAATTCATTTGTTGTAATAGTTTATGTAATAGGATGGGTAATATCCAAGACCCATGACCCATACCCATGGAGCCAATTCATAACTCATGACCCATTGCATGACATCATGCATGAAATCATGTTGGGTATTATTCATGACCTATGACCCATTATCTAGATACATTGTATCTTGTTGGGTACCCATGGCTCCTACCCATAACCCATAACCAGATTTGCAACCCAAAATCCAGACTGGTACAACCCAGTTTGTCGGATCCCTTGGATTGCACTGGACGGATCCCCCAACTGAGGGATCCGTCGGAACCGGGCTACAGTAAGCTTTTTTGCCTATAAATAGTGAGTCATTTCTTCATTGTTACTCACCCTTCTTCTTACAACTCTCTCATATATTATCTCACTCTTCTAATCTCTGTTCACTTGATCAATCTAGTAACTCTTCTTTCTTTTGTTGTGATTCTCATATAGGTCATTCTCAAAGGCGAGATCACGATACACTACAAGTCATCCAAGCAAATGGTCCTTGATTGATTTGTTCTTCTACAAGATTTCTGTAGCAAGATCTTGTATTTCATATTTCACATAGTTGTTGTGTAATAGTTGTGTTGATTTGGTCCGTCGTGCTAAGGACTCGGTATTTAGCTTTGTACCGAAAAAAGTGTAAGCGACGTTGTGAGGCTTGTCCGCCGTGTTGAAGGAGCTTGTTGACATAGTGCTTGAACTCTCGAGTGGGGAACTCGGGGAGTGGAGTAGGGAAAGGAAGGTGTCCTTATAGCCGAACCACTATAAATCACTTGTGTCACTACTCTATATCATTTACTTTACTTGCTTTCATTATTTACTTTACTTAGTGCTTTATACTTTTTTGTCGTTTTTTTACGTTTTTTCGTCTTTTTTTCTTATTTATTTTTATTTAATTATTTGAAATTTGCATGAGAAATCACATGTGATTAATCACATCTAATATATTCGAATATCTAAACATGTAATAAAATATGCATAACTTTTTCTAAAATATTTGTAAAAATTTTACCATTGTTTTCTTAGAAACTAGACATTTATACCTTTCCAAGCATATACAATACATTATATTTCGAATTATAGATTAGTGCAGTTAATTCGTCAAAGTTGGATAAAACAAATAAAATTACATGTGATTTTAACCACATCTCAATCAAATGTGATTTTTACCACATGTTATTATAGATGTTTCATAAATAAAAGGTTATAATCTATAATTCATATACAGTGTGTGTTTTTCATTGAAAAAAATGAAAAAAGTCTTTGATTTATAGAAAGAGATTTATATCAATTTTAGTATAGATGTTTATGTCCGAACTTTGATGTTAGTGTTAAATCAAATGTGATATGTCATGACTAGTATAAAATGTATTTTTCTTCATTGTAACAAGTTGTTCATTTTGATAATACAACCTTTGAGTATTCACTCTCACTTCTTCCGCGTTCATACAATACTAACTTTTAAGTTCAAAATTAAAATTAAAATATAAGAACAATACATGTACCCAATTATGAACCAAACAATGTTTATCGAATTGCCATAGTTATACTGAGTCCACTATACTATCTAATCAAATTTGTATCTATAAGGATTTTTTACAACAAACCAAACACAACCGATGACCTAATCAAATTTGTACTTATAAGGATTCTCTACAACAAACCAAACACAACCCACGACCTTGAGAAAAATCGAAATGATGTCTAACAGACGCCCCAAGGCAAGGTTTAATATAATTATAAAAGTAAAGTTTGAGTTTATTAAGTTAAAATTAGATTTAACTAAAGGAAGTTATAAGTTTAACTAATCTATATCTATACTTCTATACTATATTATAATGCATGTATATCTCAAACCTAATTCCAAGCCTAACTCCTAACCAAAAATTAAGATAAGAAACTTCAATCATGAGATGACATGTGTCACTTTTTACAAACTCCAAGCCTAACTCATAACTACTAAAAATTAAGATAAAGAGCTCCAATTATAAAGTGACATGTGTCACTTCTTAACTAAAAATTCATCTATATTTTCAAATTGAAATATTTTTTTATCTATTTTTTTTAAATCTAATTTCACCATATTTTCTAAAGTTTTGTGCTCTTTAATTCAACATCCATTTTGATATATTTTTTTATGAGTTTTTAGTTTTTATATTTTTAGTAGGTTTATTTTATTTTAGTTCAAAATTTTTCAACTTTAACCTTTATTTCAATCAATACAATCTTGATTCGTCAAAATCATATACTTTTGGGGGAGTGTTTGACGTGTAAGAGATTGCGAGAGTATTTCTATATGCGGGAATAATGATGTCACGGGAAAGCTACGGGTAACCCAAACAAACATATACAACTAACACATATACATTTGAAGTGTTGTGAAACGAATTCACTAAACGGGCAAGCAAATACATATGAACTATACTTATCGCCGCCGCTGTGCGTTTGAGATTATTAAATTAAAAAGTAGATTTAACTATGATAATTTACTAGACGAGTACCCACGCCAAGCGGCATCGTTTCCAAGCGGCAGATAATTAACGATATGCGATATTGTGGTAAGTGTTTCGTAACATGCGATAATTCAACTGATGCAAGAATTATTAACATGTATCAAAGAACATATAAAAATATTTATTGAAACTGAAAATAAAACATTACATCAATTATGAGATAACTAACAATGCATGTTACTCGACGTGTAAATTTTTTTAGTACACGACATTTGAGGTGTTGAATCCTCTTTGACAGAACTCTTTGATTGGCTTCACTTTGTAGTTATCATTCATCAAGGCATGAGATTTGATCCAATTAAAAAAACTTCAAACCTAAGAAACTTAACAAAATATATACACCGGTTGTATAATGTATTTTGACCAAATTATTTCAGGAAACTTTGTATAATATCTTTGAAATTAATGCGCCGGAACAATCAACGATTGAAGCACCAATCAATCACCATTATTATAGCAATATTTGGAAACAAATTTGTATTTAACGTATTTAATGCGCAAGAACAAGAACAAAAAAATGAACCCCGTGACTAAATAATAAATCGATACAATGTTTTGCGATTGTAAACATTCAAGTTATAACAATATCCCTGCAATATCAACTATACTATATATAAATGTCAAAACAATATTTTTAAAAATCATATGGTCATTGCACACATTTCAATATGTAATAAATGAGATCGCATATGGTACACACACTATGAACTAACATAAAAATAAAAAATAAGTTGTAATATGGTGCCTTATAAAACAGAATTTGTTGGTAAACTTTTAGAAATTATTAGTGTTACGCTTAAATAAATTAAAATCTTTTTTTTTGGGAAATTACATTAGTAAAAGTTGTCAAAATTTGTCATACATTTCTTTGAAATTTTAGGTGTGAATTGTTATGGTAGTTATTTCATTAAGGTCAAACTCTTTAAATTTTTATGTAGAAATTTTAGTTTGAAAGGAATTTCAGAAATTTAACATTACTCACTTTTAAGTTTCAAAAATATGGATACATGCTTTGTATGTATAATAATAAAAAGAAAATAAGTTGTATTGACTTTCCAACTTTAAATATGCCGAATCTGTTTCTATTTAATATCAGTTTGCATTTTTAATGGTAATTATATACATATAGTTAAATAATTGATAAGTTAATGGTAATTATATTACATATGATAATTATTTCCTCAACATTCAACAATGCATTAAAGATAATTGGTTCAACACTTAATATTGATTTTTAACTTTCAACTTTCAATTTTTTACTTTAGTACTTCAATGCCATTTGTAATTACTCTATATAATAAAGATAACCATAAAACAGTAGATTTAACCAAAACTATATTCATAAACTCCTTTCTTTAGATTTAACCAAAACTACGTTTAATTTACTTGTAAACTTTGCTTTGTTTTTTGTATTGCTTTACTTTAAGAGTCTTAGTCATTTAATGCTAGAAAAGACCTTTATATTTTATAATGCTGCCCTCAGTAATATACAACGATCGACTATGTCGATCAATTGTATGTCGATCCCCCTTCTGTGGCAACTCGATCGCACCAGCTGTAACACCCCCAAAAATGACTCAGCGGAAGCATACACGTATTGGGGTGCTACTAAATAGGTATCACAACATAAGCATAGAACAACGGATTTTTATAAATAAACTTTTATTCATTTCTTGAAAACAATGTTTACATTATAGAATAGTGCGGAAAATGGCCCATTATAAACGAGTGGTCCCAATACATAAATCAGAGTAATCTATGACCATGCCATGCCTTTGCCTTGCGCCTCCAAAGATAAGCTATCACTTCAAAACCGGAAGATACATGCTAAAAGGGGTCAGCTTACGCTGGTGAGTTCATAGGTTTAGTTAAAAAGGGATTTCAGTACACTGTTTCAAATTTGGTTCTTGATGATCATTACGTCTTGCATAATGTCATAAAGTTTATGGTTTCAATTCATAAAAGGATTTCATGAAAGAGATTTCATTAGTGGACCATAAGTAGGGTATATGTACATTAAAACGAATATAATGTCATATATTGAATCTATTACCCTAGCACTAAGTTCATGCAACCGAAGCTACGACAGTTCATGTATGCACAAGGAAGTCATACAAATAATGAGCCCATGGCGAGTGTTTATCCCAATACACTCGGTCCCGACATGCTATATGTTTCGCCTTGACCCAAGCGGGGTCAACCGAACAGAGGAGTCACCCTCAATAGATCTATTTATAACATTCAGCGCTTCCCAGCAGGAATTAACGGTTCATGAAGAGGGCAATTTGGGATCTGAGGACTTAGGCTAAGCTGCGTAATATTCTAGGTCAAACATTTTAGTATGTTCTATAAAACATCTATGTATGATGAAAACTTTAAACATGTGAAAGCATAGTATGCATGGAATGCACAAGTAAAATGATTTAAGAAAAATGAGCATTGTATCTTCCCCCAAAACAAGTATAAAGCAGTTAAAAGTAGGGGCTATGAAACTCACCTTGGCAATGTGCAATAGGAAGTCTAAAGGGAATTAAATCAAGGAGTGATTAGTGCACGGCTCCGACACGCAACCTAATTAAGTACGGCATATTTAGTCTTTATGCTTAAGACTCGATAAAGTTTAACTAACATTTTAAATGTTTTTGTTGTTGTTGTTGTTGTTGTTGTTGTTGTTGTTGTTGTTGTTGTTGTTGTTGTTGTTGTTGCTGCTGCTTGTGTGGTATCATTTAAGTTAAAAAAAAGTTTTCTAAATGTTTGTAAATATTGGCTCTTGGAAGTGCATATAGAAATTTGTGTAAAGTATAACGACGAAGAGTATTTGTTAGACAAGTATCCGAAATACAAATACGGAAAGTGACCTTGAATGATTATTAAGTGTCGTCGGAAAAATGTGGAAGAGTATATATATAGTTAATTGATTAAAAGATGGTTAATGGAAAAACAATTATTTTCATCCTTTAGTTGGATCAATAATTCAAGTGTACATATTCTTGATGAAAATCGGGCATGACCCGTTCGTATATAGTCGTCTTCTCAAACATACCAAAAGTCGCAAATTCCCTCTTAAAAACAATGTAACCAAATTTATACCACTTATACAAGTTTCAATTAGTTAAAATATGTCAAACAAGCTTAGTTAAGCTACAATAAGCAATAGTCTTTAAAATAAGTAAAACTTATATATTTGCATTAGGTTAGGTTTAATAAGTCCAAAATAAGTCAAAAGGCCGCATGTTAAACTTTTTACATAATTCATATCAACTAGGCAAAAGTGACCACGGATTAGACTTTTTGTATAATTTATAACAAAATAGGCCAAAGAGGCCGTGGATTAAAGTTTTTGTATAATTTATATTAAAATAGGCCAAAGAAGCCGCGGATTGGATTTTTATTTCAAAATAAGTCTAAAAGATAAATCCGAATGAAAAAGTAACTTCAAATAAATTGTACATAAGCCGGAAATAAGTAGAAGCCAAAATAAGTAAACCTGTTAGGATCCAAATAATATTGTGTTGATGATTCGGGTGGTCTTGGATGATCAAAATACATGTTTGCCATAGTTAGAGAGTTAGTAGAGAGAGAGAGGGTGTTCTTGCTAGAGGTTTACACAAAGTATGAAATATTAGATTGAATGAGAAGCACCACCCCTTCCATGGATGGAAGGGGTATTTATAGTTACAAGAAATACGACCTCCTATCGGCCTGTGGATCAGGTATACAGTGGGTAAAGACCCGTCCTTCCTCCACGGTGTTGCACTAAGCTATACTACGCTACAAACTAATAAATAAACTACTAAATAACGTGACTAACGACAAGTCTACGAGCTAAATTAAGCTAGATAACATTTGGGGTGACCGACTCTTCACTATGGAATTTTCTAATTCCTAACAATCTCCCCCTAAGGGAGGTCACCCCATGTTTTACATTTTGCATCCTAGCATTCTATCTTTGTCTTTGTTCTTGAGCTCGTAGACTTGAATTCTTCACTTCCACAATCTTTGTGCTTTTGTAGCGATTCTTCAAAGTCCGCATTGATTTGTACTTTTAGTGGAGGCCTTTAACTGATCCACATCTTTGATGATCTTCGAGCTTTATTTGAGATCATCAGCCACAGTAAATCTCTGGATCACCCTTTATTGTGTTGCCATCATGTGAAGTTGTGACTTTTGGACCGACATGCTCACACTTTTGAATCATGACGTCTTTCCATCAGAGTAGCAGAAGCTTTACTGGCTCATGATATTTGCCGCAGTGTAGCAGGAACATAGTATAAAAATATCAGAGCCAGGTTATGTAGATATGCACGAGTCATGATTTCTTCAATTCAGTGTGGATGCTGTGAGCATGCGGCTTTGGATTGACCGCTCAATTCGATCACTGCAACCGTCCAAGTATACCTGCAAACAACAGTTAGCAATAAAACACACGAAAGTGTCTTTGATCACTTTCGCTGAATTGAGGTACACGGCCCACGGTTCCCGTTGATCGTACAAGTACTGCCTGTGATCAGGTATGATTCCTAAGAATCTCCTTGACAGGGTTTCGCAGCTGTTCTAGCCGTTCTCAAACCGAACGTCTCAAAGAAGACAACACGGAGTGAGTGAACTAGCGAATTGAGATTCACTGATTGATGAAAATGATTTGGAAAACAATCGCGTATTGCTTGAAGAAAGAGTTTTGCAATACGACGAAGGTTTTATGAGAAAGATCAATTTTCAATCAAAATACTTTTTGTATTAGAGAATGAGTACACATTCGACGTGCTAGCGAAAAGAAGAGATTCTCACATCGAACGGTTTTTCTAAAAGTATTTTTCAATCAGAGATACTTTTTGTGTTTGAAAATGAATACACATTCAACGTGCTAGAGAAAAGAAGATTTGCACATCGAACAGTTTTTCCAAAAGTACTTCGTCAATTCCATTCTTGGACCAAGGTTGATTCAAGAATGAATCGCCCCATTGTTTCAATCCAGTTGTCACAAGCTTGATCTTTTGCAAGATTTCACATGTCACCCACCAAGAGCTTGTTTGATGTTGGCTCTAGAAGGATTTCCATCTTCATTGTGAATATTTTTACATATCACTCGGATGTTCTGGCAATACCACAAGGATAATGCGTAGGACTCTTAATATATACTTACTTTCCACATTGTGTGAAAAAGCAAGTCTTCAAGAATTTAGTGTCCTAACGAGATATTGTGGATGATCTCTTGGCTCTAGACTCAATCGTGCACATTTGGTTCCTATGTCGGAGACTAGGGAGAGGGTCTCCTTCTTCAATATCAACAATCTCTAAGAGAAAGTCGATAGATTATGTTGGTTCCCCGTGAGAATGAAACAAGCCCTTTTAAGAGGAACTTGAGTGGCTTGGGAAGTTTAGTGCAGTGCGTCACTGGGTCCATGACGTCTTGTCTTCAATACCGGCGTTACCTTGGTAACCACCAGTAGCATATGCATTGAACCCGGTTTCTGCCCTAAGGTTGAATTATTGAAGGGCTATTTATTTTCACCCTTTTCATATTCATTTCTTTTTCATTCTTCAACCCCTTCAGTGCTTACCGAGACTTCATAACTAGAACCTTGTTGGGTTTATTCCAGTACTAGCTCTGTCTCAGTCCGCACTCTTCCCATTTCTCATTTTTCTCCTTTTTTCATCATACCTAAGGACTTTTACACTAACTAGTGAATTGTCCCTGGGTAGATCCCTCCGGCTCTGGCGGATCGTGGGAACGAATACCTAACCAAACCATCCTTATAACACCATGCATAAAGTAAAATGGTCGGTCTTTTGGTACAGTTCAATCTTCCTTGAAACCAATTGAAAAATCATTTGGAAAAACAATCAAGGTACTTGTGATACGAGATCAAAGAATTTTGTACCTTAATAGTTTTGATCATTTAGAAAACCTCCCCCTCAACATGTGCGTCTGATTTAGAAATTGTTTAGCACAAGGAGGCAAGAGGACTTTGAAATATTTTCTTTGATCACAATTTTCATAGAAAAAAGCCATTTGATTTTCTTGGTAAAATTCTCCCCCTCAATATGTGCATAGGATAAGAGAAATCATTTTAACACATAGAGGCAAGAGTTCTTTTGAAGCACATCCACGATCACAAAATCCATTAAGAAAACCATTTGATAACTCAATCAAGGTACTTTATAAATTTCTTTAAAAAGCTTTTGTACCTCGATAGTTATGCTCCCCCTCAATATGTGCTTCTAGATTCGAAAGCGTTTAGCACATATGAGAGAGCAGCCTGCATAATTAAATCAAAACGATCACCTTTCATCAAATTTCATAATTAAATCACAAATTCTCCCCTGATCAAAAATATCAAACCCTTAGAGATTTTGGATCCCAAGTGATTTAATAAGGTTTAGAAAACATGGGAGAATATGTAGCCAGGTTTAAATACTCATCTTGTTTTAGGATAAATCCTCCTCCTCAACGTGTGCATTGTGTATTTGAAATCGTTTGGCACATGGAGGCAGGAGTGCCTTTGAAGGACTAAAACCAATTCCATTTAAAACAGATTTGAGATTTAAATCACGATCTCTACCCCGATCAGAAATTTCAAACCATTTGAGATTTGTGATCCCAAAAGATTTAAATCATTTAGAAGATTTTGGGGAAAGACGTGGCAAGATTTGATTTTGAAAAATGACAGGTAAGGACCATTTTAAGACATTTAAAGATTGTTAGTGTCAGGTATGATTGTTTTAAGAGATCTTTTAGTAAAATAAAAGAATTTCACAATCAAAGAAGAACAGAAAAAATTTCATTTTGAAAGACCTTGATTCTAAAGAAAAATCATACCATGACATAACATTAAATCTTTAGATCACCACTTTATTTCGTACAAATTGGAACTTTTGAGAAGAAATATCGTTTGAAAATATTATATTTTAAATCACTCTCCCCCTCAATCCATGACAGAAGTCAATAATTGAGTGACTTAGGTTCTGATAAAAAGAAGTCCGGTGATTTTCAAAAATTAGTCCAATATATTTTCAAAACAATATTTTCCATTTTCAAAAACAATTTAATCAACTTATTCAAAATTGTTTAAAAATGGTATCCTGCACAAAGATACGTTAGGTGGTTGAGAAGCTTCTGTTGTTGTTGCTGTAGGGCTTGGAAGAAAAACCGTCTGCTGATGCAGTGAGACTTCTTCATACGTTGCATTTTGAATGCCAACTGAGGTCAAATTAAGCTTCGTTTCTTCAATCACTTAGAAGAAAACCATCTGCTGATGCAGTGAGACCTCTTACGTTGCATATATGCCAACTCTCCACAGAAGTCCAATAAAGCTCCGTTTCTTCATTTGTCAACCCAAGATATAGTTACCCTTTCCTTTCGGCATCCAATCATCTTCAATTGTGGGATCCGGATCGGGAACATTCTTTTATACCAATATACCTGCATACGTTAGTGAACACACATACAAATATATGGTGGTCGACATCACCCAAACAACAATCGACTAATAAAAGTCAATGCAACATATCAATCAGATCATATAAATGTATGAGAATAATGTGTTCATCAAACTCTAATCATCTAATCCTAGCAATCATATCCTAGGCACCTAGTCCTTCAACATAGGTTAACATCATTTTTAATTAAGCATATTAGGATGATTAAGAAAGCCCGTTAGATGATGTAGATTTGAAAACATTATCCCCCTCAATCCATGACTCATTTTATGAAAAGTTTAAAAGCGCTGAAGTCATAGATGAGTTTTTGAAATTTTATGAAAACTTGATTCTGATTGATTTATAAGCAACTCATTTACCACCATTTTTGAAAACAACAAATATTTTTCTGAAGAATTTTAGACGGAAAAACATTTGTGTAGGAACAGCAGTCCTTCGACATACTTTCCTCAAATTGTTTTAGGATAAGTGCACGAAATATTTAAAAAATTGTTTAGCGCAACACTTTCCTTCCTTTAAAGAGCGGGTCGCTATCTAAAATAATAGCAAACCGTAGTTTTAAGCACGGGTTACAGTCTGAAATAACTGCAAGCCATTTTTTGAAGCGCGGGTTACTGATCGAAATAACTGTAAGCTATATTTTGAGACATGTTTTGAAAAGAATATTTACACCTCCTGCTCGAACTTCATCTATGGTCCCGTGCCATTATTGAATGACATTTCTAAGACCGTAGATGTTATCGATACCAGAAGACATGTCATGTGAAAACATATTTTTGGTATTTTTGAAATTTTCTGATTTTTATGGGTTTTTGAAGGTTTTATATTTTTCTATTTTCTTTTTGTTGGTTTTCTATTTTTGTATTTTGTTTTTCTGATAAATATTTACAAAGATAGAGTAGATGATATAATTTAAGAGGATGATGATACGAGTACCGAGATAAGGATATCGAGCAGCACATCGTAGAAGATAGAATTCGTCATCTCTTAAATTTCCACCACCAAAGCTTCCGAGGCTCCAGAATAGAAGATAGAACATGAGCCTTTGAGAAAAAGAGACTTTGGCAGCTTCCCCCCAAACCAAAAATCCTTATGTTGAGAAGATTCAAAGCTTTCTTTTCAAGCTTCTATTAGCCAGGTGCACAAAGAAGCACACCATTATCATCGATCTTGCTGCTCCTTTGAAGAATAATCACCGTAATTCTTCGTTCGAGGTTATATCATCCAAAAGAACAGCCACGTATCATCCCACAAATAAATAACTCTTCTCAAATTTCATTCCATGAAGTCGAAGCAATCCATTCCAAAAGGTGTCAAGAGACCACTTCCCCCACGTAGTTTGAATTGATGCAGTCAGTCTCTTAGACTAGAGCTCACGAACCCGAATACACATACCTGAAGACAAAGAAACTTATACCATCAAAGTAGCAGATTAAGTCCAATAGCCAAAGAATAACCCGATGTATACTTTTCTCTCCCCTAAAGAAAGTGTATGAAGCTCAAGAACCCGAAGTACCCGAATGCCCAAAAAGAGAATAACTGATAACATTGAAGAAGCAGGCCGAATCACCGATTATCTCTGCGGATGACAATCTCTGCGGATGTCCACTCCGGAATAAGTGATTAATCCCTCAAGTGAGACAAATGGCGTCCCCAATGTACACAATCTCTCCTCCGATGAATGCGATAGCCTCATCACACACTTGTGTACCTCTTTTATCATCAGAAACTAACTCTTCCATCTCTTCCCCAACATAGTTGGAATAAAAACACAACGCCATGAGTCAAACATTAAGTTTCTCTGCGGTAATGACATTAGTCTTCCCGGGATATCTTCAATCACTTAGAAGTATTAAGCTCGTCAAGATTACTCGCGTATAGATGTGTGTCTCCTTCCCCTTGCTGGTTTTGATACTTCAGAATCAGCAACTCTATGTAAGCCCGTATACATGAAATCTTTTGAGAAGAACACTGGTAATCTTGTGGGAATCAACATGCTGAAGTAGAATGTGAGCAAGTATAATTGGGGATTAAATCATACATTTCACCCTCCCCCAATTAGTGCTCTCCTCTAAACCGACAATCTGTTTGATAGATGCCCAGATTAAGAAGAAGTCTTTGGATAATCAAATGCAACTCGTCTTTAGTCTTCTAACATATAGCAGAAAATGTAGAACAGACTGTAGACTCGACCTTCTTCAAGATTGTCCAGTTAGGGATTAGATAGTTAACATCTTCGACTCACCAAAACACAAGAACATCACCAAAAAGCATCCCAATTAACTTACATCTTGCAAATCCCCTTAATTAAGATCCCTCCCAATCAAACAAGAACAGAAAGATGTTCATCAAGGAAATCAAAGAATCACCCGCAAATAACACACGAAATGGTAACACCAAGCAAACAATCACATCAAACAAGAACGAAGGTTGTTCGAATCATCATGTTGATGTGCACGTGAAGCATTAATCCGGAAGCACTTTGTCAATAAACTCATATCAGCTTGTGAAGATGTCAACTAACGGCTCTTAGAAGAAACGCCATGTAAAGATGACCCGATAAGAAGAAGCTCGGTTCTTACATGAGTTTAGAGCCGTTTGACCATTTATTCTCAGATATCGATCAACCATGCATAATTATCATACTTCTTCTCCCCTTCAAGAATTGCATACGGAGATGCCATTCTTGATTAAGCAAGTGATTATCTTCAACAATGTAGTCTATTCTCACTTCTCCCCCGCAAAATTAGCATAGGATGTCGCCATCGTCATTATAGTTGAGCAAGTGGAATAAGAAAACAATCAACAGTAGCCCGGTTCACTTGATAATAGAAAGCACATGGAAAAAGTATGAAGCATGTTGATGAGAATGGTCATAATGAGAATATTTCTCTTCTTCTGAAGAATATGCGCACTGAAGCGTACACATTTCTTTTCTTTAGAGAACGAGGCATGAACTGTTGTGTTCATACGTCATAAGAAGATTTCTCTTCTTTCAAAGATAATGCGCACTGAAACGTACACATTTCTTTTCTTTAGAGAACGAGGCATGAACGGATGTGTTCATACGTCATTATGTTGAAGTACGAGGCCTGAACTGATGTGAACAGACGTCATAAATCTCTCTCTTTTCATCTACTCTTGGCAAATTTGTAATCACCCCATTATCATTCAGTAGGCTCTTTGTTGTGACAGCTGATGGAGAAAACCCGATATAATGAATTTGACCCTGAAGTAAACTACCCGGAACTCGTGACTTAAACTTGTACATATGTAACAAAGAGCGGTGCCGAGACTTCATCCTCCATTGAATCTCTAAGTACTCTATACTCTTCATCCAACCAACCATCAAGTAATAGACGTACATCACCTCTTGAGAATCCACAATTCAATGTGACACTGAGCACTACAACGTAACTCCTTAAAGTGATAGTTATTTTGTGGTGGTATGAGCCCAATTCCCCCAAGTGGTAAAAGAAAAGGTAAAAGACACCCAACAATAACTAGATTTCCAAGTCTTCATTTTTGATAATAAGCTCGAACAAGTATCATGAAGAATCTTCATCCATCCATCCCCGATACCTTCAGATACTAAGTACACTCGCCCGTGATATTTCACTTCAACCTCAAATAAATAATATTGAATTAACGCCGTTGTCACATCTTGTTAAAAGCTCAAATCTAGCCTCCTTTGACGTTTTAAGTGAACTCTGATAATGGTTTCATCCCGACCATGGTTTAATGAGCATAACCCCGTAAAACTTTGAAGTAACCAAACCGCCATGACGAATATCCAAACACACTTCCAATTCATGAAGAACACCCTTTTATCCCTTCTTCGCGAAACCGTAGCACCAAAGCATCGAAAGGATCCCGACCTACAATTTCCTTTCTCCAGGATGGTTCCATCATCACGGGATTTTACAATTCTATGGTTTAAACCGAGAAATAGTTTCTTTCGCGGGATTTTACAAAACCAAGAATAAACCGTAAGATAGATCCGGAAATGCTCATTACTTTAACCAGGATGTTTTCATTGTCACGGGATTTTACAAGTCTATGATTTAAACCGAGAAATAGGTTCTTTCGCGGGATTTTACAAAATCAAGACAAAACTGTAAACAATGTCAGCTTGAATGCGTTATACCGACTTTGGTTTCAGTGAATATCTGTTTTAGGGGAACGTGCAGCGGTTCATTATCCAACATCATCAACCATCCAATCAACACTTTGGTAAACACATCCTTCACGCATTCTGTCGGCTATTGTAGTGACCACGTGGAGAAGTAAACTCGATATACCAAACTTGATCATGAAGTAGAATTCCCCATATTCGTTACTTATACTTGTACTAATCCTTGTGAAGAAGAAACGGTGTACCCAATGTACAAAACCTCTTGACATTCTCAACTGAGTGAGACACCGAAGTGATAGCTACGTTGTGGGTTAAGCGAGAAAGAGTCACAAACGTAACTAAATAGCCAAGTCTTTATCACCTTCTATAAATGCCCAAACAAGTCATCTTCACGGAAGGGTAGAAAGAAAGAAGACGAAATAAGTAAACGTGCCCGGAAAAACTTCACTTCAAATCCAAATAAGAAATACCAAATACAATCAACCCCGTAGTCAGCCAAGTTTCAATAACATTTTAAGCAGTGACAAAATATTATCCGTGTAAATGTATAACCCAAGTGATCTCATATCACAACAGATCTCAACATCGAATCTCATAAAGTCCATTGTCCTTCCAAATAAACTATTTGAACTGTCACTTTAATTCCATATCAATAATGCCGGACAAGAACCTTGAACATAATTAAAGATCAAAAAATAGCTCAAGTCGTGACTTTGTATCCTCCGTGAAATTTTTATCATGACCAAAAATACCACACTTTACCAAACAAGTGTATCAAAAAAATAAATTTTTTGGACAAGATCATTTGATAATTTAAACTCGTAAATTCAGTCCATGTAATATTATCCTAACCATCAGCCCACCTGTCCAATTGAACCCCACGATCCAATAAATCTGACCCAAAGAAACACACGGGCCCAATTGAAATACAACCCGATCCATTGATATCACCAAACCGGATATAAATCCAGTCATACCCTAATTTTTAGGTCATATTAACCCTAAACTCACAAATAATACGCCTACCCCTTATCTTCAGTAAACTCATCCGAACATCACTTCATCCATATAATCCGCTCCTCATTATTCTCCTAATCTCCCATCAGACTCAAATCATCAAACAAAATCAGCCTCCATTTCTCAATCCTTTAATATCAAGCGTAACGTGATGTGCTCTTAGAAGTCACGACCTCGCCACAGGGTTGGCTCGAGGCATCATCATGGCCACAGAGATGGCTTCGAGAGAGAAGAGGGCAAGAGATCTTGCAAGACTATTCTCGGTAGGTAATCGAACATGATTATACCCTCTTATATTGATTTGGTCTATAACGAACGAATTAAAGAAACGAGTATAACCATATTGTTATGACTCATTTCTTTGATATTCGAATATTATCAATATGTTGAGATCAGTGATGATGATGGTTCGAAAGAGTCTTAACCAGATTAAGACCGAATCAAATCTGAGATTATACTTTTTAGTTCGATAGAGTCTTGATATTTGATAAGTCTCAAAATGAATTCGAAGGGAGAATGATAACATCCTTGTTATTGTTTTACCTTTAACAGGTTCGAATAAACAAAGAAGATTACCTTACAATTTAAGATCTATGATGATGTACATGAATCGTGTTATGGACTCTTGAAAGTCTTGTTGTTACTTTTGATAACCACGAGTCATGAAAACTGAGATCCCTTTATCATAATACCGTAATTAGTTTATGTTAAACACGAATGAAAAATGGGTTTAGAATATCATTAGTGATGAATCAGATGTAGAGTTTATTGAATGAGTATGGTGTTGTTGTATCATGTGATGTTTGGTTTAGACAAGGACTGATGATGGGTTTCTTGAACCTGAGGTCGAGTTGTGTTTTACATGTGGTCTTGGTCATCTCATCACATAAGTCGCTAGACTCAATAGTCAAAGCGGATTAGTCAAGTCGCTAGCGATATGTCAAAACAAGTCGCTATTCTTTCAAAACACAAGTCGCTAGGGTCATGAGTCAATTCGCTAACTTCTTCATCATTCAAGTCGCTAACTTATCAATATAAGTCGCTAGGTCATTTTCAGTATCAAGTCGCCACTTAGTTTTATACATAACTCGCTATTGACTTTCAAGAAAGTCAACGATTAACCAACTCGCTACAGAGAACCAGTGAATCTGGACAAACATGTGGCCAAGTCGCTAATATGAAATTCCGGCGAGTTTTCCGACCATATTCCGTTCATCTTCATTTTTACCCGAAAACTTAGAAAACGCATCGTTTTGACCCTTTTGACCACAATAATAAGACCTGATGACCCACTAATATATTACAATGATATAACATGGTACAAAAAGCAGTCTCAACAGAACAGTAACAGTTTGGACAAAAACATTTGACCATATTGACACAAATGTGACACAAACATGATAAACCAGACATAAACATGTTTAAAAAAACTGTTAAAACCACGACCAAAAGATGATAAAAGAACATATTTTTAGAGCAATAATTCGAGCCACATTAATCAATAGAACACAATAACCATGGAGAAAAACCACACAAATCAAAGAAACACAACAACCTGGCTCTGATACCAATTGTTAGGATCCAAATAATATTGTGTTGATGATTCGGGTGGTCTTGGATGATCAAAATACATGTTTGCCATAGTTAGAGAGTTAGTAGAGAGAGAGGGTGTTCTTGCTAGAGGTTTACACAAAGTATGAAATATTAGATTGAATGAGAAGCACCACCCCTTCCATGGATGGAAGGGGTATTTATAGTTACAAGAAATACGACCTCCTATCGGCCTGTGGATCAGGTATACAGTGGGTAAAGACCCGTCCTTCCTCCACGGTGTTGCACTAAGCTATACTACGCTACAAACTAATAAATAAACTACTAAATAACGTGACTAACGACAAGTCTACGAGATAAATTAAGCTAGATAACATTTGGGGTGACCGACTCTTCACTATGGAATTTTCTAATTCCTAACAAAACCAAACACCCCGATTGACGCCTCGGACCAACACATGTGACATAAACATTTTACATAAACCCGATCCAAACAATAACTAGCAAGCTGAAAATATTATTAAATAAGTAACCGAGTTTTACGAAATTAACACTTGATTGGTTTGACAAAATAAGCAAAAATCAAACACGCTTACTGTTGGGTTGAGCCCAAACAGTGGCTTGACAACCACAAACCCAAACACAAACCATTCCAAATCCATATTTAGTCCCAATAGTTTGAAGTTAAACAAGTTGTTGGTAATATTCGAAATTTTAATTTGGTAGTCACTAAGCAGAAAATGATACATTCCCAACTGTTGGATCGAATGGTCACAGTGGGACGAACGGGGTGTAATTCCCAAAACATTTCAAATAGGGTATTAAGTAAGCGAAACAAGTCATTAAGCTAGATAAGCGAACAAATAAGCTCGAAGTAAATAAACATTTTTCCACAATTGAGCCAATCTTAATGTTTTTCTTAGCTTTACAATACCTTATATTTATTTTAGACCAAAAGTTGTATGATAAGTTTACAAACACTAAATATATGTCGACATCTTTAAGAAACAAGCTTTAGCTTATTTCATTGTGCTTATTAGTGTTTAGCCCTATATACCACACAAACCTCAAACACAATTTATTCCTTTATAATATGGTTGGTTTTTCTAACGTTATTTTCTCATTTGCTTATTAATGTTTCATATTGTCTTTTATGCCACACAATATCAACCAAAAATCTTTAACCAAAACAGATTTCAACTTTACAAATTTTATGTTTCCCTTTTTCTTGGTCTTTTACAGCTCGTAGCCAACAACAACAACATTTTTATATTTACCAAATTTTACTACCAATATTGCATTATTATTACTTCATTCAATAATTAATAGAAATCGAGACCAACAGTAACTGAAAATTTCGAATTACAATTTAATGTACTTACAACCCAAAAACAATAATAAGGAGTGTGTTCTTACAAGAAACCCATTTGGTGGGTCGAAGGGTAGAAGGACCGAAAACCACCAACTCAATTGGAGGGGACACGAGATGAATTGGAACAATCAACCACTTGGGAACTCTTCTTTATGCATCCAAGCACAAAACCCCTCTATCAATTTCCAAAAGCCCTTTGTTTTGATATGAACCCTAATTTTTGGTAAGGTTGATGATGAAACTGAGTTTGGGCGTTTGCATCTCTACTAGAGATAAAGGAAGTATTTTGGGAAGAGCTTGTCCATCTTTCTTTTCTTGTGACTTGGTTTGAAGCCAAAACTAGTTAACTTCCAAAAACTTAGGAAATCTTGGGCTTGGCTCAAGGTAGATTGATGTGAAGATATGATTCTCTTGGGTGATTTTATCTTGATTCTTCTTGGTTTATTTGATTCATAGCCGGCGCATCAAAGAGAGGATTTGGAGAGACCAAAAACTTACATGGTTTTGGGTAAGAAAGAGAAGGATATGATGAGATAACATGTTGGGTTTTCCCTCTTTGGAAGATTCGACCTAGATGATGTGTAGGTCTAGAGGTAGAGGAAGAAGATTGGTATCTTTTGTTTTTCCTTGTTTTGGTGACTTGGTTTTTGTCGTGTGTGGGTAGAGAGACAAAGAGATGATATCTCAAAGTTTATTTAATGTTTTCATTTATCTCAAATATGTAAGTATATATGTATTATTCCTATTGTATACATTGTGAAAATGTATGTATAGGTATTATACTTATGATTTATTTGTGTACATGTATGTACTTGTGTTACACTTACATATTAATTGTGTTTGAGTCTTATAGAGGTTTTTGTTTAAGTGCAAGTGTATTAATTAGTTTGTGTCCCACGATATTAAATTGTGACCGACGTATCATTGGTTGATAACTTTTATAACGTAGTATGTTATTGGTACGAGTCTGAAATATTTTTATCTTTCGTAATATTCCATATCACAGACATTTGTCATTTATTTTATCAAGTCTTTATCATAGTGTCGGTACGCGTGCGGTGCCGTGACTTTCTAAATTCACGAGATAACTTCTCGTTTTCTTTCGTAAATTATCCTTAATGATAAAATAAGTATATTTCACTTGTCTCAGTATTTATTTTTAGTTTTGTTTGCTACTGCGCTGTAGTGTGCGAAATAACTGATGGATTAAGCTTATGTATGCTTAAATTTTAACTCGGACAGTAATAAATTTCACAGATACTTTGTGGGCAAGTATTGTAAGTGCGGTGTCTTATTTCTAAAGGAACGAAATGACCTCTCGTTTTAAATTTTAGATATTGGCATTTTGTCGGAAAATAATTGATTTGAATTTTCTGACGCGATAAATATTATTAAAATAATCCGATATTTTACGGGTTGTTATAGTTTACCCACCTTAAAGGAGATCCGTCCCGGATCTCAGTTTACGTTACCCGATAGGGTGTCGGGAACGAGGTGATGGTATTTGAAACAAGTTTGGATTTTCCCTAGGTTGTTCTTATGGTTTCCCCTTTGGGTATGGGTACTTAGGTGTTATGCCAGTAGCACATCCTCTATCCGAGGTGCCATGATTTTCTGGGATAGGTTCATTGGGTGAAGGTTCAAAGTTTTGATGTTACGAGGTTTCACTATTTTGTTAGTGTGAGTTCCTTTAACTCATGGTTTTATCAAAATGTACCCATTTCTGGTGTTTCATGATTCTACAGTATATAGGTTGATTCTTAAGGTTCGCTATGGGTTTGTGTGTTTTCTTCTTTAATGGGTGAAGAAACATTTGTTTTCGAATTTCTCTAAATGTTTGTACAAGTTTGACTAGACTAGATTTCAAAATCGATAAGATGTAAAAATGACACCTTTTTAAAAGGTTGTAAAACCGGTTCTTTATTATGGTGTTATAAGAAGGTTGTGCGAAACTTTTAGTGTATGAGTATTTTGTCTCATTTTACGAGGGATTTGGAAGGTATTATTGTTGGATTTTAAAGAGAAATCCTCAAATTTGGGAATTAAATTGTAGCAAGAATGTGTATCAAGATATCACATTTACTCATGGCTACGAGTAAGGTTTAGTTGTCTAAGTTGGGTACGGTTGGAGGTTTAATAGTTGATGAACCTCATGGTTACCTAGGGTTTTAGGCAGAGGTGTAGAATACATCCTAAGGTCAGGCTTAGCTATCAAGGAGGACATTGATCATTTTTGTTTATGGGGTATTAACTTAAAACACATTTTGAGGAAATAAGTAACCAATAGAGTGGTTCTAGAATAACTTTCAAAGTATTAAGGAACACTTTATTTTGGTAAGGTATGGGTAGAATTGTAGTTTATTTTATGGTAAAATGGTAATGTGGTAATTTGGTTTGTAGAATGATTCATGAAGTGATTCATGAAGTATTTTGATTATAATAGTTTGAGGGATAATCGGAAATAGTTTGTATGACAACTCTTTTGTTCGTAGGAGGGTGACAAGGTAGGAACGGTTATTCTTAAAAGATATGTGGAGCTTCTAGGTTTTTAAATTCTCAAGGTAAGGCGTAAAGTTTTCAAGTTTCAGTGGGATTATAGGTCCTCTATCGTGCTCTTCTAGATCTTGCCAAAGGTTTATTGTATTTTCTCATAGGTGCTATTGAAAGGATGCTCCTAGAATGGTTTGATTGTCCATGGAGTGTAAGGTGTGGGGTAGGAGTGACTATAACATAACCCGATTGTGATATGGAATTATAAAGTTTATGATTAAGAAGTAGTATGACGCTAGTGAGTGGCTTATGATTAAGAAATATTGTGATGCCAGTGAGTGGCTTATGATTAAAGAATGTTAGTGAGTGACTTGTGTTTAGGGAATGCCAGTGAGTGGTTTGTGTTTAGGAAATGCCAGTGAGTGGTTTATGATTAGGGTATGCCGATGAGTGGCTTGTGATTATGGTATGCCAGTGAGTGGCTTGTGTTTAAAGGATAGTGTGACGCCAGTGTGTGGCTTCAGGGTAACCGTCAATGTGTGGTTTATTGAAATGTTTCATGTTTATCAAAATATTATCATCTTCTCTCTGGACATAAAGCTATTATAACTATCCTAAACGCAAAATTCACCTCTGAGTCGGACTTAGGTGATCGGCTATGTCCATCGTCCCTCGGTTGAATATAGGTGATCAGTCTATATTCACCAGAGGTTCAATGAATTTTGAACTACTTAGCTTAGTTACGCTAGTAATATGTCACAATACTTTTAAAGGTTGTCTTGAAGGATTAGAACAATTATTCTCTTTATGTGAGGGAAAGGTGTAGTGCTGTGATACGTAAGTGCATGATAGGAAAAGTAATTATAACCTATAATGAAATTTGGTGAGCAGTGATAAAACATGTATCTTATCAAGTATGATCTCAACAGGATCATAAGTGAGACATCACTCGGCAGGTGCACGTGTCGGTCATAGGGTTTAGTTTTTGTAAAAGTGGTTATAGTCTAGGTTTTAAAATACCCAGTTCTCTATAACCTAGGCTCTGATGCCAATCTGTAACACCCCAAAATGACTCGGAGGAGCATACACGTATTGGGGTGCTACTAAATAGGTATCACAACATAAGCATAGAACAACGGATTTTTATAAATAAACTTTTATTCATTTCTTGAAAACAATGTTTACATTATAGAATAGTGCGGAAAATGGCCCATTATAAACGAGTGGTCCCAATACATAAATCAGAGTAATCTATGACCATGCCATGCCTTTGCCTTAGCCCAAAGATAAGCTATCACTTCAAAACCGAAGATACATGCTAAAGGGGTCGCTTTACGGGTGAGTTCATAGGTTTATTTAAAAAGGGATTTCAGTACACTGTTTCAAATTTGGTTCTTGATGATCATTACGTCTTGCATAATGTCATAAAGTTTATGGTTTCAATTCATAAAAGGATTTCATGAAAGAGATTTCATTAGTGGACCATAAGTAGGGTATATGTACATTACAACGAATATAATGTCATATATTGAATCTATTACGCTAGCACTAAGTTCATGCAACCGGCTACGACTTCATGTATGCACAAAGAAGTCATACAAATAATGAGCCCATGGCGAGTGTTTATCCCAATACACTCGGTCCCGACATGCTATATGTTTCGCCTTGACCCAAGCGGGTTCAACCGAACAGAGGAGTCACCCTCAATAGATCTATTTATAACATTAGCTTCCGGCAGTTGGTTCATGAAGAGGGAAATTTGGGATCTGAGGACTTAGGCTAAGCTGCGTAATATTCTAGGTCAAACATTTTGGTATGCTCTATAAAACATCTATGTATGATGAAAACTTTAAACATGTGAAAGCATAGTATGCATGGAATGCACAAGTAAAATGATTTAAGTAAAATGAGCATGTATCTTCCCCCCAAAACAAGTATAAATCAGTTAAAAGTAGGGGCTATGAAACTCACCTTGGCAATGTGCAATAGGAAGTCTAAAGGGAATTAAATCAAGGAGTGATTAGTGCACGGCTCCGACACGCAACCTAATTAAGTACGGCATATTTAGTCTTTATGCTTAAGACTCGATAAAGTTTAACTAACTTTTTAAATGTTTTTGTTGTTGTTGTTGTTGTTGTTGTTGCTGCTGCTGCTTGTGTGGTATCATTTAAGTTAAAAAAAAGTTTTCTAAATGTTTGTAAATATTGGCTCTTGGAAGTGCATATAGAAATTTGTGTAAAGTATAACGACGAAGAGTATTTGTTAGACAAGTATCCGAAATACAAATACGGAAAGTGACCTTGAATGATTATTAAGTGTCATCGGAAAAATGTGGAAGAGTATATATATAGTTAATTGATTAAAAGATGGTTAATGGAAAAACAATTATTTTCATCCTTTAGTTGGATCAATAATTCAAGTGTACATATTCTTGATGAAAATCGGGCATGACCCGTTCGTATATAGTCGTCTTCTCAAACATACCAAAAGTCGCAAATTCCCTCTTAAAAACAATGTAACCAAATTTATACCACTTATACAAGTTTCAATTAGTTAAAATATGTCAAACAAGCTTAGTTAAGCTACAATAAGCAATAGTCTTTAAAATAAGTAAAACTTATATATTTGCATTATGTTAGATTTAATAAGTCCAAAATAAGCCAAAAAGGCCACATATTAAACTTTTTACATATTTCATATCAAATAGGCAAAAGTGACCACGGATTAGACTTTTTGTATAATTTATATCAAAATAGGCCAAAGAGGCCGTGGATTAAAGTTTTTGTATAATTTATATTAAAATAGGCCAAAGAAGCCGCGGATTGGATTTTTATTTCTGTTGATCCCAGTTGAGCAAACGATCTATATAGAAACTGACTTGTAACAAAAGCTTATCAAGTATTACGCGGAATTTAACACTTGATCTTAAGAAGAACAATTAACTTTCAACACCTCAATATTATTTATTAATACAATACTCTTACAGATAGGGTTTTGCAACCTTGAAGTGAATCGACTTTAGATATCTAACACCGCATATATCTAATCTAACCTAGAACCTCCTTTTATAGACTAAGGAGTTCTATACAATATACAATACGTAACCTACAAGATAAATATCTTTTCCATATTTATCTGATACAATTAAACTAACCGACTATAGAACACTAGCGTTGTTTACAATATACTATCAGTTTACACAATACTACTAGTCGCGGTTATCTTCATCAGTGGTTACACTTCTTCAGTCCGTGGTTATCTTCAAGCTTGTCCGTGGTTCCAATACTTAAAGTAATTCATCATCCAAGGAACCTAAAACCCAACAATCCTCCCTTAAACTTGATAAATTCTAACAGAATTCTCAAGTTTCTCTTAAACTCAAAACATCTGATGTGGAGGATGTAGCCAAACACTTACTTGCTTTAAGTATATTCTCATACTTCTTCAACAAGTCATAAGCTTGACCATCATAGGACAATAACATCTTGAAACAACCCGACTTCAACATCCGAGCAATTATTCCCGGATGCTTATTCAATTTAGGATAATCACCTTCTACAAGCATATAAATAATCGTCTGAAAACAGTTAGAACATGAACTCCACAGGTTTGATATAGAAACCAACGAGTAACTTGACCATTGTAGAGTCCCCGCCATTCAAGTTCATCATGAGTAGGTTCAAATAGAATCTTCAAATTATGATACAACAACCTCTCATGATAATCATCTGGATGTACTTCACCAAAGTTATTCTTGTAAAGTATCCAAAGATTCATCAAATCATCTCTATCAAAATATTGAAGCATTTGAGAAAATTTATTATACTCAGAAACTTCATTATTGAGTCTTTGAATTTTCCAAACTCCTTCACTTCCATCTAAAAGATTAAACTCATAAGAAATGATTTGATTCACATCTGCAACAACTTTTAACTTCTTAGAATCAGATGTCTCCTGAACCTCAGATGTTCTTTTTCGTTTACTTTGCATCCATGCATCATGCTCTTTAATCCACTCTTTCTCCTTTTGAGAATTCATTGGACAGAAATCATCATTATTAATTCTCATACATGTCTTATAGATTTCCAAGATTCGTTAAATGAACAGTACTACGATTTTCAGAAACATATATACCAGAATTCTTGATAATCCTCATCAAAGCATTCCTCAACTGAGCAATAGAAGGAGGTTTCTTTCTTACAATTTTCTTCCTTTCTTTACTAACCTTCTTTGCCAACATTCCCAGAAGTCTAGCCTTTTCTTCATCATCAAACAAAGCCCATTCATGTATCAGTATACTCATCATTGATCGATTCAGAAGCTTTAAGATAGTTTTGAGATTCATACCATGTAGCTAATAACTTCTGACTAGCTTCTTCTTCATCTTGCTTTCTCTTCTCCAAAACTGCTTTATCCTCCTCTTCTAAACTTCTAGCAAACTCTTTATCATAAGCCTCTTGTTCTATTTTATTTTTGAACTTCAGTACTACTTCTTTGCCTTTTCCAACATTAGATTTGACCATTTTCTTCTTCAAAGGTTCACCAATAACCAAACAAGGTTCACCAAGAACCAAACTTTTATCTTTTGGTTTAGTAGCGTGAACGAATATCTAAAACAGGTTCAATGATTGAAGTAGATATAGATGATGTTTTGCTCAGATGAATCAATGTGCTTGCAACCTCTTTCTCTACTTCTTTAGGCTTAGATGATAACTTCGAAAGAGTTGTCACAACATGAGAAGTAGTTGTGATAGCGATGGGTATGACAATGGTAGGAACAATAACCAATTCTAAAACTACATCCGTGGTTACAAAAGTACTAACCATGGTTCCGATATATCGTCATGTGTTGTGTTCTCACTACATCAGCATTTTTCAAGTCTTCAAGAACAACTGCATTCCCAGGCTTTATCAAAACCGTAAAATCTTGATCTTCACTATCAACCTCTTCCTCCATAGTAACACCTACTGATAAATTCACGCCTCCCCTGAATTCATACCATCACTCCTCCCCTGTTTGGATACATCATCCACATTTAGATCAGCAGAGGAAACTACCTTCTTTTTCTTTCTACGCGAAAGTTTTCAAAGCAAAGAACTCCGGTCTTTTCACTTTCTCCATAACCAAGACTTTATGCTTCAACCGCCGAATATCCTTACCCTGGAGTACAGATAACTCCTGTAAACTAGAAACAGTACCCTCCAAAATGTGGTGAGCACATTTAATGTTATGTCAATTCATTTAAACGTTCAAGAATGTCCCCCACTTCGACCTGTTAACTGGTCCGAGAGGTTTTACTCAAAAGATCATCGAAAAAATCATCGTACATAGTCATTAACCGTCAATTCATTGTCGTTCCAACCTATCCTCATCACTTCGGCGGTGTGAACGCTCCGAAGCGGTGAATCCTTGGACATAGAAAACATAGCACCGGACGAGCCCGATCGCCTATGTACCCTTGGCAGGGATACCTCCACCTGTGTTAAGCTCCAAAGAACTTTCCACATTAGGAGTTGCCAAAGGTCGGGTCTTATTGATGTTCCCACTATCCCCGACATCTAAGCATGAATCAATAGTAGAAGCCCTTCCAATCATGTCACCTCCACACCGTGTGACAGCCTCATTAACCATATCACTAGCACTAGCCCGAGGAAGGAGTACCTTGAAACCTCAAAATCGTAGGAAAATTAAGCATGTGAGGAAATAAAGGAACATCTTGAATAACAACATTCTCGTGGTGATTCCTCATATGAGCAAACACTCTAGGAAGCATACGATGAACCTCATATTCTCTAAGATGTTCAATTGGATCCTCTATTTGATGCGCCACTAGCAACTGAACAAATCGAGGATACAAATAATATTTACCCTTTTTCCTAAGATTCTGCACTAACCCCTCATATATCATCCTAGACCAATTAAACCTCCTTCCATCGGACAAACAAATAATAGCAGTAGCAATTTTGGAAGGAAAATCATTAAAGCCTGTGGTCTTATTGCTCATACACATCAATAAAGTATGAATCAAAAACTTCCATTGTTGAGAAAACATACTCTTAAAAATTGTACCTTGTTACCCCCGTGTGTAACCTAATCGCTCTAAACCAAAATAATCTCAACATCTGTAAGATTCTCAACACCATCAAAGATCATCAAGCCTCAAAACTTCTAATAAGCTCCTCGAAAAAATATCATGCTCATCCACCCTAGTACGAAAAACCTCCAACCCATTAACCTCTTCAAGTTTAGCATTCTTCCAAAACTGACGAATATAGGCTTTATAAATGGTAGGTTCAACTGTTAAAGCAAAGTGAATGTGACTATGAGCAAGAAAATCAATCATGTGATGAAACCCTTCAGAGCGAGCATCTTTCGTGAGAATAGCAACAAGATTATGTGAAGTGGAGTACGTGCATTGGGCGGTTCCATTGATGTAAATGAAGTGGGTTTGTGAAGAAATTAATAAAAGTGATTAGGGTTTTAGGATATTTGCAATTGAAAGTGATCCATCCGTGGAAGTGATATACAAACTTTCGCCAAAGTGACAAAACAACCCCTGAAGTATCAAAACAGAGTAACATACTATCCGTTGTTCCACAACAATGTCAAGTTATAATACACCATCAATGGATACAGATAAGTACTTCTCCCAACTGGTTCCAAATTAGAGCAAGCAAATCCATGCCGCTTGAAAAGTGATCTCACAAAATAGGAAGGATTACACAAAACCATATAATTTTTTTTTTAAACATAAGCAACAAACATACTAGCTCTTTATGCACACACATCCTTCTTTTCTATTTGCCTCCACTATAAGCTTCAAAATCTTCCAAATTGCTTCCATCCCAAGTCATGTGCCCAGAGCAACCACTATCAAAAACTCCTTTATCTTTTAGCTCAATTTGTAGATTGCCCTGCACATAAGATTACAAAATTAGTTCCTTCTTGTGGACCCAAGTCAGATCTGACTTGGGTGCCTATGCATCAAAATATTCAAATTTTGTTAGGTCCATTGATGCACAGTTGACATTATGTAAAACCTTTGTCTTAGGCTTCCATTGCCAACTTGCTGAGGCCTTAACAGCATAAAAATGATTTCCAACCACTGTCGCTTATCACCTTTGGAATTTTTAAAACTTCTTTTGAATCAGTGGTGATATTTGGCTTATTAGTGGTTTGACACTGCTTAGCCGTGTTTACATTTTGCTTAGCAGTGGTTGGAACCCATTTAGAAGAAGCAGTGACAATAGATTTTGTATTCCCATTCCTCATCAAAGATCGCTTTTGGAATCATGTTACTCTTAGGATGAGGGTTTGTTTTTCTTGAAAAGTTTTTATGATTTACCCTCCTCCAATGATTCCAAACTTGTGGTCTGTTTTTATTACAATTTCTCTGTAAGTGTTCAAAACTACCACACACAAAACAAGCCTTATTAACACATTGAAACTCATCACCTAATCTGTTAGAAATTAAACCATTGAAGCTTCTTTGATTTCCCCTAGGTTTAAATTGTTTCATCTGTTCCTTAGGAAGTTCCCTGTACTCTACAACATTCTTGGTAACTTTAGCTCCAAATCTAGGTACAAGGTTGACTTGTTTAGAATCAACTTTCTTAACGGCTCTATCTTTTCGGACTTAGTTGATTCAAGATTAACATCCTCGAATCGATTCCCAATCTTCAATTGTGGGAGCACCGGATAACTTATCGAACTTATCTTAGGTGTTTCAGTCTTATTTACTTCTTCAACAGGTTTATTAAAACTGAATTCACTACTAAATGACAGTTCTTTAACCGGTGGTGCATGTTTCATTAAGGGGGTGGTGGCATATCATTGTACCCTATACCAGTACCATCTCTAAGTAGTTTTTGGCCAATTGGTTTGTACAAGGTCGAAGCATATTGTAACTTAGCAACCCTAACAATATGTTTTTCTTTTTCCTCTAGTGCCCTAACTTTTATACTTTCTCGCTTCGCTAGTCTATCTTTAAGCATTGTAAGCTCTCTGTTTTTAAGATCAATTTCACCACCTAGTATATTGATCTTTTCTACATACTCAAATTCACATTTAATACAGAATTTTAGCCTCTCTTCCATACCCTCTAAGCCAACTTTATATCCTAAGTTATCTAGAGTTAATCTATCTACTTCTCAAACTCTCAGGTGATAGCCTTTTGAGACTCTAAGTTATCAAGACATGATTTAAAAGAACAAGTAGATGTTTTAGAATCATTTGATACCTCGTAATCTGAACCAAGATGAAGCATAGGACATAAGAGCAAAGTTATGCTCTTTAGAAGCTTCACTAGCAAGAAAAGCTGCATTTGGACCTTCTTCAATTTGCTCACTCCAATCATAATCACCAAGTCCATCCTGAGCAACCAAAGTCAAGTAAAAGTAGGCTCTTCTGTTGTCTTCTTTATGCCCTCAAGTCTTTTAGGAGCTCGACATTCCCTAGCAAAATGACCTTTCTTCTTGCAATTAAAGCACTCCATCTTGCTTTTGTCGAATCCAAACTCTCCTTTGACCATCATACTTCACTGTCTTCCAAATCCTCCTCAAACTTCCTTGCTTGAAGATTCAACATTGCCATTTGCCATTGAAGATTAATCTCTTCAAGATCATCAGGATCAATTTCATCTAGATCTTGATTCGCAAAATGGTAGTTAAATCAGCAAGGAAAGCACAGATTGCACCATCACTGACATTATCACTAACAGTGGTATTGTTTGCAATAGCCGTGGTTATACCATAGGCAGGTGGATGCATCTTTGGACTTTTGTGATTAGTAGAGACAAAAGCAATGTTTTGATTAGAAGAAGACGAGTTAGTAAAGGTATTTTCGGACTCATAGACCTTCAAGTTATTGAAGAGGTTGTCTAGAGTCATTGTAGGAAAGTCTGTCATGTTTCTCCACACAATGGTATGAATAGCCCAATTAGATGATAAGCTCCTTATGAACTTCAAATTAATGTCTTCTTGAAGGAACTTGTAACCCACAACCTTCAGTTGACTGATGAGTTTTTGAAGCCTATTATATGTACCATCAATCTTTTCTCCACTTTGAGCAGTGAAGGTTTCAAACTGATGCTTAAGCATGTTCATTCTTGACTTCTTGGTGGCTTCATTCCCAGCAAACCTTAATTCAAGAGCATCCAATAGTTCTTTAGCTGAATCATACTGATCAAAGTCTAATGCATACTCATTAGGTATTCCCATGGAGAGAATCTTGTGAGCTTTTATCTCCATCTTCCTCTTAGCTTTATCAGGTTCACTGACAATAATAATTTCCTTACCATCCTCACCCTTCTTGGGAAGAGAGTCTCCCTTTTCAACAACATCCCATAGAGCATAATCAATCATGCGAATGTACTGCCTCATTCGCATCCTCCAGATTTGATATTCACCATGTTTGAGCATGGGAACCTTAGAAGCAGTCACCATATGAGTTTCTTCAGACATCTTAACTTCCTTAAGTACAAATTAATAGAATTCATCTTGATAACAGTTTCTAGATCACAAGCTCTGATACCACTTGTTGATCCCAGTTGAGCAAACGATCTATATAGAAACTGACTTGTAACAAAAGCTTATCAAGTATTACGCGAAATTTAACACTTGATCTTAAGAAGAACAATTAACTTTCAACACCTCAATATTATTTATTAATACTAATACTCTTACGATTAGGGTTTTGCAACCTTGAAGTGAATCGACTTTAGATATCTAACACACGTATATCTAATCTAACCTAGAACCTCCTTTTATAGACTAAGGAGTTCTATACAATATACAATACGTAACCTACAAGATAAATATCTTTTCCATATTTATATACAATTAAACTAACCGACTATAGAACACTAGCGGTGTTTACAATATACTATCATTACACAATACTACTAGCCGCGGTTATCTTCATCAGTGGTTACACTTCTTCAATCCGTGGTTATCTTCAAGCTTGTCCGTGGTTCCAATACTTAAAGTAATTCATCATCCAAGGAACCTAAAACCCAACAATTTCAAAATAAGTCTAAAAGATAAATCCGAATGAAAAAGTAACTTCAAATAAATTGTACATAAGCCGGAAATAAGTAGAAGCCAAAATAAGTAAACCAAACACCCCGATTGACGCCTCGGACCAACACATGTGACATAAACATTTTACATAAACCCGATCCAAACAATAACTAGCAAGCTGAAAATATTATTAAATAAGTAACCGAGTTTTACGAAATTAACACTTGATTGGTTTGACAAAATAAGCAAAAATCAAACACGCCTACTGTTGGGTTGAGCCCAAACAGTGGCTTGACAACCACAAACCCAAACACAAACCATTCCAAATCCATATTTAGTCCCAATAGTTTGAAGTTAAACAAGTTGTTGGTAATATTCGAAATTATAATTTGGTAGTCACTAAGCAGAAAATGATACATTCCCAACTGTTGGATCGAATGGTCACAGTGGGACGAACGGGGTGTAATTCCCAAAACGTTTCAAATAGGGTATTAAGTAAGCGAAACAAGTCATTAAGCTAGATAAGCGAACAAATAAGCTAGAAGTAAATAAACATTTTTCCACAATTGAGCCAATCTTAATGTTTTTCTTAGCTTTACAATACCTTATATTTATTTTAGACCAAAAGTTGTATGATAAGTTTACAAACACTAAATATATGTCGACATCTTTAAGAAACAGGCTTTAGCTTATTTCATTGTGCTTATTAGTGTTTAGCCCCATATACCACACAAACCTCAAACACAATTTATTCCTTTATAATATGGTTGGTTTTTCTAACGTTATTTTCTAATTTGCTTATTAATGTTTCATATTGTCTTTTATGCCACACAATAACAACCAAAAATCTTTAACCAAAACAGATTTCAACTTTACAAATTTTATGTTTCCCTTTTTCTTGGTCTTTTACAGCTCGGAGCCAACAACAACATTTTTATATTTACCAAATTTTACTACCAATATTGCATTATTATTACTTCATTCAATAATTAATAGAAATCGAGACCAACAGTAACTGAAAATTTCGAATTACAATTTAATGTACTTACAACCCAAAAACAATAATAAGGAGTGTGTTCTTACAAGAAACCCATTTGGTGGGTCGAAGGGTAGAAAAACCGAAAACCACCAACTCAATTGGAGGGGACACGAGATGAATTGGAACAATCAACCACTTGGGAACTCTTCTTTATGCATCCAAGCACAAAACCCCTCTATCAATTTCCAAAAGCCCTTTGTTTTGATATGAACCCTAATTTTTGGTAAGGTTGATGATGAAACTGAGTTTGGGCGTTTGCATCTCTACTAGAGATAAAGGAAGTATTTTGGGAAGAGCTTGTCCATCTTTCTTTTCTTGTGACTTGGTTTGAAGCCAAAACTAGTTAACTTCCAAAACTTAGGAAATCTTGGGCTTGGCTCAAGGTAGATTGATGTGAAGATATGATTCTCTTGGGTGATTTTATCTTGATTCTTCTTGGTTTATTTGATTCATAGCCGGCACATCAAAGAGAGGATTTGGAGAGACCAAAAACTTACATGGTTTTGGGTAAGAAAGAGAAGGATATGATGAGATAACATGTTGGGTTTTCCCTCTTTGGAAAATTCGACCTAGATGAGGTGTAGGTCTAGAGGTAGAGGAAGAAGATTGGTATCTTTTGTTTTTCCTGGTTTTGGTGTCTTGGTTTTTGTCGTGTGTGGGTAGAGAGACAAAGAGATGATATCTCAAAGTTTATTTAATGTTTTCATTTATCTCAAATATGTAAGTATATATGTATTATTCCTATTGTATACATTGTGAAAATGTATGTATAGGTATTATACTTATGATTTATTTGTGTACATGTATGTACTTGTGTTACACTTACATATTAATTGTGTTTGAGTCTTATAGAGGTTTTTGTTTAAGTGCAAGTGTATTAATTAGTTTGTGTCCCACGATATTAAATTGTGACCGAAGTATCATTGGTTGATAACTTTTATAACGTAGTATGTTATTGGTACGAGTCTGAAATATTTTTATCTTTCGTAATATTCCATATCACAGACATTTGTCATTTATTTTATCAAGTCTTTATCATAGTGTCGGTACGCGTGCGGTGCCGTGACTTTCTAAATTCACGAGATAACCTTTTGTTTTCTTTCGTAAATTATCCTTAATGATAAAATAAGTATATTTCACTTGTCTCAGTATTTATTTTTAGTTTTGTTTGCTACTGCGCTGTAGTGTGCGAAATAACTGATGGATTAAGCTTATGTATGCTTAAATTTTAACTCGGACAGTAATAAATTTCACAGATACTTTGTGGGCAAGTATTGTAAGTGCGGTGTCTTATTTCTAAAGGAACGAAATGACCTCTCGTTTTAAATTTTAGATATTGGCATTTTTTCGGAAAATAATTGATTTGAATTTTCTGACGCGATAAATATTATTAAAATAATCCGATATTTTATGGGTTGTTATACCAGCTTTTGAACCCAACCTAGTCGTGTACACGATCGAATGAAACAAGCCACTTACTTCTTTAAACCGTTATTATAGACGTTATCAATTTGTTTGAGCAGGCAAGGGCAGAGAAGCAACGTATGAGAAAAGACTACACGATGTGCAACGATATTATGCCTGAACGAAAAGCTGTGATCGACAAATTTTTGATGGATGAAGCCCGCAAAGACGACGACATTGCAGACACGTTGTGGGGGTGTGTCCAACAAATACAGAACAACATCAGCACCAAAATCAGTTGGAGTTATCGGGAGAACAAAACTGATGGTGTAGGTGCATCAAGTTCGTCTGCTAGATTTGTTGGGCAACCTCTGCTAGACGAGGAACGTTTGGCTCGCATCGAGGAATTTGCCGGTTATCAGTCCCCTTCGTATGATTCTACATGCGGGGAGCATTCAGATTAAGATTTATGATTTAGGTATTTCGTATCGTTTTTATTTTTAATATATTAATGTTTTTATTTAGTATTGTAATGTTTTTATTTTTAATGAATTTTAAATTAATTTTTTAAAATGTTTGAATTAAAAAAAAAAAAAAAAAAAAAAACATGGTCGGCCCTATCGCCTGAAGGTCGTTGGAGAGAGAAAACTGACGTGACAGAGAAAATGGGAAGGATTGAGCCTCCTCACTGGGGCAACCTAAGATAGTTAGATAAACATTTTATTTGCAAGATGTTTATTAGTTTTCGTGGGCCTCTTACGTCATTAATATGTTTTTTAAGTAATTATTGCTCACCTTTCAAAATTTTATCTTTCTTTATAGTTGTCTAACGTGACTAAAACATATATATATATATTTTCATTTCCTAACACAAAACAAAAATTATTTTAATTCCAGTAACATAGAAGGCTATGAAACAAGAAAACAAATCAATTATTAATTACCATTATTTATCTAAGTAGCACAAGTATTGAGGTTTATAAGTTGTTTTGGTTTATTTAGTGGAAATTATGAATTCATTTTAGAGGATCCTAAAGATAACATTTTTCCTTAATATTTAACTTTGACTTTCAAGTTTCAAATTTCAATTTTTCACTTTTACCTTTGACATTTTTTTCATTTTTAAAGACTAGGCGAGTACCCGCGCCTAGCGGCAGCGGTTCCTAGCGGCAGACAATTAACGAAATGCGATATTGTGGTAAGTGTTTCGTATAACGTGAAAAGATCAAAATGTAATTGCAAACGGTTGTAACATGTGGTAATTCAACTTTAGTTAAAATTCTTAACATGTATCAAACGACATATAAAAATATTTAGTGAGACTGAAAAAGAAAACATTACATCAATTATGAGATACTAACTAACAATGCACGTTACTCGTCACGTAAAACTTCTTGGTAAACGACATTTGGCTTGAGCTTATAATAGAAAAACAATCAACTTTGAGGTGTAGACTCCTCTTTGTATTTCCCAGCTACAAACGGAAAAACCAAGAAAGAAAGTCAATTATGCTTTCATCAGCAAATAAATTCCAAAGAATCAAGTTCATTCTCATGATCTTTTGTCACATGAAATTCATTAAAGCTATAAACCATATATTACTATATCAAAATAAAATTTGAATGTATAATGTAGGTCCGTAGAAATATTTATGAAATTTGACTTTTGTTGACTTTAAGATTCAAGAGGAAGAGCTTTGACTTATGTTGGCTTTCTTTTTTAGTCAAAGACACACGTAAATAAGGTTAAATTTACTATGTTGGCTTTCTTTTTTAGCCAAAGACACACGTAAATAAGGTTAAATTTACTATTTATTAACAGTGATATCCTTCATGAACCATCTTTGCTCTTCATTTCGAATAGACCATAACAATTTTTCATAGAAAAACACCACACTATGAGAGAATGAAAGAAACGAGGTGCAGATCCGCCGCGTTGCGGCGAGCATTTGCTATAATTTTTGCCATCGCAGGTGTTGCAGCGCCTCAAAAATGGCTATGGTGGGGTGTATAACTTGTTGCACCTTTGTCTAAAAAATGACGAATGAGTTAATTTTATTTACATTCACGATTCCTTGAGAGATGCAGCATTATAAAGTCTGAAAACCACAAATATAGCCAAAATAAAATGTTGACAACCAAATGAGTACAACAACAAAATTAAAAGTTGAACATCCATATCCAAGACTTACAAACTGAATTGCAATAAAATTTCATCAAATACCCATTTCATGTTTTAACCCACGTATATTTTTGCAAAATACGTTAATCTATCGATATTGCAACACGTATTTTAGTCTTTCGTGGCAAGTCTTCCAAGAACACATCTGCAAATGTCCTGGTGCACCACCTGATCAAGTGCAACGTAAATTAAGCTAATCCAAACACTCCCTTAACGTCAGTTCCTAAAAGACATTAAAACGAATGTAATATAAAGATGTTGCTTCCCTTTGTTGTTTACAGCCTGTGTACAACACCCACACGTGTGCGCATCCCCACATATGACAGCAGTAAAATGATGTTCGTAACAATTTGAAATAACAGCAGCCGTCGGATTTTTTGGATCCACTGCACACGCCATCAGCCCAAGACTCTAAGAACCCCTCCCCCTACACGTCATGCGTTATACGATGCGTTGTCCTCAAGGTAGCTACCACCAGACACCCCTACACACACAAAAACATAGACAAACCATTAACTACCTAAATGTCAACCCACGAAAATAATTGCTGCATAAATTTAGAAAAGAAACGTACCATAAGCTTGAAACACCAACCCTTCAACTTCCATCCTACCACTCCCGTCATCGGTAGTCAGCACCGGTTCAACCTCATAAGCTTTTCGCTTGCAAACCCGTTCACCTGGTCTATAGAAAGATTACTTCCTGTGCACGGCTGGTTACATCTTATTTTACGAACGACAGACGTGCTATGCTCCTTGGTTGTTATTTGAATGGTGTCAGCAACATGTAGTTACACAGGTAAATGAATAGAAAGGAAAAACGGTAGTTGACAACCCAAGGAGACATACCCGAAGGTAAAGTAGAGATTGTCTGTATATTCACACGCGGGCTTAGGATGCTGCTACGCGTGCATTGTATCTGTAGCCAAAAAACAAATAAAAAAGCAAACTCAGAAAATGTCTACACATATTGAGCATTTATGTACGAAAACATGCGAATGGCATACAATGTAACAGCATCTCATTACCTTTCACTGGTTGTTCCACTTTGTCAGATATGAGTTGCCTACATTTGGTAATAACAGCGTTATCAGTGACCGTCCATTCTTTCTATATAACTGTAATGATGAAAAATGGTAGGTTGTTAGCAGACCTTTAAAATGGATCTTAGACAATCAAGTTGTAAAATTTCGCAAGATTACTATCCATAAAACTTTCACAGTCGCGGTGAATAGCTCAGATTTAATGGTGCACTCATATGATAAATTTAACTCAAAACAAAATTCTTACAAAAAGGTTGACAACCCCGAATATAAAACTTACGGATGATATTATCTAAGCCAACATTCCACGTCAAATTAACAGGATATCATGTACCTATACCGTACTAAAGTTGATACACTATATGAGCATTTTCGAAATCATATGTAACCTACTTAAAAGTATGATCCTAGGAAACAGTAAAAGTAATAAACATTAGGAATTACTACATACCCATTATCAAGTAAGGTTGAAACCAGTAAGTTAAGTGGTAAGAATACATCGGTGGTGGTCTTGTAAGGTGTTTTCATAAGCCAAGACGCCCCTGCTCTTATTTCTAGAAACAGGCCTTTCAGTCAAACTGTCAACATGTATCGAAGCTCAGGAACCTCATACTGAATCGTTCGTGTGCGGAAGTCCAACACCAAAGGAGTCGTCATTCTGCCTGCACATGATATTAAAAACATCTAGTTTAAGTTTAAGGCAACATAAGGAAAGCTAAGCAGCTGAAAAGGGCACTGTGATGGTAACCCTGTACTGAAGCAACGTCAGGCGAATTATCAACAGGTATGCGAACGTCAAAAACCTCAGGCTGAATCGTTCTTTCACAAAAGTCCAACACCAAAGGAGTCGTCGATGCGGCTGAACATGATGTTAAAAACATGTAGTCTAACTTTAAGGAAACATGAGGAAAGGCAAGCAATTGGAAAAAACAATGCAATGGTAACCTTGCCGATAAGCCCAACCCCTAAAGTAGTACGCCGCTGAACGAAATTGCATACATCATTGTGCGTCACACAAATTCCAATAAAGTTCGGCGATAAATGCAAATATGGGTATTCAAAAGAACACAAAATTTACCGCTTATGTACTTCCTCTTCTTCCTTTTTTTCGGCCTCGCCATTATCGCCGTCCTTCTTAAAAACACTGTTTACCTATATGCAGTTAAGAAAATGGTGTTAAAGATTATTGAATCTCTAATACATGAAATTTTATTAAACAAAACCCAAAAATAATAGCAAACACAATTAACATAGAAAAGAAAAGCTAGAATTAAAGCAAATATACCTTGGTGTGGTTGTTAGAGATGGCTGGATCTTTTTCACTGGAATGAGCCACACACTCGCACTCATCGTTGCTGCCACTGCCAGTGCGACCGCTTTATAGATCGTTGATAATAAAAGAGGGAATTATTTCTTTTACCAGTGACCGCCTGCCAGTTTTCATCAATCTCATCTTCCAAATTGTCCATGAGATGCTCAATATCTGTATCAGAGATGATGAGTGCCACTGATATTCTGATAAGAAATGGTTGTGATGCACCTAACATAACCTTTACCCAAACACCCCTTAACACTCTAGTTTAAGGGAATATTTTATTTTAAGCAATGGATATTTCTACATCAATAGCACATGATTTCAAATGAATGTGAACAAATAATGAATCTGTATAATATACGAATACGGGTAAAAAATAAGAATACTGGTTCTGCATACGCAGTCGTTTTCCCAGAATTTTGGCCATCAACAATTTTGAGAATCAAAGATTCGTTCTCATCAAGGTAGTGCATAAAAAAAGGAAATAAAATTCCGTGTGAATAACCGGCAAAATATATATTTTTAAAATTACTTGTTGCTTGATAAACCTTAAACTGTATGGAAATGCTAACACCATTTTACAAAATCTAGAGATTATAGTAAACCATCATGACCATTGACCAACATCAATTCTAAATTCAACCTTGGTCTTAAACTAATTCGATGTTTATTTGTTGCGTGTCCTGTTTTGGGCTTTGTTTGTCACAAATGAAAACATATCAATTTTCTATAGCCATGTATTGAGTTGGTTTGATACATCTCCTCTTTAAAAGGTTTATCCTAACTACTATTAAGAATATAATGAATCTACAAAAAGGCTGTCGTCCCACATTAGTTTTAAATTGTTGGTTTATCCTATTAAGAACATAATGAATCTACAAAAAGGCTGTCGTCCTACAAAAAGGTTGTCGTCCCACATTAGTTTTAATCTGTGGCAATGGCGGTTTGTCCCCTAAGATTATGCATGGCTCTTTATATACCTTCAATAAACATTGCTTCTCATTAACTTATTTCACCTTTTAACTAACTTAAGAGGGGTGTCTAACTAAACTTATTTTTTGGCTTGAGCTTATTATACATAAGCTATGGCATATAATCTAAATTAGCTCATTTTAAAAAACAAATGTGAAATAAGAGCTTATCAAAATCCCCTAAACATGCTCATAAGCCTAAACAAAAAAGTTAATCCAAACACTAAAATAAGCTTAATTTTTTCTAGAAAAACAGACCGCCTAAAAGCAAAAAGCTTTCAACATTCACTCAATTACATCAACCAAACCATTACATCTAAATTTTACACGTCAAGCAAGTAAACAAACTAAAAAACTACCTTAATATCCTTATTAGAGACGCCGTAAGATGTCGGCGACGGCAGCAACTGTTCTACAAAAATATGTGAAGAATGTTATAACACAAATCTTTATATAAAAATTACAGATTAAAAAAATAAAAAATAAATAAAAAAATAACCTTCAATACTTCAAAATATACAGATCGTAAAAAAAACCCTTCAAAACATGAAGAAAAAAAAAGTCTTCAAAAAGATAACATCAAAACTTGAAAAACCTCAAGAAATGTAGGGTGGTGGTGGGTCTCGATCATGTGGTTTTCGGCGAGACAGCCGCGACAACAATTAATTACAGTGGTAGCAGATATTTCCGGCGACCACAACGGCGGCATAAACTATTTCCGGTGGCTATGGAGAGCCGAACTACTAATAACAACAAAAACCCAGCCCCAACTACCTGAAACTACCTAAACCATCGAAAGATGGTGGCAATTTCGGCAGATGGTGGCTGAGATAAGGTTATGATGGCGGCGGCTGTTGGTTTAGTGAGAGAGATACGTGATTTGTTTTAGGTTAGTGAGAGAGATGTGGTGTTTTTTAGGTTACAGAATACGGTGTCTATTGATTTGTGTGTCTGTTTTTTTTTTCTCTTTCATTTGACTTTCAATTTCAATTTTCAACTTTTCACAATTCCCCTTTGACCCTTTTTCCATTTAAGATAGTAGAGATAAAGATAAAGATAAGTTTTTTCTTAACTGCAATTATCCAATATAACTAAAGAGCGGGGCATACTTTCTTAACAAGCCATGTGTCACATGCTGATTTGCAAAACATTAAATGAAGTTGTCCATGTGGATGTACAAGGTTGGGAAATCATTAAATATGCTTGAAACAAAATAGTACATGAGTATTCCCTAGCACACCACGTTGATAGATGTATTAAATGAGCTCTATCATAATTTAGGGACCAAAAAATCTGGACACCCATATATATGCAGCTGCTTAAATGGAACCCAGAATGTTCCAGCCAATCACTACTCATCAGCTCAGTTACTAACCATCTCTTTATACTCTTGCTTCTCTTCATAAGGTTGCTGCACATTCAAGAAAAATAAGCAAATACTGAGTCAAACATTTGCAAAGGTAGGGTATCTACTACTATGTTTTTACATATATGTTCATAAGAATTTATCCAATCATACATGTACTGCTTATACTTTTCATCCATTATGTGTGCCTTTACTGTATTTTTATGGTCAGGTGTACTTTCCTGTAAGTGCCTTCCATTTTTACTTACATGTTCCTTTTACTACTGTGCATTTATACAGGTGATCAGTTTCGATTCACAATAAAAATTAACCGACAGGTACAACACTTTACATCATTTTCCACTACCTATATGAATATTCTTTCTTTCTATTACTTACTTACTTACTAATTTTCTCTTTTGAACAATTTTAAATTATGTTTTACTACAATCTGCACATACAAATACTTAGGTTACACTCTCTTTTTACAATATTACTAATATCCAATACTGAGGTTACCTTTACATTTCATGCACTTAGACGATACTAGAAAACAATGCATCTGACACTAGATATTGTAAAAAATTATCTCAATAGCCAAAATATTAAACATAGACCTTATGTTCAATCGGCAAACCATGTTTGTGAGCAACAACAACACAAACCTGTTCCTGCCCAAAATATCAACGATCCAGTCAATGTAAAACCAACAAGGCATAGTGTTCATGACCAACACCCTTCGCGCGCTGCACCAATCCTGGAACCACAAAACAACAATGGCAGACAGGGTGCATTAACAGACGAAAAATTAAAAAGAAAAGATGATCCATTTGAAAAGAGTACACAGGGATACACTGAAAAATGGAAAGGTAATACCAATCATTATTTTCTACATGTTTGTTACTGCACTATTAGAAACTAACATTTATTTACAATGACCAACCAACAGGTGATTTTCAGGCTTTGGCAGATGATAATTCAACAAAGCGTAAAAGGAAACATTCGGACATAAGTAACAACAATAACACAACCATATTTGCAGGTACACTTTGCACGCACACAATGTTTTACTAACATACGAGGTTTCCTTAATTATATCTAAAAAAGTATGTTGCAATTCGTTTATGTGTAACAGGCAAGAGAAAGAAACAAACACATACCACTCTAACTGAGCAACCAATATTAAATTCGATGTATCATGTTGCACCAATCCTGGAATCACAAAACAACAATGGCAGACAGGGTTACAATCAAAATGAGTTTTCAAACAATCTTATGAATACGTCGTATATGCCTCCACAATCTGAGGACTGCATATGTGTTCCAAGTGGATACTTTAATAATTATTCTCACATCCAACAGCCAAGTCAATGTGGTTACAATGAAGGTAACTGTTTTTTTAAAGATCTCCATGTTTTTTTGCTATATTAAATGCAATCCATATTATGTATGCCCCAAAAAAAAAAAAAAAAAAAAAGGAGAGGAAAAAACAATAACAGATTAATGCTAAATTCTCTGTTACCTCCAGATACTCGCATATTTGGTGTATCTAGCTCTTTTGGCCCAACACAAGTTACCAACACACCGACACCAGATGATAAATATGTATCAAATTCCTACCAACATTTGAATGGTAAGGGAGAACTCGAATTTGAACGATACTCAACTGCAAATAAAAGGCAACCGAAATCAGAAAGTTCTTCCACTATTAACGGTAATTCAATTTTATTTCTACTATTTGAACAACACTACAATACACAATCTTATTTTCTTATCTTATTTTCAACATATTTGTTACTGCAGTATTAGAGACTAACATTTACAATGACCAACCGACAGGTGAAATGTGTGCTATAAATACAAAAAACAACAACGCCAACGACCGTCTGACCTCCACTACTGTCAATGTCAAAAGAACAAAAAAAATATTACACACAAATAGTAAGCCAACCAGCAAATACCTGCCAAATGATTGATTCGAATCAACGAATGGACAACACCAGCGGCAACCTCAAGAAAAGAAAAACCGACAATGCAATTAAGCCTTTGTCAAATAATAATTCAACACACCGTAAAAGGAAACATATGGACATAAGTAACGACAATAACACAACGATATTTACAGGTACACTTTCCACACACACAATGTTTTACTAACATACGTGGTTTCTTTAACTATATTTAAAAAAGTATGTTGTAATTCGTTTATGTGTAACAGGCAACAAAAGGAAGCAAACACATACCATTCTAACCGAGCAACCAATATTAAATTCAATGGACCATGATTCTACCGTACCTTATGCTGAAGGTAAGCGCAATCACTAAAACCAATATGCGTCTATGTCCCCTATATTCATAAATTAGTACATACAAAATACTAACACTTTATTAATTTGGCCACCACAGATGTATCCAACTTATATATTGATATAGGAGACTGCGACCAAAAATGTCAGTACTGTGAAGCTGCATTTTGGTATGGAGAAAGATTAAAAGGCAAGTCTGAACGTTCAAAAGACAAATACCACCGATGCTGTGCAGGAGGACAAGTATATCTTCCAAAAGAATTAGAGCCTCCAAAATATTTGAAACAATTACTACATGATAAACATTTTTTGGACAACATCCGCGCGTACAACCAGATGTTTAGCATGACATCTTTTGGTGCACAAACAGATGAAACAATAAATGACGGCAGAGGACCATACGTGTTCAAGATTTCAGGCCAGATACACCATTGGATAGGAACATTATTGCCTAGCAATAATGATGATCCTAAGTTCTTACAGCTCTATATTTATGATACAGAGAATGAGGTCGCAAATAGAATGAAACCATTTGGCGGTGACAATCAGAGCTGTCTAAAACCTGATATTGTTCAAGGGTTAATAGAAATCCTAGATAACCACAATAGGTTGGTTCAATTATTCAGAACAGCCAGAGACAGGTGTAATGACGCAAATATACCTAACCTAAAAATTTAGCTTTACAATGTCGTTGGTGCAAAAGAGTACGCGCTTCCTTCCAGTGGCACTCTTGGGGCTATAGTATTTGAAGAGGGTTCAAATACAAAAACTGACTATGACGTGATCATAGAATATAAAGACAAGCACCCTAAAAGAATCAACAAGCTTCACAGTTCATACATGTCTCTGCAGTTCCCTCTTCTCTTTGTGTACGGCCAACCAGGTTACAACATAAAGATGAAACTTACAGGCGTTCGCGCACACAGAAAAAACAAGAAATTGTCTATGAATGAGTATTACATGTACCAATTACATGAACGGTTTAATGAATATGGCCATATATTCAGAACTGGCTGATTATTTCAACAATATGTTGTATCAGTTTACTGCACCCTAGAGCAAGACAGGCTTGATTTCATAAGGCGTAAGCAAAATAACATACGGAGTGAATGTTTATCAGGAATATGTAATGCAATATCACAAGGGGACCACATTGGTGCTGACATAGGAAAGAAGATTATTCTCCCATCAAGCTTTACAGGAAGACCAAGATACATGTACAGTCATTATCTTGATGCTCTTGCCATATGCCGTGTATTAGGGAACCCACAGTTTTTCATTACATTTACATGTAATATTAACTGGCCAGAGATCAAAAGACTCATGAAAAAATATCCAGGGCTTACTCCCTCAGATAGAGCTGACATGGTAGTTCGTGTGTTCCAACAGAAAGTTGAAATTTTCATACAAATATTGAAAGAAAAAAACATATTTAGCCGCTGTACAGGAGGTACGCAATGAATTTAATTCTTTTTTCACAAAAACATTCATTATCCCATATATGATTACTGAAATTTCATTTTCCTTTTTGACAGTGCTTTACACAATTGAATTTCAAAAACGTGGGCTCCCGCATTGTCATACACTCTTATGGATAGATTCTAAGGACAGAATAAAGACTCCAGAAGAAGTTGATAAATTTATTTCAGCAGATTTACCGGATAAGGAGTCTGATTCTGAAGGTTACAGAGTTGTTGCAGACCTGATGATGCATGGCCCATGTGGAAACGCTAAACCGTCTGCTCCGTATATGGAAGGTGGTGCTTGCAAAAAAAAATTCCCAAAAAAAATTAATCAAACCACTTACTTTGATAAAAATGGTCACATACATTACAAACGAAGAAACACAACAGCTTACGTACCAAAAGGTGAGTTCAAATTAGATAATACCTATGTAGTCCCTTATAATCGTCTCCTTTGTCTCATGTTTCATGCCCACATAAACGTTGAGTATTGTGGATGGAGCATGCTGATAAAGTATCTTTTCAAATATATCTCTAAGGGCACAGATCGTATTGCAGCTCGCATTACGCGCCCAATTGGTGATCCTGGACCATCATCATCAGCACCTAACATACAGATTGACGAAATAAAGAATTTCATTGATGGTCGTTTTATCTGTCCACACAAAGCTTGCTGGAGAATACTTAAATTCCCCATACACCATAGAGAACCGGCGGTCCAAATTTTGGCTGTACACCTAGAAAATATGCAAACGGTTACCTTCCGTGAGAAAGAAGCCTTAACAAATGTAATGGCAGACGAAGGTAGAAAATTAACGACATTAACAGAATGGTTCACTTACAACCAGTTGTATCGTGATGGCAGGCACCTCACATATTTAGATTTTCCTTCTAAATATGCTTGGTACGAAACTTCAAAAACATGGAGGCGAAGACAGTCTAAGAGGAAATACTCAATCGGGCGCCATGCTTATGTGCACCCAACTGCAGGTGAACTGTTTTATTTTTGGATGTTGCTGGCACATCAAAAAGGCTGCACCTCATTTGCTGATGTACGCACCGTAAACAAACATGTTTTCCATACTTATCGCGCAGCATGTCAGGCGTTAGGTCTCCTAGAAGATGACAAAGAATGGGATATAGCGCTCCAAGAAGCATCCTTATCAGCATCTGCATCAGAAATTCGCACTCTCTTCGCTCATATTCTAATGTATTGTGACGTAGCAGATCCGATACAGTTGTGGGAGAGACATTGGTGCGCCATGGCAGATGACATCCCGGCAAAAGCTGCAGAAACATCTCATGTTAGAGATTTATATGTTAATGAACCAGAAGTAAAAGACTACATTCTGTATGAAATTGAGTTCATACTCAATACCTGCTCAAAATCGGTTCAAGAGTACGGTTTCTCTTTGCCTCCAGCCCACTTACTTGCTCAACTTGAAAACAGGCTTTTGATGGAAGAAAAAAATTACAACCGCCAAGAATTAAAACAAGAGGTCGCCATTTCTGTGAAGAAACTAAATGAAGAACAAAAGAAGATCTATGATCTCATTCTTTCTGCATCAAAAAACAACCACCAAGAATTGATATTTGTCTATGGACATGGCGGCACAGGAAAAACTTTTTTATGGAAAACGATAATTAATACCTTACGCTCAGATGGCAAAATCGTGCTTGCTGTTGCATCTTCAGGTATCGCTTCGTTGTTATTGCCATCTGGAAGAACAACTCACTTAAGATTTAAAATCCCACTACAATTATCGGACGAATCAATTTGCAACATCAAGAAAAACACAATGATGGCTAAACTCCTAAGCGAAACTCAGTTAATTGTATGGGATGAGGCACCAATGAATGACCGCCGCTGTTTTGAAGCACTAGACAGAACACTTAAAGATATACTGAATGATGCAGGCAAACTGTTTGGTGGCAAAACAATAATGTTAGGCGGTGACTTCAGGCAAACATTGCCAGTTAAAAAAACGGATCAAGAACAGAGATTATCAATTCATCAATAGCTGAATCATACCTTTGGCCACACTTCAAAGTATTCAAGCTCAAACAAAACATGAGGTTGCTGCAGAATCGCCTGAATCAGAAGGAAAAAGATATAATTCATCAATTCTCTTCATGGCTGTTACAAATAGGTGATGGTAAAATTGGCCAACCTGATAAAACTAATCCAAAAGACGCTTCATGGATCACAATTCCTCCTGAATATCTAATCCCAGACAATGAAGATGGGGTGCAGACGCTCATTGATTTTATCTACGACAAAGAAACATTAAAAAACCCAACACCACATCTCTTACAAGAAAAAGCAATCGTTTGTCCTAAAAATGAGACTGCTGACATTATAAATGAGAAGGTACTATCGCTGATGAAAGGAGACATCGCCACATACATAAGTACGGATGAAGCAATCCCGGTTGGAAGAGATGGTACTGCAACTGAAATGTTGTACCCACCAGAGTACTTGAATACTTTAAAATTTCCAGGTTTACCACCAAATACTCTTCACCTAAAAATTGGAGCTCCGATCATGTTACTCAGAAACGTTAACCTAGGTGGCGGACTCTGCAATGGAACAAGGATGATTGTCAAAAATCTCATGTCAAAACTCATTGAGGCGGAAATAATTACAGGCACAAGAATTGGAGAAAAAGTCTATATTCCAAGAATCCCTTTGACCCACAAAGACCCAAACTACCCTTTCATTTTCAAAAGGAAACAATTCCCTGTTAAACTATGTTACGCTATGACAATTAACAAGAGCCAGGGACAATCTTTTACCAAAATAGGCATCTACCTTCCGCAACCAATTTTTGGTCACGGCCAGCTATATGTTGCTTTATCGCGAGCTACATCACCTTACGGTTTAAAAATCCTTATCACATCTCAGCCTGAACACTCACCAGATACAACAATGAATATAGTTTATAAAGATTTTTTAAACAAAATCTGTAACACAAAAGGTTTTTACAAAACATTTGGTTACAAAAACAGTGATTTACAAATTCTTCATGTTAACAATACATATTATTCTTACATTACATTTTATTATATTATATATTTTTCCATACCATAAAAACTGATAAATACCTTATGTTAGTAACTGCAGGATGAGTGAAGCACACATTAAAGATCTAAAGCCAGGAGATAGGAACAAGATACTAGAGGCAAAAGTGTATCGAGCATGGATACATCGAGATCCACCAGACACAACAGATAAAGGTTTCCGAGCAATATTATTGGACAAACAGGTATTTTATATATATTATAATTTAAAAGGAACAAAAATAATGAATACCACAACAAAAAAAATATTAAAAAATTAAATATGCAAATAATTATTAACTTTTAATATTAAATGTGAACAGGGTGATGCAATACAGGCAAATATGGAAGCCAGTGAGATCCAACACTTTACCCCAATTGTGGTGCCAGGAAAAACATATCGCATTTCAGGGTTTACATGCATTCCTACAGAGAACTGGCAGCAAACACTACAAAACAAGACATCACTTTCATTTAAAACATTCACAAAGTTTGACGAACTTCAAGATCATGGATTTCCTGAACACTATTTTGACTTCGTTTCTTACAATCAACTGCCTGACAGAGTAATTGATACAAAAGACAAAACCAAAAAACCCCATCCAGTCCTTACAGGTAATGCATCATGTAATCTTTTTATCAGTAATATATAAACTTTTTTATTAAAAACTTTTTTTTTCAACATCTTTTAAACAGACTACATAGGTTGCTACATAAAATCCACTGAGAAAGAAAAAATTGGCAACCCAAATAGAAACCAAGTCTTTCATCGCAAAATCGAGATACAAAACCTAAAGTAAGTGTACATACTAAATCTACTGTTAATAGTGCACACTAGCTACATGCTAAAACTTCGATTCTCATAACTTTTTTCCTTAAAACAGCCGCAACTCCCTTGAGGTAACACTATGAGGTACTCTTGCCGAAACATTCAACAAGGAAGCTATTGATGCATTGGAAAAACCTATTATAATAGCTGTACTCTCTTGTAGAGTTTCACGTTACTTAAACAAATTACAGTTATCAGCAACACCAGCAACATACTACTATGTAAACCCAAACATACCAGAGCTGGAGCAATATAAGTCAGAGTAAGTTGATTATCATGTTTACTATTAACCATAAATCATACAACACTTTCCCTTTTTACAATATGTGCATCCATAACAGGTACAGAGCACTTTTTAACCTAACTCCACCATTACAAATTATACGGCAACCGTTTCAAGACAAGGAAAAAGAAAAATTTAGAAACAGGATCCCTTTTGCCATACTTCTCAAACAAAGTCGGCACACTTATGTAGTAAGTAGCAACAACAAATACCATACTAATAAATTCAATTTTAAACCGTTATTCAAACACCAAAGAACTCACCAAAACCATATGCAGGGCGTTCGATTTACCTGCGAAGGAACTATAACTGGCCTGAACACATCACTTGAGTGGTACTACAAATCTTGCAGCAGCTGTTCTATCAAGCTTACACATGACGACAACATTTACAACTGCAGAGTTCACGGGCCCATTACGTCTCCAACAAACAGGTAAGCATATCTGCTGAAGAAAAAAAAAGGAAAGAAAACCCATAAACAAGTGTATCTAACAACCGTAATTTATACAAACAGATACAACTTTAAAACATACATAACGGATGGTTCGGAAACAGTCATGATGACGTTCTTCACACCAGCAGCAGATGACATCGTTGGGGAGGACTGTAGCACGCTCCTTGCATCAACCAAAGACCCTGATCCAAAAGTATTTCCAGAGAAACTAAAAGCCATCATCGGGAAAACGCACATTTTCCAGTTTCACTATAATACAACTTCCAAACAAGAACCACCAGATTTTGTTCTCAACAAAATTTTGGACAAACCAAATGTGGCACAATAAATTGAAGCAACATCATCAGGTAAACATTTAATAATCAACAAAAAGACCATTATTATACCTGCTATATTAACACACTATTTTTGCCAAACAGGAACACCATCACAGGAATATCAACAAAAAAGCATCGCAAATATAGAAAACACCGAGCAATCCGACAATCCAGACACATCTTCCTCAGGTACAAAAAATAAAAAACATAAAAACATTAAAAAACATAACACTGACTGACATGCAACATTTTTTTATGACATGTAGTAAAACACCGCCACCAACTATCATCACATCAGACATAGCGCCCACCAAAAGTGCTACCCAGCCAAGTGGACAAACAACCACTAAACGACCACTTTTCCAAGATAAGCCAACCGACACCAAAAAAACCAAGAAAGAATAAGTGCTCCTACAAAGGTAAATACCCATATAATGCACCCTTTATATACAAAAACTAATACACTCACTCCTAATATTGTTAAATTTTATATGATTAACTGCAGGTTTCATCTGACGACCACACTTTTCCTCATCCACATGGTCTCACAAAAATCCTACAACAACAACACTACTGTAATATATATGTATTATGCAAAAATAATGTTGGACTATTAATTAAGTTTGCAAACTATGGAACATGTACCAATACTTTTTGTAATATGCCTGCACCAACGGCATTAGCAAACAGATTTCCATATCATGAATGTATTAAACTCATCTACAAAAATGATTGATGCAATAAGTATACATATATGGCCAATCTAAAGTACATAACAATAACTACCAATAAATAAAATGCTAAAGTTAATAAAAACTGACCAAAACAACATTGTCACCATAGTAGCATAAAACCTTATATTTACATTCATAATACCATAAACATACACAGCCTTCCAACAGCATGACTAACAATGTACACCCACCATCTATACAACAACCCACAATACTAACACACCTACCCTACAGACATATGCACAACACTTCATACCATAATACCATTGAAAGTTGAAGCTAACTGTCTACAAAAGACGATCTACATGCTAACAGCAATCTACTCAAAACACAACACCCACACCTAATCCATCTAGACAGTTAGCTTACACAAAAGAGTAACCCATTTTAGACTGCTTCATTATACCAAAAACACTTAAAGCAGTAACATTAGATTGATTTCTTAAGCTTTTTCTTGAGTCTAGATTTCTCACCCACACGCAATGCAGCAGCATAGCTCCTCTGAAGTAGCCATGACACTTCAGCGAGATCTTCATGCTCTGCGGCCTTTAAAGCAGCCACATATTCATCAACATCAGGGTCTCTCTCAAGCTTCTTCAATTCCATAATTATACCATGCCTATAATCAATACGACTTTGAACTTCTTCAATCATTTCACAATAACTCTTATGATCAGCCTTATAAGCCCTCTTTTCACGTGAGAATACAGCATGAAGAATGCTAGAATGCTGTCAATATGATCATCGCCAATCTGTTGTGAAATTTTTTTCAACTTAGGAAAACGAGGAGCCATCAACTGCACATGCAAAAGTATACACCAGCATGTGCAAAGTCAATACGGTATACACAACATGTGCCACATAATCCAACATAAACATAAAATAAACACAGCTTTCAAAAAAAAACCATTCCAACTACATATTCCAAAACAAAAAATAAATAACAAGTTCAAACACTTTTTACATAAGAAAACACAAAACAAACAAATTGTTGAACACAAACAAGTGTAACTTTTATTCATATAAAACACAGGTTACAAACATAGCATAAGAGATTAACGATAATAGTTTATCGTTAATCTGTTATGCTATCTTCAAGCCAGAGAAAACAAATAGCATACCCAAATCCAAACAAACCACAACCACATAAACACCACATGCTAATATCAACATTTTTTTTTGACTAAAATAGTTCTCATAACATATAAATTGAATACCTTAATTAGCTTCAAGCGCAATTGATCAGACGAGTATTGATATCACCAGATTATGACGTAACCCTAGATCTCTCCAACAGTGACACAAAAGAAAGTAAACAACGTTTATTAACCAACATAAAAAGAAAGGAAAAAAAACAGAAAAAAAGAATACGAAGTGGGCTTATATATCAAGTATAAATCTTTTTTTTAAGTAAGTCCAATAAATTAGATGAGCCCAATACCTTTTACAAAACTAAAGTTTCAAAAAAATACATTTATACATTTGCTATATAACACGTTTTTTATACTATCATTAAAAAAAAAAAAAAAAAAAAAAAAAAAAACCGTAACAAAACAAACCCGCAACAACGCGCGGGCTACCCAACTCGATATAAACCATAAATAAAAAAAAATTATTATTAATATAACTATTAAAAAATAAAACAAATTTAAGACAAACCTAAACTAAACTTACGCTTTCTTCGAATTAACTAACCACAAAAAAAATAACAAATTAATCCAATATTTCACGTTTTCAAAGGTAACCCCCACACTCGTTTTTAGTCTAAAAAAAGAAAGATATTTGAGCTTAATAAATACAATTGTCAATCTGATTTACTAAAGCCTCGTAGTGAAAGAAAAAAAGGCATTTGAAAATAAGTAAAGAAGAATTGAAAGGCAACCTTCCAAACAAACAAAATCAAATTACACGTTTCACCCTCCCCAATTTCTTCCTTTCTTTCTTTCTAGGGTTTTTATAATTCTCAATCAAACTCTTATTAAAATCATAACAATACACCCAATACCAAATTAACAACAATCATCATCATCTTAAGAAGAAGAAAAAGAAATGGGTGGTGGTGGGATAATTAGAGACGCTTTACGCCAAGCATTCATGCAACGACACGAATACGACAGTCTTCGCGAAGACGATAAAGCTTTTAGTAAGCTACAAAGACCAATCTTATTATCTCTATTTCTGCTCATCACATTATCAATCCTTATTTCAACTATTGTTAGCTTAAATATAATGTTTCCAACTGATCCCGGAACGCGGCCCTTGTGTAAAGATAATGCTAGAATTCAGCCTTTATCCATTACTTTTAATTTATCGGTTGAGGAGGATAATAATCGTGGTCGTGGTGGTGCCTTTTATTTGACCGATCAAGAGACTGTTGATTATTATTGGATGGTTGTTTTTCTTCCTTCCGTTATTGTTTTTGCCGTGTCCTCCATTTATCTCGTTGCAGGTACTAAATTTCTCTTCTTTTTTGTACTTCTACTTATGATTACTATAACGTGTATCCGTGTATCGTAACAAGCGATTTGTATGTCGTTCTAGTGCCACTTTAGTATTTTAGGTATATGTATATGCTGGGGCGAACGAGGGGGTGTCATGGGACACCGATGGAATTTGTTTCATAGTGCCAATTTTTGTAAAACAAATCCCGATTTTTCATAAGTGTGCACCTGATAAAAAATGATTGCGTTTATAATCCTTGCTTATTTTCTCCCTTATAGTACATTATTAGTTTAAATAAAATTTTGTGCACCCGATCACTTTTAGTCCGGGTATAACACCCCCTAAAGTCGATGGAGGGAGGGAGGGAGGGACATTGATTACATAAACTAGAAAATTGGTTGTAGATTTGACCAAGCAGAATGTAGTAAAGATCATGTCCGTATAAACCAAGTATTAGAATATAATACTGAGAGTATGAATGGCTGGTATGATGCTATAGAGAGAGAGAGATAACAGGGAAACAAAGCAGCAACATTTCTACAGCAAAATTTTCTGTTTGGAGTGAGTAATTGGATACACGCAGATCATGAGTTTAGAAGTATGTAAAGCAAGTATTATGGGGTGGTGATACATTTAAAAACGATTCTAAATATGAGAAATCTTCATTCTTTTCTTACTTCATGGTTGATAATTGATTGTAAAATATCTTGGTAGCTGGTAGCTGAACTTGTATCTTGATTTTGTATGTGTGCTACTTCAGTATTTGATAATATTTGGGAATGCTTTCACCACTGTTTTTCTATCATTGCTGTATAAGCAGTTCAACATATTTATTATTAAATATGATATGATATGATATGATATGATATGCAGGAGTTGCTGTATCTTGTACTGCTCCGGCAAGACATGGGTGCCTGAAGGTGGTTGAGAATAACTACTGCGCGTCTAAGAGAGGTACCTTTCAATATATGTGGTGACTTTATTTCTTGTATAGTAGTCAAGGTTTTTCACCTGTGTGGCTATGTCCGAATGTGGCCGCATATCATATGAATACCTTACGTCTAGTTTTGGGCTTTAGGGTAATAGTGAGGGTGTCGGTTATATCTCTAATGAGACCAATATTGAGCCAACTTAGCTGGTAAAGGGAACACAAAAATAGTAGGAGTTATGTATTTCTGGTAAGTTTATCCACTACAAGTAAATAACTACTACAATCACTTGAATTTGCTTGTTGCTTTCATGAAACATGGGGTATTGGGGTGGATATGCGTATGCATGGTTATTGTGATAGGTGACCCCCCTCTATATCTTTATCTAATCTTGCTGTGTTTAGTGACATATACTGCTGGTAGAATTCTGTCTTTCTTATTTTATGCTTTGAACTTCTATCCCCGCCCACTTGGGTAAACAATAAAAGAGATGAGGATAATGTACAAGATCTGTTAACTAAGCAGTTTGTGTTACAAATGCTGTTAGGATCGTTGACAAGATCTGTTATAATATTGATTACTTTGTTTACAGAAATAAACGCAGTTTTGGATGTGTTTCAATATACGGATTTGATCCCTGTTAGTGTAGCACCATGGATTAGGCTCACTAGATTAGATACGTGTTTGCGATGATGAGAGTGCTAAACATCATTTAGTTGAGCCTAGATTGTGGCTATTTTACTGATGGATGAATCTGGAAGAGATTTTCAGGAAATAATGGTTGTCAGTCTTATTTTCTGTGGTGACTGGATGACTTTTTATCAACTCGCTCCGAGATAGAGAACATCTAAGGAACTTAAAATATGATTGGCATGTGACGGGGATTGTTGAGTTTTACAGGGTTATCATAGATTCATAGACACATTTGGTCTTAAAAATAATTATGCTGTTGCATTCTGTGGAACTCGTGCGTATTGGGGGAGGGTTGGGTTTAGGTTCAACTATTGAGAGCCATACTTGATTGTGCCCGATATACTTCCGTAAGATAACTACTACTTAGCAGCGTACTTTGACCATTTATCTCTTTACGAAACCAAACAGTAAGCTCTTAAATCAAAGGCATTTTCTTCACATGTGGCTCAACTCAAGTACTATTGATATTCTTTTTTGGTTCGGCTAAATGTATTTGAAGTTGTTTTAATTAGAATGGGAATGCAGAGACTAATTATCATGTACTATGGAGTATAAGCAACATGTTGGCTAAAAGTCAGTACACAACATATATCTGGATATTTACTAAAACAATTCTTGTAATTATATTTGGGAAATATGCATAACAGAAGTTTTTTCCTTGACATGAATGAGCAAAATCTTTAAAAAGTATCCTGGGCGGAACTGGTTATATGCAGTCATAATTGGCTGATCGCAATATGTCACTTGTGGTTAATGCAGCTTTATGTTATTAAGTATGCAGTCACGATGACAGAGGGCCTTCTTCATGTTAGTTTTGTTGCTATTCTTTCACCTTAAACTTTCTAATGATCAAAGAAAGTTGTTCTTTTTTTTCTTTTTTTTTTAATTTGATAACCTTAGAGCATCGGGATTGGGAATTAAAGCCCGCGTGGAAATTCTATGCGGCAAAGAAACCCCGCTGTGAACCCACCCCAATGCCGAAAATCCCAGAATGAGGTTTTTTCACAGCAGTGATCGACCTCTAAAAGAAAGAACTTTTGTTTCAAATCTTTCTAAGCGGGAGTAAATGGAGTGGAAACCATGGCCTGAGTAAAGTGGTTAGACAGTGAATAAGGAGGGGAAGTGCCGTGGCGCTGATGTGGTAGAGTGAAAGGGGAGTGGTAGTAAAAAAAACTTTCCCCATGCTCTTATAAGGTATAAATTGATCTTTAATGTTTTAAATATACTTGAATCCTTAAAATAAACTCATAGAATCCCCTTTTATGTGGAACGTGATGAACCAAAACTTTTTGTAATTACGTTTCGAATTGGTCGTAATGGGCAGTCAGGGTTTTTGCCCAAACAGGACAGTGACCAAGAGCAGAAGTGAAACTCAGCTTTTTTATCTCCTTTAAATCTTGCATCATCACCACGGTCCATTAGTTACCACCTGCTTCCAGAATCACCACCACCGTCAATTGCCTCCGTCACCATTTATTTTTCTTTAGATAAAATATTTAACATTTAGTGAAACAGAAAAATAAAATTAGAGTAAGTATGAAAACACTAATCTGAATTATAAAAGCATAACTTTGCTAATAATGATAAATATTTACAAATATTCTATTGTGTATATGCTCTTGCTTGGACAACAGCGTCACTTTCATGGCCAACCCTGTCACTTAAGGATTCTTCTTTTTCATTTGAATCTTGTTATTCTCTTTGATGATAAGGTGCACTTGGTCAGTTGGTTGTTTAGGTCTTTAAGTTTCTATATTTATATTGGTGACCCTCAGTTCAAGTGACTGCCAATCTCATTTCATGTCTAGCATGCACATTTGCATTATCGTGATACAGAGTCCAATTTCAGGTTATTTATCCTTTGTTTTCATTCTAACCTCTTTTAATTTATATTTTTTGGGGGTGGTATAAAATGATATTCGTATCAGACAATAACCCAATGCAGGAAAAAGAGAGGCCCTAATAATACACCAATCATTTGTCTCTAAGAGTTGTCACCTGCAGTGCTGGGTTATTATATATGAAATTTGTGCATATAATGCTGTGGAGCATTACTAAATCCACTATTCTTCTTCATATTGATTTAATCTTTTAAAGATCTACAAATATTAGTCTGACCATTAAGTAGTGGAGGTGGCGATTTTGACCCATATGACTGGTATTTCGGTTGTGTTTTATCTCAAACGCGTAGAACTAAAATTAATCTAAATGGGTTAAATGGGCTGGAAGCTGTATTAAGTTTGTTTTTAACCCATGTTATCTACTTGATTGTATTATTTAATGATTTGGATTATTATTGCAATAATATTGTTTTTTCCTCACTTTTCCCTATGTTGTTTCTTTCTTCATAATGATACTGTTACTATTACCTATGTTGTTAAAATAGTGATCAACATTAGCTTAAATTTGTCTGCCATTCAGTTATGTTTCTTCTATAGCTCAACCGTCCTGATTTCTAGTGAAAGTTCTATAGTTGCCGATTCATTTATTTTTTTGCATGATTTACAGGAGGAGTTCGTTGTCTGTCCATTCTAAATTTGGTGTTTGCCATCATTTTTGGTCTTCTGGCACTGTTTCTTGGTTCAACTCTTCTCACACTCGGGAGTGGGTGTTCAATACCCTTGTTCTGGTGCTATGAGATCGCATCATGGGGGCTAGTTATTCTTTACGGTGGGACCGCCTTCCACCTCAGACGGAAAGCAGCCACCATCCTTGATGAAAGTGATTTTGCAGGCCGTAATCTCGGTTTGGAAATGTTGGAAGCAGAATTCACACCAGATGTTGAGAGACGAGTAAATGAAGGCTTTAAATCGTGGATGGGATCATCATATCTATCATCTGATGATGATGACGAGGATGAGAATGATCCAAATGCTTATCACGAAGTCCAAAATTTGTCCCGTACTAATTCTAGTAGGCAACGAGTGTGAAGTTTGACTTTGCTGTTAACTTTTGAAACTTTTGCAAGATATATTTCTAGCAAGATCTTACACAAGCCAATGCGACTAACAGCACAAGAGAAGCAAAGCGGTGATAATTAGTCTCAACAAGGAGAAAGGGTTTTTAGATTGGAGTTTATAGTTGATGTGTTTTACAAAACGTATTTTGAGAAAACAATTGCATCCCACATAGACTGATTGGCTCTACTGGTTTATTTGGTTTTCTTTTTCCTGTGATTTCGAGCTTTACACGACATGCAAAAAGTAGTCCAGTGTTGGTAATTGTGCGCCTAACATAACATACTACAGTATTATGTTGATGAATCCTAATGTGAAGTGGCTAGATATATGTTATGTTCCCAAGTTGGGTATCCTCTCTCTCTGCACAAGTGGATACTCGTTCTTGTTCTTACTTAAGTTGAGCTCAATTCAATTTGGAAGCACCAGGCAGACAAATTTCTTTTTTATTTGTTTGTAGTTATATAATTAGGGTTGTTTTGGAGTTTCAATAATGTCCATGCTATAACATATTTTTCTCCAAATATTGTAATTTTATACATTGAACTAGTTTTAACGGATTGTTAAGTATTTTTTTTTCTTTAAAATTATTTAAAATCTTATATATTAGTTAATATTTGTGCATGTGCGAGTTTTTACATAAATTTTACGTTATACAGTATTATGTATTGATATCGATTAATATTTTGTATAAATATTGGTCGGATGAAAGATTTAACTTTGTTTAATTTAGACATTATGTGTGTTTAATACTAGGAGTGGCAATTCAGGTTGGGTTCGGGTTGGTCAGTACGGGTTGAAAGGTTGGTGGGTCAAAAACCCCAACTCGAATAATCGGGTCAATTATGTCAACTCTAACTTGTTTATACATAACCCGAACCTGACCTATTTAACCAATATATATACTTGGGTTACCGATTTAAATAGGTTACACGGGTTAATAGGTTAAACATGTTTAGGGTTGACCCATGTAACCTATTTATATGCTAAAGTTGGCGCATTAAACGGGTTAAATAGATTAAATGAGTTTTGGGTCGAGAGTTGGAATCTCTTACAAAGTGAAAAAAAATTAAAAAGTCTCAAAAGCCCTATTATTGAGTGACATGTGTCCTCGCCAAATCCATTTTTTTTCTTTTTAAATTCGGTTAGGGGCAATTTGGTCCTTTTAACTCATTTTCTTATTTCACCCCAAAACTTCAAATGTAAATAACTTTCAAACGACAAACTTTTATGAAAAACCGATTTCACCATAATTTTTAAAATTTAATTTTCTTTAAGACTAAAATACACGGTTGGTCCCTAAACTTGGCAATCCGCTTCTCGTTGGGATAAACATCGTCCTTTTCATCGTCGGGGGTCCCTATTTCAAGTTTTATACTCGTTACAGGTCCTTTGACCATATTTCCGTTAGTCAAGGACTTCAGATGGCGTTAGATTTGTCTTTAGTACAAGGGCATAATTGTCAATTCCACATTTCAATTAAGCGTGTTCGATACACTTTTCTGTGGGTGCTACAGTAACTAGTGCCAAATAAAAGCAACTCATATTCACCACTCATCCTTAAAGTCTCCCATCCAAAAAAAAAAATTGTTATCCTTAATTTTTCCGATCAAGTTTAATAATGGTGCGCTGTGCATGTGGTGGCGGTAATTAAAACCTGCTGGAACAATGTCAACGCCGGCAGGCGTTACTATGCTTACCCTGTTCAGGTTGGCTAGTCTTCTACATGATAATGCTTGTAATTTTTTAATTTAACATGTTATGTTAATAGTTTCATCTTGGAGTAAGCTTTTAAGTGTGTTCAAACGTTTGATTTCTGATTTTTTAGGGATCTAGGTGTCCCATCAATGGGTGGTTGGATCCACCAAAGACGACTAGAGCAAGGGAGGTGTTCCTCTACTTGTAAAGGCACATACACCGAAATGAGGCGGCATTGCAAGAATGCCAAGAAGCCCTCATCGGCGAGACCATGGAGGCTGTAAACGCAGTCGCCAGGGCAAATGAGCTAGAGGCTACTCAAGCAAATACCCTAACTGAACTCCTTCTTGAGAAGGAGAAACTATGAATGAGGAACTTCGGTTTTCTCCGGATACTCATCATTGTCATCTCAGATATGGTTTATCTAGTGGGTTACCAATATCGGTGGTTTTGCCTTTGAGTCTGTGGTATGTATGGTCTCCAAGTAGACTTGTGGCGATGGTTGACTTTTAAAAAGTCAAGTTTTGATGTACTTTGGTCCTTTGTACAATATAAGTAGTTTTACTTTTATGCTTTAGTCCTTATTAGTCTTATGCCTTTATTACTTGCTCCTTCCCCTTAAAAATGATCAAACCCACATCAGTTGCCACACCAATATTATCCGATTCAAACCACACCTTAGTAAAATGATCAAAGTCATAACACAGATACAAGTATCAAAGATGGATGAACCGACACCACTTTTGAGTATGAACATAAACTTGATTATGGTGTTGTTCATCCATCTTTGATCCTTCATTCCTGTTTGTGATAATACAATAATAGTATCAAAACTCAAAACACAATTTAACCCATAGACTAACATAACATGATTTCATACATAATGCAAATGGATATATTTCCAAATGCATAAAATTTTGTAGTCTACAAAGTTCAGAAACATACATTGTTTAAACACAGCAAATAATGTTTATAGGAATACATATTAGATGGAAAACATTGGCTTTGATATGCTTAACCATCATTTTTTTGTGGTGAAGAAAGCTTTGCTGCTATAATCTTGGTCTTGGTCCAAAATTGTTTTGAAGACCCGAGTTGGATCAACTTCACTTCAGATTGAGACCGGACCACACTTGGTTGAAAATCACCTTGAGATTGACCATCACTTTGACTCTGAGGTTTATCATTACCGTCAAAGTTGTGCACTGTAACCTTTGCCTTCTTCTTTTGCTTTAACTTTTGCATTTTGGGATAAACCTGTTTTTTGAGACTGTTTTGTACTGCCTTGACTTCCTGTTACACCTCCTTGCTCAAGACATGTTTTCTTGTTGTGTCCAAGATTGCCACAAATACCACAAACCACACTCTTACTTGGACTGTGACAAGTTAGTGGTTTTTTCAAGATATCATTTTCATAAAAGCCCGGTTCTTTTCTTTCTTTTCGTGGCCTACCTAATGGTTTATGATGTTTTGGTGGAAGAATGGTTGTAGGCACTTGTGACTTATACCAATGCTCATAACCATTTATTGGCTGGATGTGGTGTTTGTAAGTTTCTTCCCAAGTCTTAAGCAAGTAACATGGATGAACCCATGATTCAACATATCCTACTTGCATTCCATTCAACTTCATACACCGGGTAGGAACAAAGATGTTTACATGGCATACCAGTAAGCTCCCTTCTACAAGTACAAGCCCTGGCTTCAACATTCACAAAACACGTATCTCCCCATCCACTGACCTCATACCTTTCTCCTTCGACCCGTAACACCTGTACTTATAAGCCTTTTTCTTGATTGCATCTAACATGAGTGTTGCCTTTGGTGTTAATGGTCCGACACACTTGTTAATCACATTCACAACGTTCACTATTCTTTTCATACATTATTCTCTAATGTATTCCAAAGCAAGAATGATGGGTTGGTGCCTCCCAACATCTCATTGAACACCTCACACATGTTATTAAGTAACACATCGAATGCGCCTCCTTACAACATTTATACATCATGTTTGATTTATACAAACAACATTGTAGAACAATGTCGTAGAACAAAAGATGTACAGGTAGACATAGATTTGGTAAGGTACCTGAAAAATGCGACCTTGAGCAATGGGTTGGTGGTATCTTACTTAACCAAGCATAAGGTGTTCAAGCTAAACATCTTGAATGCCAAAGATGGCTGCCTCAAATTGTTGAACGGTTGTTGATGCTGCACATCTCCGCAAATGTTCCTTGTATGCTTTAGCATTCCATTGCAATTTCATATTATCATGGATGTGCTTCAAACAATATTTGTGTTC